>JAVJIX010000019.1:5080000-5550000 GCA_036785185.1 Paratrypauchen microcephalus | reverse complement strand
ACTAGTTTTTATTAATCTGATATCTTTATCTGGATTCATCAGAATTTATCTGGAGTTTTCATACCAGATCCATATCAGATAAATGTATTCTTATTTTCTTATTACAGTAAAGTTAATGTAGAGTTAAAACTTTGGAAAAGGCAGTGACTGAAATACAAAAAATAGGATGGTGAGGAAATAGAAGAATAGACTGCAATATAAAACTCCTCCAACAGACCCCACAAATCTGATCATCTGAAATCAGTGGTTGGAGGGTAAATACTATCTCGTCTGGCCCAGTGTAAATAAAAGACTATTTCAAACCATGTCAGATCTAATCTCAGACAGAGCCCGTTGTTCAGCAGGGAACAGATAAAAGTGTCTGTGAATTTGCATGAATTTCCAATGTCTCTTACATGGGCTTGTCAAGATGAAATGATTATGGAGAGATATAGAGTACACGCAGGGGATGAATTTTGTGCATGTTCACTCTCTGGCACAGATGTTTGCATTGTAAATACCTATCTTTACATTTACTTACATGTTACCTACTTTGGAACACTTTGTAATAACTACACAAAGGGCCTATAGTATGCTATTTTCTAATCTATGCTACAATGTTGTTGCATACTGTTGAGAATATTATGCTATTCTACTTTAATATATATATATATATATATATATATATATATATATATATATATATATATATATATATATATATATATTTTTTTTTTTTACTGCTCGTCTACATAGTAAACCAGCTACACACAGCTTACATCGCATGCACACTTCATCTAACTCAGGGGTGCAAAAATGTGAAATCAGCTAGAAACAGATCAGAAGTGGTTGGACACATAGGAGAACTGATACATTTTAGGCAAAGGTCGCCCCTGTGTGGGTGGGTATAAAAACTCAGCACAATCTATGTACAGAACGGAAGGTCAAACTATGGTCCGTAATCGCGCAGTGGCTTTCCAACCCGCGGATCAACTCTGTAAACCGAGTGGTTTACTTCAATAAATAGCCAAAAGATTATTTCTATTGTCCTCATTTAAGGGTTTCACCACAGGTACCAAAGGATTGTGAAGAGAGGTATTTCAAATTGTGGGAGAAGGTAAAGACCGCACTGGGAATCATTAGACAGGTCTCCTCTGGAACTGTGACATTAAAGGTGCAGTATAGAGAGTCACAGAGAAAGATTTACAATACCTAGAGTTTGGTTTTGCTTCATTTGCACATGTGTAACACATTTATTTTAGTTTTTCTCTCAAACTGAAAACACTCTGCTCCACCTTGTGATGTCATGTGGTAATACAGGAAGTGCTCCATTGTGTTTTTAAACTCACTAGAAACTTCACTAGAACCTTCATTGGAATCTTTTGGA
The DNA here is from genome assembly GCA_036785185.1 of Paratrypauchen microcephalus. NCBI lineage: Eukaryota > Metazoa > Chordata > Actinopteri > Gobiiformes > Gobiidae > Paratrypauchen > Paratrypauchen microcephalus. Next base: position 5,548,634 of record JAVJIX010000019.1, on the reverse strand, counting down.
TTTCAGCTCTGGAATTGCCAATCTCCACTGAACAAAAGGTAAAAAGTAGCTGTTAACAAAGACTTATACAAGGAGTCCTCGGGTTACGACGTTGATCCGTTCTTAAGACGCGTCGTAACCCGAATTTCGTCGTAAACCGGATTTTGCCTTTGATCTTCCAACCAAAGCACCAATAACCTTTCCATCTCAATAATTAGACCACTACGCTGCTTGTTTATCACTGCCGCTTTCATAGGAGCAGATCAGAGCCCACATCAGGTACTTCCGCCCACATTGGACACGCACACGAGGCTGTCTTCTTCTCCCTACAACCACAACAGAGCGTATTCTTCCGCCGTGCGCCGCGCGCCGCGTGCGTTTGTTTACATCTCTTACCACGCTAAACCGTGTAAGACGGAATGACGCGTAATATATACATATTTTTTTTAATGGGGGCGCGTTCGTAACCACGAAACGTCGTAACCCGAGACCGTCGTAACCCGAGGACCCCCTGTATATATATTTTTTTTAATCCTACATATCACAATGCAGAAAGTAAAGTGAAAACGGGATTTGATCTGCAAATGAGTGATTAAAGATTGCTCAAACATGCACAAATCACTCTAAATACAGTTTCAGAGGGTAAAAGAGATTGCAAAACCACAATAACATGGTTAGAAGTTCTGAAAAGTCAATTTTGCATAATAGGTCTGCATGTATTATTTCTCATCATCAGACATCCCAAGTCTCCCGGAAGTTCCGGGAGTCTCCCGGAAAATTATAGTGGCTCCCTGACGCCCGTGTGTCGGATAAAATATCCCGGATTTTAGACAATGTGAGGTTTTTTTTGTTTGTTTTGTTTTTGTTTTGGACTGTGCAGAGCGTGCACGCAAGATAATAACTCTTGTATCATGCACGGACTACTTCAAACGGAATGAGAGAGAGAGAGAGACCTGCGCGTGTGTGTGTGTTTAAGCGAGCACTGACCAGAGAACGCGCTGATTGGTTAACTCAGCAAAACTAGCCAATCAGCTTTCAGTGTGGGCGGGCTTCAATTTACTTTCTCTGAAGTTATAATTTAGTGCAGCGAGATGGCAGAATGTAAAAAATGAAAATATAAAACTCATTTTACGGCAGAATATACTAAAGAATATAGTAAAATATATCCCTGTCTGATTAGGGTGAAAAATGATGACACTGTGGTGAGGTGCACTGTGGTGAGGTGCACTGTGGTGAGGTGCACTGTGGTGAGGTGCACTGTGTGTAAAATAGGCTGGTGACAGGTGTTTTATGCAAACATGGACATATATTTGAAATGTTTAAACACAAATAACATATTTAATTTTAATTTAATTTTAATATTTAATACTTTCATGTTTAATTTAATTTAATGTTTATGTTTAATTTTAAAGTTTAATGTTTAAGAACTCAGTTAAGTTATTAAAATAAGTTGTTAAAATATGTGGCCTTCTCTATTGTGTAGGGTTAGGACATCTCCCTGAAATGAGTTTTTGGAACTTGGGATGTCTGTATCATTAGCTTGTAATCCTGTGTTGTCATTACAATGAACATAAAATAAAAGTTGACATTATCTATGGGAAAAAACATAATCATCTCTTTTAAATAATGATTACTTTGGTATATATGTATGTATAGGACCTACTTTCATATTGCAAATATCCAAATATTCACAAAACCAAATTTTTGACCTCATCTGACGTACAGACAAAAAAGTAATTAGCGTTGAAAGTACTATAAAAATGATAAAAATGCTGCTTTGGAGGAACCGAGCGCATTTGCTGATGGCAGATAAGAATCTTATAGTTGGACATCAAGATTACTGTATGTAAAAATAACTGCTGAAGTGGAAGGAAGCAGGTGCTGTATTTTTTTTAATGATTCATTTCAATTCACTCATGTATTGCATTTTATATTTACTTTCTTTCACCAGTTCCTTTATATGTGTAGAATTTTATTTGAAAATTGCACTGTCCCAAGGATGCTGCCAGCTTAGTCCTTATTATCTCAGCCTACATCATCAGCTACAGACATCCCAAGTCTCCCGGAAGTTCCGGGAGTCTCCCGGAAAATTATAGTGGCTCCCTGACGCCCGCGTGTCGGATAAAATATTTTTAGATTTTAGACAATGTGAGTAGGGCTGTCAGTTTAACGCGTTAATTAGATTAATTAATTACACTGCTAATTAACGCGTTATAAAAATTAACGCAATTAGTTATGAGCGCAATTCAATGCGCACACATTTTAAATTTGGCGTGCGGGGCCTTTGAACGGCGAGTTTATTTATAAAAATGTGGCGGAGCAGGTCCGTTTCTAAGCCCCCTGTCCTGTCTCCGCGGAGAGCACGTGAAGACGCTGCGGAGAGCACGTGAAGACGCCGCGGAGAGCACGTGAAGACGCGCGCCTGTTTCCGTATCTGCAGCGCCCCGTGCGCTGAACCCTTCAGCGCCTGGTGCCTCTTCAGACGGGGGTTTGTGAGATGGGGCTGCAGGTGGCTCTGACAGTACGAGGTCAGACACACCAGGCAGGACTTCACGGCTCTGAGCCTCGGCTCTGGGCACAGGTCACAGCCCACCTCTCCTGGAGCAGAGGACTGGGGTTTGGAGCTCACAGTTTCTTCATCTTCAGGTTTATTACTGAACTGAGAGACCATCTCTGCCATAAAAGTATTGACTTTCATCTGAGGTCTTGAGCTGAAGTCCTGTTTCAATTACCATAACCTCTCCAGCGTGTTCTGCCGTGACTAAGGGTCCACACTTAAGAAGCGTTAGTTTTGCCCATCCAAATCACGCTAAATACTAAATACTCACCCCGCGGTGCCGCCGCCTCCTCCCTCCTCCTCCGTGCGATGGTCCGGACACATCCGCGCTGCGGGTCAGGTGAGCCATGAGTAATTTACACGGACAATTATTTGTATTCTCTGTATGTTTGAAGCTGTGTATATTATTTATTGACGTTGCATGAAAGCTACTGTACGTGCTCACGTGCACCAGAAATATTCACCATTTAATAGGCTAGTGGAATGGTGTAAATGAGCTTGTAATGTGGGAGGTGAATGGGGGTGTACAGCAGTCTTGTCTTGGTTACACTGGAGGTAACACTGAAAGAGTGAAAGACTGAAAGACTTAAAGGGGAAATCTGCATTCTTTTCACTGTACCACTATAAATCACACGTTTGACACCTTTTTTGCACTGTGGGAAAGCACAATAAACCACCTAAAAAAATTATTTTTTAAAAATGCGATTAATTAGATTAATTAATTACAAATCCTGTAATTAATTAGATTAATTTTTTTAATCTCCTGACAGCACTAAATGTGAGGTTTTTTTTGTTTTGTTTTTGTTTTGGACTGTGCAGAGCGTGCACGTAAGATAATAACTCTTGTATCATGCAAGGACTACTTCAAACGGAATGCGCACGAGAGAGAGAGAGATAATTTGCGGTGCGCGTGCGCGTGTGTGTTTAAACGAGCGCTGGCCAGAAAACGCGCTGATTGGTTACACTCCGCAAAACTAGCCAATCAGCTTTCAGTGTGGGCGGGCTTCAATTTACTTTCTCAGAAATTATAATTTAGTGCAGTAAGATGGCAGAATCTAAAAAACGAAAATATAAAACTCATTTTACGGCAGAATATACTAAACGAATATACTAAAATATATCCCTGTCTGATTAGGGTGAAAAATGATGACACTGTGGTGAGGTGCACTGTGGTGAGGTGCACTGTGGTGAGGTGCACTGTGGTGAGGTGCACTGTGGTGAGGTGCACTGTGTGTAAAATAGGCTGGTGACAGGTGTTTTATGCAAACATGGACATATATTTGAAATGTTTAAACACAAATAACATATTTCATTTAAATTTTTAATGTAGTTTTAATATTTCATAATTTCATGTTTAATTTAATTTAAAGTTTATGTTTAATTTTAAAGTTTAATGTTTAAGAACTCAGTTAAGTTAATAAAAAGTTGTTAAAATAAGTGACCTTCTCTTTTGTGTAGGGTTGGGGGGGTTAGGGTTAGGGTTAGGGCTTGGGATGTCTGATACTACTCCCTACAATGGAAGCATAGTAAGACATCAGCGGTATAATACTCCCTAAAGTGGAAGCCTAGTAAGACTTACAGTAAATGGCCAGTACCATAATGTGTTGAGCATGCAAGGGTCTGGGTCCTGTTCTAATGAGAAATAAACTAACTACTAGAAAATCTCCTGTATTCATCTTCCAGTGTCTTGCTTCTAGTTACACTCTTGAGCTACTTTAATTTATTCTACCCGTCTTAAAGGAATAGTGCCTTGCCTACACAGTTTTAAAAAGGTTACACACAACTGAACCTGGGTTGCCATGTGCCTTAACCTGCAGACGATATGACATACATCTTTTTTTGTCATTCTCGGGTATCTACTCTTGCACTTTAGTATATACTCAGTATATACTCTTGCACTTTAGTATATACTCAGTATATACTCTTGCACTTTACAAATTGCACCTTCACTTATTGCACCTTACATATTGCACATTTCATTCTCCCTCAGACTTTCCTTCTTGTTGAAGTTGTGTATGTTTACCTGTACGTCTTATGTCTATTTATTGTTAATGAGTGTAGCTGTGTGTGTGTGTGTGTGTGTGTGTGTGTGTGTGTGTGTGCGCGTGCATGCGTGTGTGTGTGTGTGTGTGTGTGTGTGCGTGTGTGTGTGTGTGTGTGTGTGTGTGTGTGCGTGTGTGTGTGTGTGTGTGTGTGTGTGTGTGTGTGTGTGTGCGCGTGCATGCGTGTGTGTGTGTGTTGTTAGTTTTTAGTTTAAAGGGATATGCCACCCCCAGGTCAAACTTGGGCATCTCCCCACAGTCCAGAGACTAAAATAAGTGGTGGAAAGCGTTTTTCTGGTCACCCAGCCATTGTCCAGGTCTGTCAGCACTGACCGCCGCGCGCAGCTGCAGCTACTCCGCGTTAGACTGGAGTCTAACGGCGCCAGAGAAAGGAAATTAATTTGCTTGATGCTTTTCCCAATTACTTTCTGTGTAGTGCGCATTCATATCGAGTGCAAATAAATGTGCAAATCAACACAGAGAGCTTGACTTGGTCATTTTGGGGTGGGAACTATTTTACAGTGCGGAAAAACACAGCCGAAGCACACAGGGGAATCCCTGTTACGCACCATGTTGGGAGTTCCCCTGTTATGCAGCGTGATGTATGCTTCGGCTGTGTTTTTCCGCACCGAAAAATAGTTCCCACCCAAAATGACCAAGTCAAGCTCTCCGTGTTGATTTGCACATTTATTTGCACTCGATATGAATGCGCACTACACAGAAAGTAATTGAGAAAAGCATCGAGCAAATTAATTCCTTTTGGCCGAAAACTTTCTCTGGCGACGTTAGACTCCAGTCTAACGCGGAGTAGCTGCAGCTGCGCGTGGCGGTCAGTGCTGACAGACTCGGACAATGGCTGGGTGAGCAGGAAAACGCTTTCCACCACTTATTTTAGTCTCTGGACTGTGGGGAGATGGCCAAGTTTGACCTGGGGGTGGCATATCCCTTTAAATTGCACATTTGGTGTCCGGTGAAACACAATTTCAGTCCTCTGTGTAATGTCTGTTACATAGTGAATTGACAATAAAGTACACTTTGACTTTGACTATATGGACAGGCTTCATGTGAAACCTCAGAACCCCCAGAACTGAAACATGAAACATGGCAGGCTCCTTCTGCTTTCTGATTGGATAATCTTGAGAACCAGAACACCAAATGAAAAACATCAACAATTACACAGCTTGACAGACTCACACATTCAGGGGAGTCAGTGTAGATTTACCGGCTCAGGAGTCACTCAAATAAGCATACAGCAAAACGTGACCTGGACACGAGCTAATCAAAGTTGTAATTCTTAAAAGTTTTGAGCAGTAAACTCCCTCCAACATCAAAATAAAGGGACTCACAAAGAATAAAATGTCTTTACTGTGAAAATGTGCTTTGTCCTTGAAACAAAAGGAGATTGTTTGTTTAAACTTGAGTTTCTTTGGAGAGGTCCAACTTCCTGCTTTTGTGTTTACCGCAACAAGGTAACCGCACATTGATTTGGTGAGACGTTTTGCCATTGCCTTTCATCTTATTTGGGCTGAGGAGAGCTATCCATGTAATGACTCCATCCTATTTTTAAGGGCTCAAATTGTGTTATTTTCTGGTCTATGTTATAATGTTGTTTCCTCATCACAAACATTCCTGGAGTTGTGTTTTTTATTCCGTTCACAACACAAACTCTGCATTTTTCAGCTGAGTTCTTCTCTCAAACTAAAAACACTTGTGGTGATACAAGAAGTGCTTCACTGTGTTTTGAATGCCATACACCTTCACTAGAATGATTTGGATGATCATTTCAGGTAAAAAGTTGTTGTAAACCTGAAAACTACCACTTCATGACATCACAAGGTAGAAAAGGGCATTTTGAGTTTGGGAGATGTAGACAGACTAATAATAATGGATTATTCAAACATGTGTGACTGAAACAATACACAACTCCAGGTATGTTTTAGTTTTACTTACTCCTGAGCTGGGACAGTGTCTGCATGGTCTAAAGCTCACAGGATGCAATTTTGCACAATATAGTATCTAAATATACAAAATATAATGATGTTAACTCTGTTTAAAGCCCCAGTGTGTAGGATTCGTGGCGCATAGGTGGATGGTGCTATTGCACTTTCTGTTTTAGCTACGGCAGACCTCGAGGGACCCGTGCACGAGCCGCACGCTACTGTATAAATGTGTTTTTTCTCATGAAAACACACATTCCCGATCATGTACCATGACACTCTACACATCAAATGAAACCTTACAGTCTCCTCTTTTTGACTATGCAATTAATTTCCCTGCAAAACAATCACTCCCCGAGCACATGGGGCTTTTATACGGAAAAGCACAAAACGAGGTTAGCTTACCTTAGAATGCTTTGCACAGGTCAAACTTTGTATTTCACCATAAACTTGCTCTCAATTTGTCCGTAAGGATCCAGCGAATAAAATCCAGTAAAACAATTTAGTCCAAAACACGTGTTAGATCCATTACGACGTCTGATCCGGCAGCATGCTTGTGTTGTTTACCCAAAACCACGAGCCTTGCCGAACGCGAAGGTGAAGGCGGAGCCCAAATGTCCTTCTGCAGCTCTCATATTCAAAATGGCTGCCTCTGCATGGGGAAGATCCCCCTTTTATGTGACTATATCTAAGTCCAAAAGAATACTTTGATTTCATGATGGAAGTGAAAAGGCTTGGAAAACACTGTATTTTTGAATGGGTATCTTCAATTTCAGTAATTAACGGGTAAAAATCTTACACACTGTCCCTTTAAGAGAAATTAGTATTCTAACCGGTCATATGCACTTGAAGAATTGTAATATATCAGACTTATCCTCTCTTTCGTTGTACGTATTGTAATAATGAATGAACTCTGAGTTCTCACTAAAAAGGGATCTAGGGATCTAAAAAGTGAACCTTTTTGACTTTCATGTTTTAACACAGTTATGGCATTTAAAAAAATAAAATAAAAATACCTATTCCTTTTTGCTGTGTCCTCTAAGCTCCCTAAACATTTACCTAAAGTCCATAAACCATCAAATCACATTCATTACAACTATGTGCATATGGAAAACTACAAACTTTACAAAATAGAGGCAAATCAAGGTTTAGAATCCACTCTCTGTGTTGCTTTTTGTATTCACCTAAATTCAAGGTTAAAAAAACAACAGGATGAAAGCCACTCTTGACATTGACATATCACTCGGGCTCTGCGTGACTCATTGGATTAATAAAATCATTAAAGTGTGTAAAAGCCCCCCCACGGTTTGACCTTGTCTGTTTGCCAGCGAGCGCCCCTCTGTCTTATTGAGGAATGAGCTGAGGTCACTGTGGATTCTTACAGGTACCAGACAAATCCCACTCCGCTGGCCTTCACGCAGATATCATTGATTTACCTCAAGACTCTGCCTAGTTTGCAGTACTACTCACAACTGCTGTGCTGGTGATGTGTGGATTGATACCAAAAATAAGTTGATCAATACTGACTGAAGTAGCAATATCAATAGTTCAAATTTTTGATTAAAATTTAGTCAGGTTGTTATTAATATACTATAGTTTATCTATATGTGAATTACATTTTTAGATCAGTTCAAGCTGGGTTGGAGCAAAGATAATGATGCAAAGGTATAAAACAGTTTAAAGGTTATATATTATGCAAATTGACTCATGAGCTTTAAAGGTCTCATGGCATGAAATTTTCACTTTCTGAGGTTTTTGAACGTTAATGTGAGCTCCCCTACCCTGTTTAGCCCCCCCCCCCCCCATGGTTAAAAGTTGTGAAATGTCTAAACTGAGCATTTGCGATCCTTTTCTGCGTTAGAAAAAATCAGAGCTCAAACGGGCGATTTTGAACAAGGCACCTTATTGACGTCAGATCGAAAAAAGAAATGCAAATGTAGTTCCACCCCCGTCTGTCTGTACTCAGCGTCTCTGTAAATCACGCCCAGAGAGTTTGGACTGCGGAGGAGCTACGCAATGCAAAGTTTTTTTATTTGCCTGGAGGAACTTGCGAGTGTTTCTAGGCTCGGAAGTCCTTTATCTGAGCCTGTGGATATCTGAACCAGCAGTGGTTTAATTTTATTTTCTGTGGAAATGTGTTTATTTTTCAATGGAACGCTTCTCATCTCTCCCCCCGTGCAAAAACACGGAAGTGGGTCACAGAGCGGAGCGGAGAGCTTGGCCGCGCCCCCACCCGCTACTATAGGCCATCTCTGTCCTCCTCATTTGCATTAAAGCAACAACGCCCATAATGGAGTGTTCCAGAGTGACATTTATGACTCTTTCTCATCTTATCTCTCTTTCTCATGCACTGAGTGTTGATTTTGAAGAAGGATTCATTTACAGTATTAGGGAACCATTAAGGAGCCATATAAAAGCATCAAGAAGTACCATGTCATGGGATCTTTAAGCCTTGTTATGATGTTGTTACCTGATCAAAACATACTGAGAGTTTTGTTTTGTTTCATTCACTTCACACATGTTTCAGCAACCCTGGTTTTAGTTTGTCTACATCTCCAAAGCTCAGAATGCTCTGTTCCACGTTGTGATGTCATGAAGCAGTAGTTTTCAAACAGCTATGTTTTACCTTTAATTCAGTAGAGATTGATAATTGCAGGTCTGAAATTACCCAAATGATCCTAGTGAAGGTGTATGAAGTTTAAAAACACAGTGGAGTACTTCCTGTAGGCTTTATTACCACATGACATCACAGGTGGAACAGAGTGTGAATGAAACAAACCAAACTCCAGGTATGTTTTTTTTTTTATGAGGAAACAACATTAGAACATTGATCAGGAAATAGTCTAATATGGGCTCTTTAAGGAGTTTCAGTGCATTTTAACAGTTGTTTCCTTTTTTTGTGTGTGTAATTTTACTGTAAACTAGGTATATTTACATTAATTTATGCAAAAAAAAAAAAAGTGTGTCTTGGCTCCATTGGTCAGTGCAATTTTAAATGCTTGGTGACATCATGCAAGACTCTGGCTCTTCAAGGCTCGGATTACCAGGGCAGAGTTTGAAATGTTAGACCAGATTCCACCTCTTCTCACTCTCTTCTGTATCTGTATTGAGGCAACACTAATTGAACTGGATTTACATGAAAACAATTGGGTAGAGCCCCTTTAATTCTGCTCCAATCTTAAAGGAGAATTAACATTTTTTTACAATCTGAGCCTTATTTCAGTAATAAAACAAGTTGTTTTACTCACCCATAGCACTTTGGTGTCATATGGAGCACTTCCGGAGATGTTTATATCCGTAACGCGAGCATATAATATATGCCCCGAGCGGTCTCCAAATAAAACAAACTTTAGCACTTTTCAAATCATAGAAGCTCAATGTCTTAGTCTACACTTTCGTTTGAGTCAAAAGTGGCCTGTAATCCGAGATTAATCCATAATTTACAGCTTTGCATTTCATGTTTGGGTCCCGGGAGCTGAGTGCGAAATAAGCTGTGACTCCGCACATGCGCACTGGCCTCCTCATCTACTCGAAACTATGGATAAATCTCGGATTACAGGCCACTTTTGACTCAAACGAAAGTGTAGACTAAGACATTGAGCTTCTATGATTTGAAAAGTGCTAAAGTTTGTGTTATTTGGAGACCGCAAACATGTGCCCCGAGAACTCACATTACGGAGATCGCAAATCTAAAACATCTCCGGAAATCCTTTAAACCACACACACTTCAACTAGTTACCGACCTGTGGGTTTCAAGGGCATTGACAAATTGAGGGCTGTGTTTTGTTTGGATTTTGCACAAGCGCGGGGGGGGGTGGAGCTTGCTGTCTGCGGAGTGTAAATTTTCTGACAAATATTTAAGGTTTAGTGGAAAGGTGCTCACAGCAATCAATGCGATATAGTAGGATATAGAGAGAATTCCTGCAGGGGCCACTTTGTAAAGAAGACATGGGGTTGGTTAAGAAAAGCTTGGATCTCAGTGTTAGTGACTTCACAGAGATGCTAAAAGGGTGTAAAACTGTGCAGCATACATCTGTGCAATTCAAGAGAGTGTGAGAAAAAAAAAGTCTAGTGTAATAAACTATGCAACAATTCAGTGACTGTGAACAAAAAGACATATTTTTGGCAATGCATTTAAAGGGGTATGATGCAACTTTTCGCCTGCTTCTGTGCAGATCATTTTTGCCTGAAATGTTCAATAGCATGGCATTAAAAAGGGGATATTTTACTTCTACGGGGTATTAACTTCTAATATATTTAGATCACCATGTTAACTTTTATTGTTTTGACAATGCTATATTCACAGAAAACAATGTATTAAATTGTTTTTTAAGTACACTTTTTCAATGCTCTAAGTCCTCCCTTCCTTTGCTCTCTGTGCAAAGTCACTCCCCCTTCAGTGTTTTGAGCTTTGGAGACTAATAATAGAGGGTTACTCAAACATGTGTGAATGAAATACAGTAAAACATAAATTCAGATATGTTTTTGATGAGAGGACAATATTATAACATGGCTTAAAGCTAAATATAATGATAACTGTTTTAGAAGTATGATGCACACTTGAAGAATTGTAATATATCAGACTTATTCTCTCTTACGAAAGTCGACAGAGGCCATATTCATAAGCAATACTTTTTTCTTCCTTGTTATCACGATATAATTAATTCGTGAACTCGAGAAAACAGAACAGTTATTTCGAGATCTTGAGAAAACAATCAGTTATTCTGTGATCTCGAGAAAACAAAACAGTTATTTCGAGATCTCAAGAAAACGAAACAATGATCCCATGATCTCGAGAAAACAACTGAAACGTCTACCGCCACGTTGTGACTTCGGGGCTATTTCTCATTCTGAATAGACACGTTTTTGGTCATTAGAATGTCTGGAATATAATTGATCAGCTGATAAGGCAATATTTTGATCAGGGGTTGACACAGGGGGAGATTGCATTACGTCTTTTAATTCGGGATAATTTCCTTGTCCTCTATCATCTGGGTGATGTTCTCCTCTGGGACCCCCTTCTCTCTCAAGGCATCATAAAAAGCCATTTCTATCTTTTACATTGTCCGTAGCTACATCTTCGTGTCGTCTCCCCTTCGTTGTCTGGCCTACAAGGGGGCAGAGCTAACCTGGGAAATCCCAGGCTGTCTTTCGTTCGTTCCGATCTGAAAGACAGCCTGGTGACTATGGCAAGCGAGCGCTCCCGATTCTGGGAGCCAATCAGAGAGCGGGGAGGGGTGGAAAGACGGTGACCCGTACTATGTGACAAACGGAAGCTTATAGTTTGAACTGACAACTGACATGATTGGCTTTGGGCTACGTATACGCCAAATGATAGACATTCGTAACCCCCCAATAAATGGCTGTTGGCGATCATAAACCACACCTCCGGTACATGATATTTCGAAGGTGGCTTCCAGACCATATCTCACTTGTGGTATGGTCAGGTGTAAACCAGGCAAGGCCATAGCAGTAGCTAAGCCTACATCTCAGCTGTTTTCTTGAGCTCTCGAGATAACAGTTTTGTTTTCTCGAGATTACGAATTAATTGTGTTGTTTTCTCGAGATCTCGAGTAAATTTTCTTGTTATTAAGGTGGAAAATAATCATTAGAAAATAGTAAATAATATAACATGTATGAATGAGAGCTGACGAAGCCTCTCGGATGAGCGGCGAAAGGTTTTCAACCAAACAAACTTTGTCCAGTTGACAAATTGAATTTCTTCTTTTATCAATATAACATGTATATAACATATATATAAATGTATACAACATGGCCTCTGTCGGCTTCCGTACTCTCTCTAGTTGTTGTTGTAATAAAAGGTGAACATTGAGGTCTCACTAAAAGTGGGGACAGTTCATGCAAAATTGACTTTTTTTTTTTTACTTTTAATGTTTTAAGACAGTTGAAAAAAAATTAAATATACATTTCATGCTGATTTCTTTTTGCCAGGTCCTCTAAACTGGAAGTTCCTTATGCAGTTCTATAGGGAACACATAATTCACCATGTTACCTTTTATTGTTTTGAAAATGCTATATTCGCAGAAAACAATGTATTAATATGTTTAATCAGTTACACTTTTTTGATGCTCTAAGTCCCACCCACTTTGCTCTGCGTGCAAAGTCCCCCCCCTCTTCAAAGCACATCACATGTTTGTCAAGTTTTTGTGTATAGTTTTCTATTGTGCTTTTGTATATTTATGGAGAAATATCATGTGGGAGCACATGGGCTTGTGGGCTGAGCAAACTGTAAAAAGGGTTCAAATAGTGCTCAGATCGCAAAATTAATGACGTTATAACATGTTAGAAAGCTAAAACAAGTTTGAGCAAGTGCTAATTACTCAAAAAAAATGCATTCTCTATCAGTAGGCTGGCCTCTCCTCAGACCTGAACTGTAACTTGACCTGGTGGGATCCCTTGCTTGTCTCCATCAAGATACGTATTATAAGTCATGTTGTAGAACTTCTTGTTCAAGCTTAAAATACCTTTCTAATAATTTATGTAAAGAAGATATGCAGACTTAGAGCAGATAAAGTTCACTCTATTCACCAGGAAGTCTGTATTTGTTTCTCTAAATGGAATATAAAAATAGAAAATGCACACTGAATAAAGTAATAGCATAAGACTAATACATATTTTGATGAAACAGTTGGTAAATAAATCTAACTGCATAAATACATATGTGCTATGCTGTCACTGAGTGGGTGCACAACAGTGAAGTGTTTTGACTTCTCCCTGCTCCTTATACAATGCAAGCTTTTATATTGTTTAGTAGCACACCCACATTGTTATATATGATATGCAAGGTTATCAGATTTGCTGATGGCAAAAAAAAACAAAAACAATATCTAACTTATTTTAATATTCATGTATTTGCATTTAAATTTAACCCATCTAAATTTGTCTAAACATTTTCTTGGAATATATACATTCTTCAGATTGCATTGTCACCACAAAATGTCAAAAATATACTGTACACCTCAGAGTACACAGATGGCTTACTTCGCTTTTGTTTTTTTAATATTGTTCAAAATTGATACCTTTATTTATGTATTTATTATTTATTTATTTATTTATTTTTTTTTAAAGGTCCCATGGCATGAAATTTTCACTTTCTGAGGTTTTTGAACGTTAATGTGAGCTCCCCTACCCTGTTTAGCCCCCCCCATGGTTAAAAGCTGCGAAATGTCAAAACTAACTGCGTTACAAACAATCGGAGCTCAAACGGGCGATTTTAAACAAGGCACCTTATTGACGTCAGATCGATAAAAGAATGCAGTTCCAGTTCCACCCCCGTCTGTCTGTACTCAGCGTCTCTGTAAATCACGCCCAGAGAGTTTGGACTGCGAATGCGCTAGGCAATGCGAAATCCGTTTTTTTATTTGCCTGGAGGCACGTCCGAGTGTTTCTAGGCTCGGAAGTCCTTTATCTGAGCCTCTGGACCTTTGAACAGCAGTGGTTTAATTTTATTTTATGTGGAAATGTGTTTATTTTTCAATGGAACGCTTCAAATCTCTCCCCCCGTGCAAAAACAAGGAAATGGATCAGCTGACAGCTCAGAGCGAGAGCGGAGCGTTTGGCCACGTCCCCACCCTCTACTATTGGCCAGCTCTTTTCTCCTCATTTGCATTCAAGCAACAACGCCCATTATGACCTGTTCTGAGGGAGAAAAAATACTCTTATCTCATCTTATCTCTGTTTCTCATGCACTGAGTGTTGATTTTGAAGAAGGATTCATTTACAGTATTAGGGACCCATTAAGGAGCCATATAAAAGCATCAAGAAGTACCATGTCATGGGATCTTTAATTGAAGTACAAATACAGTGAACCCTCGTTTATCGCGGGGGTTAGGTTCCAGAAATAGCCCGCAATAAGTGAAATCCGCGAAGTAGGACAATTTTATATTTTACAATTATTCTACATGTTTTAAGGCTGAAAACGCTTCACCAGACACATTATACACCTTTCTGAGACTGGTATTAACATTTTTCTCTTGTTTAAACACTCAAACTTTTGTAGATTTTCATTAAAATATATTAATAGTGGGGGGGGGGCACGTGACACGCGGACACGTGCGCGCGGACACGTGCGCGCGGACACGTGTGTTTGTTTTGGTACCACATATCCATGCCATGTGCGAAAGTCGAGTGGAAAGCGACCTGGATATCATTTTGGGCAAGACTCAAGCCAATGCTAACAGTGCCAAACCGCTAACAGACGCCTCTGAGCACCAGTCCTCACCACAAGACCAGGTAAGACTAACCTGCGCTCACAAGAGTTGGTTGCATTTCACCCCAGCTCCAAAATCAGACCGCTATCAATGCGTCGCCAATACTCCACAGTTCTCTAGGACGGGGTCGGGTTCGTGAGGGGAAAAGAGCCACTGTCTCCTCTGTCCGCGCGAGTGTCCTCCCCCCGCTGCGGCTCCCCCGGACGCCGTGCGGCCAGGCGCCAGGCCCGTCCATGTTGATTCTTGGCTCTTCCATTTGTCCGGCTCGCACTCAGTCTCTTCCATGGCTCGTGCAAGTAAACAAAGGCCACACCTCCTGTCACCCAGGCGCTCTCGTGAAGGACATCTGAGACTCTGTCCCTACCATCCCTGGTCTAGACCTGGTTTAGTCCTGGTTTAGACCTGGTTTAGTCCTGGTTTAGACCTGCTTTAGACCTGGTTTAGTCCTGGTCTAGTCTCTTAGCTAATCAGGGCGCAGGACAGAATGTTACACTGTAAAAAAAAGTTACACTATAAAAAAAATTGAAAAAAAAAAATTGGAAAAAAAAATTGGAAAAAAAAATCAGCGAAACAGCGAGGCCGCGAAGAGTGAACCGCGATACAGCGAGGGTTCACTGTATTGATTGGTGTTAGGAGGATTTTTGAGCTAGCCAGCTCCTCAGTATAAAGTTATAACCTTATTGTATTCGTGATTCATTGTAGTCTATAATAACTTTAAATGGCTGGTGACCTTGCCTCTTCACGGTGGCATTTCACCATAGCGAGCAGCAGATTCTCATGTTTTTTTGTTTGTTTGTTTGTTTTTTAATTCATTTATTTATTATTAGTGGCTTCCTGGCTTTTTTGTTTTGTTTTGTTTTTTTGCACAATGTGTATTTTTCTGAGCCAGTTACATCATAGCATGGTAACAAATAAAAATCCTAGTCCTGTTGCATTCTCACACTTCACCACTAGATGCTATCTACACTGCTGCACTCTGATAGTGTGCCAGCTTTGACCTGACAGAAGAAGACCAAAGAGCACCACTCAGTTCTCTTTCCTTGCTTCCTTCTCCTTGATTCCTCTCCTTGATCCTCAATGTTCAGCTGTCAATCAAATGTGTCACAATAAGTGATGCCCTAATGAAAACCACAGAATGGAGTAGTAAACATGAGGCTTTAGGAGGCAGACATCGGATAAAAGAATCAAACTGTATGGATTTCAGTGAGGAGTTTACAATATAAACTCCTCTCTCCTTCCTGTGTCTCCTCTGTAGGTGGGACTTCCTCACCCATTTCCTGCAGAATGAAGGAGAGAAAACAAAGAGAAGGAAGGGAGGAAATAGAAATGGGACACGGCCGAGGTGAGGGGAGAGGAGAGGGGGAACAGGTTTCACATCTGCCATCTACTGGTAAAAAAAAATGAAATAAACTTGTGGATAGTAGCTTTCACGCAGGAATTCTGTAAATTAACTGTAACCCATTGTAAAATGCCACTGGACAAGTCTGCCAATGGAACAGCAGTGGAGAGCTCAGGAGCCCTTCTTAAGTTAGGTCGATGCGTCATTAGCAGTAGCTAGCTGGATATATTATACAAGTTTTAAGTGGGTGGCTGAAACCAGAATACCTGTAGAAACTCACTTCACACAGGGAGAACAAGCCGGACAGACATGAACAAAATCCTATCTTTCTAAACCAATCCTATCAAAACAAACCGCACTCTGCAGAGTTCACCTTGCTTATAAGTGTCACCACACCACATGTCCTGAAATGCCATGTTTGCGTTGTATAACATTCTCACATGGCGTGGTGGGGACTTCACACCTGGTAATTATCCACAGTTTTTGCACAGCCTTTAGGGAGCTGAGTGGAGCTGTGAGGGGAGCGGGACACATAGTGCGGGCTTGTACCTTTGCAGTTTGAGATAGTGAAAATTACCTGGATCCTCCACGGGCCCCAAACATCCAGCAGACATCATCAGGCTGCAGGTGAGTGCGCTTGTGGATCATCCCCTCGCCATGGCTCTGTCCTGTATAAATAGAACAATATGGCGGAGCGAGTCACATCCCATTTGGCACGTTGTATTTCAGAAAAGCTCCACAGAGACGCTATAGGGACAGGGCCGCTCCAGAGAAGATATGTAAGGATAATGGATAAAAGAAAACAATAGGAATATACAAGCCGAGTTGGGTCAGGTGGGGCTGGGAGGAGCACAATGGGGTAGAAGAGTACAAGGTTTGGCATACGTCGCTGCAGTTTAAAGAGGTACTATGTAACTTTTTCTGGTGGATGGCTCTAAGGGACAGTGGTCTACATAATGACTCTTTGTCATTGTAGTGTGACAGCATGTGTTGCCACAATTAGCTAATGTATTTATTAATTTATGTGTAGAGTCATGAACTTGAACAATCAGATCGTTCAAGCTCTAGTGTGTCCTGTGAGGACCTCTGTCAGATTCACCTCTAATGAGCTGTGGAGACATTGGCAGTCTTGTCTGTTCATGTTATATCATGCAATGCATATTAAACATATACATTTGTATTCCTGTGCCTTGTGTTTTTAATAAAGATTGAAGTGAATTGTGTCCAAGGGCGTCAGAAAGCCAAGTTATAAGTCAGATCTGTGAAGAGGCTTGCCTGCTGACGCGCCGCTCCCAAACTCATGAGAGAGCCCTGCTTTTCAATAAATGCAAGCAATATAAGTGTAATGCCATGTGACGGAACATTTGCAAAGCACACTATTTTCACACTATTTAAAGGGTTCATTGAAAAAAACAAAAAAAGGTTCAGTATAATAATTTGACTTTCCAAATTTTGATTGTTGACACAGGTCAATGTAACTTAATGGGTAATTTTTAAATAAATATCAAAAATACATTTGAGCTCATTATCTTTGTAAGAGGATTGTTCCCCATATTTCCATAATTATTATATGACTTAAAAAGGAACACCTTTTGGGAAATTAGTAACAAAACTAAAAGGAACACCTTTTGGGAAATTTGTAACAAAACTAATTAGACCAAAATCCATCATTTTTATTCTAATTTGAGATGTGTCAGATTTTTGCTTTGGAGCAGACATCCACTAATCCTGGCAGTTTTTACATGGACTCAATTTGAAGTATTTTTTATGCCAGTGTATCCAGTACCAAGATTTAAATTTGCCAAATGTACAGTGTATTGCTACATTTGGAGGTATCAGTTACAAAAAAAAAAAAAAAAAAACATGAAAGCATGTTTACTAGAAATAAAGTTATGTTTTGTTTTGTGTTTTCTTTTTTCTCCAAACTATACTGTATATAACATTACCCTCCTTGCAGCTCTTATCACATCAGGCGGTGCGTAGTCCAAAAGTTTGTTCTTAACTGGAGCCTTGATCCGATAAGCTCTGCCGCACCACTCTGCTTCATGTACAGCTGTGGGCCTGCAGGGGTTAAAAATGTCAATCTGCTTCATTAGATATACAGTAGAAACAGTGGAGAACAATGAAGGTCCCAGCGGTTTCTCAAGAGGCCCCCACCAAAACAAGGATTAGGTGGAGATTATTAAATGTCAGCTCTTAAGACTAATACTTTTTACTGCCTCAAAGTGAATCAATACTACTTATCTTTGATAAAAGAGCTGGAGGAGAAGTGGCAACGTGGCAGCGTGGCAGCCTGACAGCTCGCTCCCCTCACTCTCACTCCAAACAACAGGAGGATATACACAAGTGGAACCAGTCAAATACAAGTGTGAAGCCATAAATATGATTTGTGTTTGTTTTCAGACACGCCATTTGAAAAAGTTGGAGTTGGTAACTTTGCTCTTTTCTTCGATCGTTTTGTTTTCTATATAAATGCAAGTCATTGAATGTTTTGAGATATTCTTTTCTCCTGGAACCATTCATTACCATAAGCTTTCAGCAGTTCTGCCTTCATACAAATCAACAACTAAAGTCACATTTGTTGTTGGCTAACGGCAGCACTTTGTATATTCAATATCACAAGCTTATGCCAGTTTCCTGTTTTTAAATGAACAGATTTTTGTCCGATTATACATGTAAAGGCTTTAACAATAAGATTTAGTTTAATTTTGGCATTTAGGAGTAATAATAATAATGCATTGGATTTTATATAGCTCTTTTTTGGACACTCAAAGACACTTTACAAACCATTATACATTCACTCTACACTCACTTCTTATAGCAGCCACAGCTGCCTTGGGGCAGATTGACGGGAGTGAGGCTTCCAATCTGTGGCACCTCCAGCCACCACCAACATTCACGCAGACACCACTTTCATAGTAGGCATGTGGGTGAAGTGCCTTGTCTAAGGACACAATAACAGTTTTTAATAGTGACGCCCTACTGTGATACCTGGTATTCCCAGTGGACTCCCAGTACTACCCAGGCCAAGCTTTCTTTAGCTTCTGAGATGTAATGAGATCAGGTTTTGACAATCCAGTATGACCAGTATTATGTCTCTTTTTTTCATTGCTTCACAATTTAAAAACAAAATCTGATTCCAAATATGGATCACATTGTGGGATAAGTGTCAAGCATTGTTCTGTTCATACATAAGCCTGTTGTTCTATTTTTCATTAAATCTATCGGGCAAATGTTAGGTGCACTCCTGGAGCTACACGTTTCATTTCTCCATACATCTCTGTGTATAATACCAATCACTTCTCCCCACATTCCGCTTCATGCAGAAAAATCCATTTTCTCAAAGGCATGCCAATTGACATCTGCAAATATTGATAGTAAACAAACCAATACAGCCCTGTCGATATCTGTATGAAGGCTTTTTTCTGACGCTCATTTCCTGCTTTCAAAAACAGGCTCAGGATGCAATGAGGTGCATCGGCAGTTTCCAGCCCATAGGTGTATGCCTGCGCCGTTAGCCGTGTGTATGTGTATGTGTAGTGCGCTCTTAGGACATCATAATTACAATGTAATATCATGCGTAAGGCAGTGCCCCCGCTGTTGTTTCACTTTCTGCTGCTCTTCCCTTCTATGAATATCAAATGCACTCACGCTGAGAGCTGAAAGCCGCACAGCTCTCCCAGACACACAGGCGCTCTGTCAGTGCGAGAGAGGCGGGAGAGGGGGGACAGACAGAGACAGAAAGAGAGAGAGAGAGATGGGCTACTTTAGACAGTACTTTCCTCCTCCACGTTTGACAGCAAAACTCACGTCGGGACCTCCATTTTCCCCAAATACACTCAGCATCCCTGTGGTCTGTTGTTAGGCCTGTCCGAGGAAGACAAGACAGGCCTACATCCCCCTCAGCTGAAGGGGCGGCGTGCTATGTCTTATTCATGTGACAGAAGCACACAGCACAAAGGAGAGCTGCCATGTGAGCGGACGCGGGGCGAGGCGGAGAGTTGGCATGGCCGCCGTAGCGTCATGATGTGGGCAGACGTTGTTGCCAGCGGCTGTGAAACAAGGACATCTGTCAGAGGCTCACTCAAAGGAGGGCTTCTTCATCATGCTTAGAGGAGACTACTTGTATTTACATAAGTGGACTCCAAGGCTTGATATGCTTTTGCGTGGCTGTGTGTTTCTTCTAGTGTTTTTAAATATGTACTATGTCAAATATATGTGTCCAACCGCAGGAAAACCAATACCAAGTCGTCTCGGAGGTGTTTTGAGTTATTCACAGATTCTGAAAGTACAGGTTCTAAGCTTTCCAATGATGTCTTAAATGTGGAAATCTGACCATATTTTAAAAAGGGGTAGGGGAGCTCACATTAACGTTCAAAAACCTCAGAAAGTGAAAATTTCATGCCATGGGACCTTTAACATATTATCCTGTGTATTATTAAATTATTGAATGATTCTGACCTGTCCGGACACCACACCACAGTGATAGTCATGATGGGGGAGGGCTTAGGTTAATGTCATGCAAATTAGGCAAGGAGGGCTGAAGAGACCAAACTTGGAGAGGGATTTTCTGGAACCTTATTGACGTCAGATTGGCAAATGCAGCTCCAGCCCCTCCCTCTGTCTCCGCTCAGCGTCCCTGTATATGCCGCCCATAGAGTTTGGACTGTGAATGCGCTACGCAATGCGAAATGCGTTTTTTTATTTGTCTGGAGGCACGTCCGAGTGTTTCTAGAACAGCAGTGGTTTGATTTTATTTTATGTAGAAATGTGTTTATTTTTCAATGGAACTCTTCAACTCTCTCCCCCCGTGCAAAAACAAGGAAATGGATCAGAGAGCGCTCAGAGCAGACAGCGGAGCGTTTAGCCACGCCCCCACCTTCTACTACTGGCCAGCTTTTTTCTCCTCATTTGCATTCAAGCAACAACGCCCATTATAGAGTGTTCTGAGTGAGGAAAAATTACTCTTTCTCAGCTTATCTCTGTTTCTCATGCACTGTTGATTTTGAAGAAGGATTCATTTACAGTATTAGGAACCATTAAGGAGCCATATAAAAACATCAAGAAGTACCATGTCATGGGATCTTTAAGTCAAAGTTTACTACAAAATTTACTTATAGTCAGGAAGTACTAATAGCATAGCAAAGTAACCAATATAATTTAAAAAAAAGTAATAAAATATGTAATAAAATACTAAGGTATCAATTTAATAACTTCATTCGTATTGTACTTTTTTATTTTTATTTTAGTAGTATAGTAACATCTGTCGCTGTAATACTGGTGAAAATTGCCCTCTTGTCTAATTCTGGAATAAATGTTCATTGATATGCAGTGTCCCCCGAAATAAATACATTTTTTACAAATTAAACGTTTAATTCAATTAAATTTGAAATGTACTCAAAGTTGTATCAGCTTGTAATCCTGCCTTGTTCTGCATTCAACGCTTAAAGGGACAGTGTGTAGGATTCGTGGCGCATAGGTGGTTACTAGCTATTCCACTTCCTCTTTTGGCTATGGCAGACCTCGAGGGTCACCCGGGCGCGACGTACCGCCGAAATCTCGCGTGCCTTGCAAAATCGCACCGCTGTATACATAAAGCGGTCCGATTTTTTTTTTCTTTTCGCATGAAAACGCACAATGCTCATGATTTATGACATTTTGCTACACATCAAATGAAACAGGGTAGGGGAGTCTCCTCATTAACGTATGCAAAAACCCTGCAAAACAATCACTCCTCGATGCCATGGGGCTTTTATACAGAAAAGCACAAAACTGTAGCTTATAGCTTACCTTTGAAGGCTTTGCACAGGTCAAACTCTGTATTTCAGCATAAACTTGGTCTCAATCTGTAACCAATAAGGATCCAAATAAAATCCAGTAAAACAATATTAATAAAATACGTAAGGTATCCAATTACGATAACTGTCATCCGGCAGCATTGTCCCCCTCCCCCCTCCCCTTCCCCTTCTCTCCTTTTCGCTCCTGGCTGCATGTGGGAGCAGAGGACCGAAGGAGAGAAGGGGAAGTATAGTAAGCATCTGTGCAGCTGTTAGCAGGAGCCGAGGCGAAGGATGAGCCCAAATGTCCTTCTGCGGCTCTCGTATTCAAAATGGCTGCCTCTATATAAGATGTTCATGTGATATATCTAAGTCCCCCGAAATAAATACATTTGATTTCATGATGGAAGTGAAACGCTTAATTACAATGTATTTGAATGGGTATCTTCAATTTCAGTAATTAACAGGTAAAAATCTTACACACTGTCCCTTTAAGTAAAAAAAAAAAAAAAAACTCCTATCCACCCATTTTTCTGTATTTATGTATGATTATTCCAAAAAAGTAAAACTTTACAAACAGACAAATTCCGGATTATTTCTATAAATTAAAAAAAAAAAAAGAACTGTATACCCATTCTCAATAATAAAAAGTAAATAATAAATATCTGCTGCTTGCTACGGTGATGAAATTTTGATATTGAATAGTGAAAGGTTTTACCATTTTAAATTATTCCCTTGATAAGCTCAGAAAATCTGATTCAGAAAGCACATTCTATAATAAGTCAACTTTATTTATATCACAGACATAATATAGTCAAAAAGTGCTTTACTTGAATTCAGCTAGGTGTTCCAAATCTCTTAAAATGCGTACTGGAGTGCATCAAATTTGAATGGGAAATTTGAATTGCAAAATATCAATTTGGCTGGCATTGCATTTTGTTCCAATTAACATAATGCCTTTTGCAAAGTTTTGAGGAATTCTAATGAGATTTAGGAGTGCCACCTAAGACATGAACTTATATGAAATTTCAAAATGTGCTATTTTTAGTCTAATTGTCAAAAGGTTGACCTAAAAATGATGAGTACAGTGAACTTTTATACAGTAACATGTTCTATAGGGTTATCAAAGTAAAAAAATGTTTGTTTGTCCTTTGGGCAACTTGGGCATTTCTCAGAATTCAGATTTCAAGATTCTGCATTCATTTGTCCTATAGACAAAATGAATGGAGGTCAATGGGACATGTTCTTGTGGCCTTACCCTGAGTTTTGTGTGGCAGTGATGGATGTCAGAAAAATTTAATTTAATATCATTTTAATTTAATAAAATTTAATTGACTTTAACACAAGGGGAATACTGACACACTTAAAAGAACAAACCCTCTCTACTGGCAACTCACTGGCAACTAACAGGGCAAGAGCTGACACTAACTAAATTTAAATTGCAAGCTTGCAGCGTAAGATCTGACGACCAGTTGGCAGTTTGGCATCGGTGATGATGCCATCCTCACTGGTGATGCTGGGGCCCAGACCAAAGACCAGGCTGGGACTGAGAGTCTGTCAGGGACCAGCTGGTGAAGGCAGCATCTTAGGAGAGCTGCTTGTGTTGTGCAGTGGAGCTGGTTATGTTGTGCAGTGCCTGAGAATGAAAAGAATACAAGCTCAAGGACAGTGTTTAAAATCATATCTTAGCATACTTAATATCACTCATTTATGATAAACCATGATTGCATAAGTTTCATATTTTAGATGTACATAGTCTAATTTCATCATAACTTACTAGGGTGACCACCGGCATGAAACAGGAAAGGAGGACAAAAGAAAAACAACTTATGAATAATGTATGAAATCAACATATATTTATTAACATGGAACACCCATCAAAAAGAAAAATGTGGCAAATTATGGTCAAGCTGATATGAACAAAAACAATATCAATAGCATGAGCGGAGCTTTTGAGTGACAGCAGCTTCCAGACAATCAGGGGCTGCAGGGGCTGTATCAGCTGCGTGCGCATCGCGAATGTTTGCATACGACACAACATCGCAGAGTAGCAAGTGTAAATAATGATTTATGACGATTTATGCAACGGTGGCCGACGAGGGTGAAGGAGGACAAAATGTAAAAAAGGAGGACACGTGACAGACGGCTGGACAGACAGCTCTAAAACCGGACTGTCCGGACGAAATCCGGACGAATGGTCACCCTATAACTTACTGTTATATCACTACCGGAGTAGCTAGCAGTACTTGCAAATATATTTTATATATTTAAAATGTTAATTTACTGTAACAACTACAGTACTACTCTCAATAAAAATGAGGCATCGATACTCTGAATATGACATTGCCCACCCTACTGTTGATGTTTAGCTTAACTAATATATTTGCTAACTGTGGTTAGGCAACGTTAGCTAGATGTAAAGCGCACTAAATACCTATAAATACAGGGCTCTCAAGGCTCACGCATTGAGAGTGTGACACACGCAATTCGACGTATTCACACGCGCACACGCCACACATGGCATTTCTCACGCTGATTTGTGTTATTTTTTTTTATTTATTTTTTTTTGTGCCCAGAAAATCGGTCTGTGTGGCTTAGTTTATGCAGGCTCCGCGCATTTTCAGCGCCGCCCCCTCCCCCTGCTCCGGGGGAGCTCCGGGGGAGCTCCGGGGGAGCAGGGGGAGGGGGGGACGGCGCGTCTGCTCCCGACCGTGCGGTCCGAGCGGAGGCCGGAGCAGACGCGCCGTCCCCCGGGCACGTCCTGAGCCTCAGTCCCGGTGCCACGTCTCCTCTGAGACTCCGGTCCCCGTGTCTCCCCCCCCCGACGGCTTACGCGCGGAATGGCTTACGTGCGGTGATGATAAAACAAACTGAGAACCATCAGGTAATAACTTCATTGGAAATTACAGTCACGCGCACGACCCCGCTCAAAACTTGAGAGCCCTGTATAAATATGACTGAAGTAAGACAAACTACAGATATGATAGTAAGATGTAATAATGCATACCCAACACAAAAACAGAAAGATCACCTCAGTTTTCTTGAGCTGCAGTCTTGTTTACCTCAGATCTCCATGGCACCCAATGAGCACTGTTTACCACAATAAAAACAGATGTGCAGTGGCACCCCTACAAAATAATTACAAAAATATTTTCCATGACGTTTTGTTTCTACATATATTGGAACACTTTTAGCACCCAGCCATATCAAAATTCAAGAACTGTGTGTGTTGATGCACCCTAGTATGCTTGTATGTTTTGAAGTCATATAAACTAAAAGGATAATGTTATATTTGATCACCTGGTACCATGAAAATCTATTCCCTCTACAGTCACTTATAGCAGTGTTTACATATAGGCTCCCTGAATGACTTTTCTTTGCATGCCTTTTCACCCAGCAACCCCCCCATACAATGCAGATTCTTCTGTTAGACTCCGATTTCAAGGTTTTCTCTCCTTTTGAGATTTTTATATCTTTTCCAAGGGAGCATTTGACAGATGTTGTCTTTTCAACCTACCACCATAACTGAGAAGAAAGTCCCACATTTGCACCATTCCTGTGTGTTTATTGAGTAAAGCTAATTCAAAGCTAGTGCCTGGGGCAGTAATATAAACAGATTATCCATTCAACTCAGGGATAGGGGGCTCTTTTATCTATGAATCACGATCGTCAAACACTTTTTACACCTTCTGATGTCGACTCTGCAGGCAACAAACAGATGCCAACACAGACATTTTCATGCTAACGTTTAAGGCCCAGATCATATCCATTTGCGGCAAATTGAAGCATGTGTTATTCTGTTCAAGCGCTGACAGTAAAACAGCAAAGAACATTTAACTAAAGTCGCTCTGTTATAAGAGGTAATGTTTGTGCAGGTATAGCAGATGAAATAAGGGAGCTGTTCATTTGAAGATTTGAGTCGTGTGGAAAGAGAGCACTTCAAATGTACATCATGATAAATATCACATTTTATCATTCGATTCTGCAGGGTTTAAACAAAAAAACAAAGAAATCAAAATATGATTGGGTGGTAATATTGTTATGACTATGCTTAAGAAGGTAATGGGCGGGTGCGATGAAGTTGTAAAATGGTTGCTCTTAAGAAGATTATCAAAACAGATTTGCCTGTGAGCGATTTCATACAAAGTGCTTGGCAACTTTGGTGATCAGTGTCTATTTTACTTTTTGCATTTGGGAAATGAGGCAACAATGGCATAATGATTTGCCCACCAACTTGAAACAAGACAGTTCAATCCCCACTCAAACCAGTGCATGCTGTTGTGTCCTGGGGCAAGACACTTTTCCTACCTTGCTTAATATGAACGCAGTTTGTGAGTTTAGTTGCACTCTGAGGGGCCAATGGCGCTGATTGGCACCAATGCTACATAAGTAAATGAACCCCACCGAGTATGGAGTGAATGAATAATGACAGCAAAGTGCTTTGATATGCTTTAAAGCCTTGATAGGCCTAATACAAATGTAAGACATTATTAAAGTGCTTTAAACATTTTGGCAGCAGCTCAAAACATGAAATACTGACCATCTTTGGATATGTAAATGCCCATTAACACTGCATGCCCCTTATTTCAGATAGCAGTTTTGCTGATACATCTGCTGGCTCCACCCTCACAAGTATAGATAATATCTAGGCTAACAGTGCACACACCACTTTGCTATTTTTTTTATTCTATACTGACTATAAATACAGTGAACCCTCGCTGTATCGCGGTTCACTGTTCGCGGCCTCGCTGTTTCGCAGATTTTTTTTTCCAATTTTTTTTTTTTTTTTCCCAATTTTTTTTTATAGTGTAACTTTTTTTTACAGTGTAACATTCTGTCCTGCGCCCTGATTAGCTAAGAGACTAGACCAGGACTAAACCAGGTCTAAAGCAGGTCTAAATCAGGACTAAACCAGGTCTAAACCAGGACTAAACCAGGTCTAGACCAGGGATGGTGACGCAGGGTGGTAGGGACTCTGATTTCCTTCACGAGAGCGCCTGGGTGACAGGAGGTGTGGCCTTTGTTTACTTGCACGAGCCATGGAAGAGAGTGCGAGCCGGACCATGGAAGAGCCAAGAATCAACATGGACGGGCAGGCTGCGGCTCCCGCAGCGGGGAGAGCCGCATTCGAGGGAGCCACAGCGGGCGGAGGACACTCGCGCGCACAGAGGAGACAGTGGCTCTTCCCCGTCACGCCGAGAGGACGAACCCGACCCCGTCCTAGAGAGCTGTGGAGTATTGGCGACGCATTGATAGCGGTCTGATTTTGGAGCCGGGATGAAATGCAACCAACTCTTGTGAGCGCAGGTTGGTCTTACCTGGTCTTGTGGTGAGGACTGGTGCTCAGAGGCGTCTGTTAGCGGTTTGGCACTGTTAGCATTGGCTTGAGTCTTGCCCAAAATGATATCCAGGTCGCTTTCCACTCGACTTTCGCACATGGCATGGATATGTGGTACCAAAACAAACACACGTGTCCGCGCACGTGTCCGCGTGTCTCGTGCCCCCCCCCCACTATTAATATATTTTAATGAAAATCTACAAAAGTTTGAGTGTTTAAACAAGAGAAAAATGTGAGAAAATGTTAATACCAGTCTCAGAAAGGTGTATAATGTGTCTGGTGAAGTGTTTTCAGCCTCAAAACATGTAGAATAATTGTAAAATATAAAATTGTCCTACTTCGCGGATTTCACTGATTGCGGGCTATTTCTGGAACCTAACCCCCGCGATAAACGAGGGTTCACTGTATATGAAATTTATTGACTGCACTGATTGTACAGGTGACTGCAAAGCATTAATTTCTATTTTTATTCTGTTCTTTGTACTGTATCTGTCTACTTGAGGTCTATGCACTTTGCACTTCACACACATCACAAATTTTCCCTGGTGGGACAGTAAAGTTTATGTTATCTTTTCAATTGGATTTTGGTTTTACAGCTTTCTTGCCAAACTTGGAAGACACGAGGACACCTGTGGAATGCAAGTGTGTGAGTGCTTTATTCTTTCTCACAAAGTTCCTCGTCCACTTAAAATACGTAGTGATAGCAAATCATCATTCACGTTATACTTTGGCTGTACATATGAAATAGCCATAACTCATCTCTCCATGTACCTCATTTAGACCTGATGCATTATGGGAGTCAACACTCTTCTCGTCCCTAAAAGCTGACTAAGTCAAAATCACCATAACAAAGTAGCTCCAGTTTACATCTCCATGCCTCCACACGCTTACATTAGCATTCTTCATTAGATATGGAAGATAAGGAAAAATAAATCAATCCAACAGCATTCCCCACATTAGTGAGGTGCCTCTGCTGTGCACAGTCTCCTGGGAGCCCGTGAGATGATGGCTGCAAATTAATTTGTGACACTCAGAATTGATTTTCTAATCCCACATGGTATTTGATAAATAACCCTTCAGAAACAGAACACCTCAGACGATAAATACAGTTATTATCTCTTCCAGGCGTGATTAGTGCATCCTGTGAAGACGCGGCACCCCTGGCCCCACCACGCTGTCGTAACAAGCCCAAAAGTAGCACCGCTAATAAAAGTTGTTGTTGTTGTGCACGAGACAATCAAAGTGGTGCTAGCCGTGGCCCCAGGTGACACATGAAAGAGTCAAATAACGCATTGAAACCGAAAGAGCTTCCAACCCCGAGCTAAAGTGAGTAATATTTAGCCAATTATGGATGTGCTTTAAGTGAAGTTATTAAACGTACCAAAGAGATTGCCATGTGAAGAATTAAATAACTTTTAAAAGCAGTTGACGACTACTTTTCTCTGTCTGCTCGGCGGCGTTAATGGAGATGCACAGGTCTAAATCAGCCCTCTTTTAATTTAGACTAGCTGATTTTAGCATAATGAGCTCTAATGGTGGAATTAACTTTACAGCTTCTACACTCTGCACAACAATTTGGACTTGGAACATTTGAGCACTGTTCTACTAAAAGGATTAGGTAAGACAGAAGCAGTCTGAGAAGGAAAACAGTATTTGGAGACGATTAGGTTTGGTGATGAAGACTGGCTTATCATTTTTAGATCTTGTTCAGAGAGATATGAAAAAAAAACTTGGGCTGAGAAGAATATTTGTTAAAATTTAAAAAAAAATATTGCAAGGATATGAAGTGATATTTCATGCATAACGTATTATACATTTATTGATTTATTAGAGATGGAAATAACACTCATGCACATACCACAGGAGTGATATCCCACTCATGTCTCTGACGTCTCATTAATGCTGTGCAGTTTGAAGCTTACAGTGTCTGATTCTGTAGATTTTAAGAATGTACAGTGGTCCCTCGTTTATTGCGGGGGTTCGGTTCCAGAAATAACCCGTAATGAGTGAAATCCGCGAAGTAGGACAACTTTATATTTTACAATTATTATACATGTTTTAAGGCTGTAAACGCCTTAAAACACTGGAATTAAAGGTCCCATGACATGGTACTTCTTGATGCTTTTATATGGTGCCTTAATGGTTCCCTAATACTGTAAATGAATCCTTCTACAAAATCAACATTCAGTGCATGAGAAAGACACATGTACACAGTCAGAGTCATATTGTCACCTTGTTGCTTGAATGCAAATGAGAAGGACAGAGATTGGGTTAGAGGAGCGGGTGGGAGGGGCCCCACCCGCTCCCCTGCTCCTCTGCGCCGCTGGAGCGCTGACTTGTGCGTTGGCTCCCATTTCAGCGTTTGAAGCACGGAGGGAGAAAGGACAGGAATTTCAATGAAAAAAACACATTTTCACAGAAAATAAAATTAAACCACTGCTGTTTCAGAGGTCCACAGGGTCGGGTAAAGGACTTCCGAGCCTAGAAACACTCGCACGTGCCTCCAGGCAAATAAAAAAACGCATTTCGCATTGCGTAGCTCCTTCGCGGTCCAAACTCTCTGGGTGTGATTTCCAGAGACAGGGGGTGGAGATCCAGACGGTGGTGGAACTGCATTTGCATTTCTTTTTTCGATGTTACGTAACAAAGGTGCCTTGTTCAGAATCGCCCGTTTAAGCTGTGTTTTTTTCAAACGCAGAAAAGGATCGCAAATGCTCAGTTTAGACATTTCGCAACTTTTAGCCATTGGGGGGGCCTAAACAGGGTAGGGGAGCTCACATTAACGTTCAAAAACCTCAGAAAGTGAAAATTTCATGCCATGGGACCTTTAACGTTTTCTCACATTTCTCTCTCGTTTAAACACTCAAACCTTCGTAGATTTTCAACAAAATGTATTAATAGTGAAGGGTGGGGCGCAAGGCCGGGGGCTGCGAGCACGAGATCGAACCGCAGCGCCCGGACCATGCGTCCCCCTCAGGACCGTGTCCTCGCAGCCCAAGCCACAAAGCGAACACGCACAAACGAACGCAAGAGCCGCACGAAACCAGCAAAGAGCCGCACGGGGTGATTTAATCCTGGTTTAGACCTGGTTCAGTCCTGGTTTAGTCCAGGACCAGTCCAGGTTTAGACCTGGTTTAGACCTGGTCTAGACCTGGTTTATTTCTGGTCTAGACCTCAGGGATGAAAATGCCCTAGTGCCCCTTCCCCCATCCAGCGGTGCGCTAAGTGAGGCACGGGCAGGTAGGATGAGGTAGGATGTTTTATAAAGTTTAACCTGCCCTGTGAAACACAGTGAAAGAGCTGCGCGTGTTCACTCGCTCGCTTGGTCCGCGGCTCCAGACACGGGCTCATGCGGCCCGCACACTGGTAGAAGAATACGAGCCACGTACTTTTGTTCTGAATACGGGACGATTCCATTTTTCAAGAGACGGTTGGCGACCCTAAACACAACTATACATATATATACACCCAAAATCTTTCTCAACGAATTTGCACAGATATTAAAAAATATATATATGACCCCGTGGCTGAAAAAAGGCATAACTCTTTCATCCCTGAGACCTGGTTTAGTCCACGTTTAGTCCTGGTTTAGTCCTGGTCTAGTCCCGGTCCCTCCTGCATCTCCCATTTATCAATCGGCAAAGGTCTACAGTCTCTTAGCCGATCAGGATGCAGAACGCAATGTTACACTATAAAAAAAAAAGTTACACAATTTTAAAAAAATAAAAAATAAAAGCAAGGCCGCGAACAGTGAACCGCGAGTGAACAATTTTTCCCGAGGAGTGGGGGGGGGGCTTGACTTGCGTGAGAAATGCCGTGTGAGCGTGTGAACGCGTCGAATTGTCTCTCTCAATGCGTGAGACTTGAGAGCCCTGTGTAAATGTTTGTCTAAAGAGCAAACTTAAACTACAAAGCAACTAATGAGAGTTATATAAATTAAGTTATTACCTGATGGTTCTCAGTTTGTTTTATCATCACCGCAGTGTGCGCTTAGCAGCTGAAACTACACTCTACAGTCTGCCCAACAACAGAACAATCTATTTGCTGATTGGCTGCATAAACTGAGCCACACAGACCGATTTTCTGGGCACCAAAAAAAAAAAAAAATCTGCGTGAGAAATGCCATGTGTGAGCGTGTGAACACGTCGAATTGCGTGTGTCACACTCTCAATACGTGAGACTTGAGAGCCCTGGTCAAAATGAGAAGCCAGACAGCAGAGAGAGGGGCAGGTATTTTTAATAGAAGTCAGTTGGAACCAGACTCGGATGGAACCAATTTGTGCCCATGGTCACTTCAAAGAATATGGTCAGTGGTATTTCGTTCGTGTTTTGAATGAGCAGAGCTGCCAAGCAAGTCATCCGGTAAAAAATCCATGATGATTCAGTCCAGTCAATACAAACTACTCAATGTTAGAGAAAAAGCTGGCTCGCAATGTGAGCCACTATCCCAAAACTATTCTTGAATAATTTCACTCTAAAACCCTGCTATTCACAAGGTCTATGATATGAAAAAAGGTTCAAGTACCCTATACTCAAAGATATAGACTGCTGTGCCTCCTTTTTAAAATTCATTGAAAAAAAAAAGTTCAGTTCCGGCTTTTTTTTTCTTGACACGCTTAGAGTTAGTCTTTTCAATCTGGTCTCTTGCAAAATAATACTCATGATTTTGGCGCAGACTTTTGCCATGGCTTAAAATGAGTGTGTCTGATACCTCTCTGTTATGACGGACTATTGTTTTACCATGACCACACAAACAAACAGGAGGCAGGCGGGCTAAAGGGGGAGCTAGCCAAGTCAAATGGAGCTTTGCAGACACTATGGCGTTCACTCTAAATGTAAATGAGAGGTTTAAAGACTGCGACGGTCAAGTAGCATATGCCGACAGTGAAGCGTGCTCCTTTAGATATGGTCCTAGAGATGACAGTTGTTTTAAGAAGAGGCCTTCGGATTTGGAGAAACAATCAGGAAGAGGGATTCTACACACAATCAGGAAGAAGACAAAGAAAAGTATGGGAAGGTAAGATAAACATAAGGTGATATGAGTTCAAAAAATCAAATAAAATCCATCCATATAGTAAAGAGGGTATTAAAAGGGTAATACCCCCTTGACAGTGGTCTGGCAGTGTTATCTTTTATTGTTTTGAAAATGCTATATTTGCTGCAAACAATGTATTTTATATTAGTCTCCCATCTCTTTGCTCTCTCCGCCAAGTCACTCCCACTTCAGGGCACTATGACAACAATCAGCATGCATCTTTCTCATTTAAACTACTGCACGTCACATCAGGCTTGTCATGTTTGTTGTGTACACTTTTGTATTATGTTCTGGATATTTATGGAGAATAGTGGAATTACTGAAACATGCATGGATGACATCTAAAGCCATTTTAGGCATGTTTTTGACGTGGAAACAACATTGTAATGGGAGAAAGCTCAAAAAAATCAATTTAACATACAGTAATATACCCTCTTTAAATATGCTTTTGTGTGAGAAGGGCACAGGAGTGGTAAGATAATTGATATTCATTGTAGTATGCATATTAATATCCCAGGGGTGCACTGTTACTTGTTATTAGATTATAATTTTACATTTTGTTCATTGTAAATCACAAACGATCTAAAACAAGCTAATGACAGAAACAGGTCCATTGACTTCCTGTTCAAAACTGCAGAACTGATTCTCACCTGCCTCTTAATGCTACTTTGAGCACCGTCACAACAAAAGGCTGCTTTGTAATTTCACAGTAAGCGAGCAGCGTGTTTTTGTTTATTTATTTATCTGATTTATTTATCTGCTGAATCTTTGGCACCATTGAAAAAAGACAGCAAAAATCCAAGAAACATCATTATAGGACTGAACTTTTCTGTGACTTCTACTGAAACATGCAGTACAACTTCTAAGTTTAGGTTAATTATGAGCCAAGCTGATTTTGCATTATGTTACACTATTTTCTGATCAATAATGTTGTTACCTCATCAAAAACGTACATGAAGGTGTGTTTTCTTTGATTCACACACGTTTAAAATACAAACCCTGCACCTTGTTATCGCATATGGTAATACAGGAAGTGCTCTACTGTGTTTTTAAACTCCATACACCTTCACTAGAATCATGTGGAATTGACAATCTTTGCCAATTAGCCGCTAAACTGAATACTATCACTACATGACATCACAAGGTGGAACAGAGAATCAAAATGGCGATGTAGTCAGACTAATAATAAAGAATTACTCCTACATGTGTGAACGAAACAAAATACTACTCCAGCTATGTTTATGATGCGATAATAACATTATCACATGGCATAAAGCTGTGCAATATAGGACCTTGAATAGTAAAGTATTTGGTAATTTAAAGATCCCTTGACATGGTACTTCTTGATGCTGTTATATGGTGCCTTACTGGTTCCCTAATACTGTAAATGAATCCTTCTTCAAAATCAAGATTCAGTGCATGAGAAAGACCCATGCACACAGGTAGGGTCAAAAAATATGTCTCTGAACACCTCATTATGGGCGTTGTTGCTTGAATGCAAATGAGAAGGACAGAGACAGGCCAGAGCAGCGGGTGGGGGGTGACGAAACTCTCCGCTGTTTCCTCGTTTTAGCGGTGCGATGTGCGCTGGCTCCACTTCCGCGTTTTATGCGCGAAGAAAGAAGGGAGAGGCGTTTCAATGAAAAAAACACATTTTCTCAGATAAAGGACCTCCGAGCCTGGAAACATTCTCACGTGCCTCCAGGCAAATAAAAAAACACATTTCGCATTGCGTAGCTCGTTTGCGGTCCAAACTCTGGCCGTGACGGTGGGTAGATATCCAGACGGGAAGTGGAACTGCATTTGTATTTTTTCTTCAATGTGACGTCACATAGTTTCCTTGTTCAGAATCGCCCGTTTGAGCTGTCTTTTTTTCAAACGCAGAAAAGGATCGCAAATGCTCAGTTTACACATTTCACTACTTTTAGCCATGGGAGGGGGGGGGCTAAACAGGGTGGGGGAGCTCACATTAACGTTTCTATAACAATATGAATGCAATATAAGGCATATAAGACTGTCAAGATTTGTCACATACCAATCACTTTGCAAAACTAAACCCATTTCTAATCTTTTCCCAGGCCTATAATGTGATTTGGAAAGCCTGCCGTGTATTCCTTCATCAACAGAAATAACTTTGCTTTTAACATCCCACTCACACAATTCGGTCAGATCATCATCATTCCATCTGGGCCCTAATTCGGAAAGAGAAAGCGCATTTAAGCACATGACAAATGACAGACGGGGGGGTCATAAAGAGCACATTGCGTTGGATCACAGCACTCAAATGGAGTTTAAATTATGGAAAGGGGCTGTAGTTTATTGCTTTCCTTATGCAGTCGGAGCGATGATACAAAGAACCAACACGGGGGTACCCACTGAGCCCAAATGACGCGCTAATGTGGTCGGCGCTGCGAGTTAGCATTGTTTACACATACACGCATTCTTATCATTTTGTAGGCTGGTATTTAAGATCTATGGACCATTCAGTGTTTTATAGCCACTAATGTTCAATGGTGGAATCTAAAGAAGTAAAAGTAGTAAAGTACTAGATGTCTGTACCTCACTTAAAGGTGTACTGTGAAACTTTTGTAGTGGAGGATCCGCTTATTTCTTGTCGCCATGGAGATGTTATTACTTTGCCTGGAATGTGCTACAGTATGGAATTGGACTTGTCTATTTCCATAAAAACAAGCATGTGACACCACCAAGCTAAATTACAGGTCAGATCTATGGAGAAGTGACCCCACTTAAAGTAAGAATGTATTTCAAAGTAATTTTGAGGAATAAAAACACTTGATTGAAACTTTATTGAATGGTTATGTTTAATGTCACACTATGAAATATATTGCAGACAAAGCAATAAAGTCATCACAGCGACAAGCAGGTGGTGGACAGGAAATTTAGTACACCTGTAAGTAGATTTTATGCAAAACAATTTCCCTTGTGGATCAATAAAGTTTGTCTAAGTATAAGATTTTAAAGTGGATATTTTTTACTTTTACTTCACTATATTTGAGAGCAGATATCTTTACGTACTTTCCATTACACTACATTTTTGAAATGGACTGAAAAGTAAAAGTATTTTTTTTAATTATTGTTTTAAACCTACTGAAAAGGCTGAGGGGGTTATTTTTAGCACGTTCTTAGTTTGAGCAAACAAAAATATACAAACAAAAATAGAATCGATTGTTTTTTGTTGAACAAAAAGCAGCACACCTTTATTAAAATCAGTACGTTTGAAGCTTTATTAAATCACTAAAATCTGCAAAAAAAATATGTTTACGTTTTACTCAGTACATTTTTATTTTTCATGTGATACTTTTACTTATTTTTTTTACGTATTTTTTTGCTCCGGTACCTGTACCTTACACAAGAAATTCTTTTTTTTTTACTTCTTCCACCACTGCTAAAATCCAAAGTCAGGACTTGAACACATGTTAAAGATTAGTACTCAAAAATCATGCTTAATATGGTTATTTTTCAGCTTCTTCTTCTCAGCATTGTGAACTCCAATGAATGCTGTGTGAATGTGCTAAATGAAATGTGACTTTTGTTAAGACTGCAAAACACAAGAACTATTAATTTGTGCTTTTATCTGCATTTATATTGTAGAATTATGTAGAGGAGTGAGTCTATTCTTTGGCCAAAAATAATAACTTCTGTATTTTGCCCACCACCCTAATGATTTCCTTTATGGTATAATGTTTCTTCTTTCTCTCATCATAAACACAACTGGAGTTTACAAGGTCGTCTTTCTCGTCTTTCCTCAAATTGTCCTGGAAGTCTCTTGGGCAGTTTTAAGTCCTTCAACCATTGATCAAGGGACCCACATTATTTTCTACTACTATTTTCTATTACTATTCCGACTTTAT
Source organism: Paratrypauchen microcephalus (assembly GCA_036785185.1). Classification (NCBI taxonomy): domain Eukaryota; kingdom Metazoa; phylum Chordata; class Actinopteri; order Gobiiformes; family Gobiidae; genus Paratrypauchen; species Paratrypauchen microcephalus. Next base: position 5,512,527 of record JAVJIX010000019.1, on the reverse strand, counting down.
TTTAAGTTCTAAAACATAAAATTGCCAATATAATTAAAAGCCTGTTTGGAAGCTAATACAGTGGTACCTCACCTTGCGAATGACCCAACAAACGAAAATTTGAAGTTACGAAACACCTTCACGGTAAATTTTGGTCTCTAGATACGAAAGAAAATTCAAGTTACGAAACGCGAAATCTCAAAAATTCAAATAATGCGCGCTCAGCCACACACATTATACGCTTTTCTCAGACTGAATTTAAACTTTTCTCACATTTGTCTCTCGTTTAAACACTCAAACTTTCATAGATTTTCAACAAAATTATTAATAGTGAAGCGTGGGGGGAAGGAGAAGGGGGAAGAAAACTGCGCTCTGACACGTGTGATAACGCAGCATGACCCGGCGCGGGGCTGCCAGCAGGTCTAGACCTGGACTAAACCAGGACTGGACCAGGACTAAACCTGGACTAAACCAGGACTAAACCTGGACTAAACCAGGACTAGACCAAGACTAGACCAGGTGGATTAAAGCGTCGCGCGCGGGTCTATTTCCTGGTTTTGTTTCGAGTCACAGTTGAGGGGAGCAGCGAGGAGGGGACTGCACGCAGTCTGAGCGCATGAACGCATGAACAAGACCCACGAACGCATGCAAGAGCCGCGGTGGTCTAGACCTGCAGGTCAGGGTCTCGTTCATGCGCTCAGACTGCGTGCCGTCCCCTCCTCGCTGCTCCCCTCAGCTGTGACTCAAAACGAAACCAGGAAATAGACCCGCGCGCGGCGCTTTAATCCACCTGGTCTAGTCCTGGTCTAGTCCTGGTCTAGTCCTGGTCTAGTCCTGGTCTAGTCCTGGTTTAGTCCAGGTTTAGTCCTGGTCCAGTCCTGGTTTAGTCCAGGTCTAGACCTGGTCTAGTCCTGGTCTAGTCCTGGTCTAGTCCAGGTTTAGTCCTGGTCTAGTCCTGGTTTAGTCCAGGTCTAGACCTGGTCTAGTCTTGGTCTAGTCCTGGTTTAGTCCAGGTTTAGTCCTGGTCCAGTCCTGGTTTAGTCCAGGTCTAGACCTGGTCTAGTCTTGGTCTAGTCCTGGTTTAGTCCAGGTTTAGTCCTGGTCCAGTCCTGGTTTAGTCCAGGTCTAGACCTGCTGGCAGCCCCACACTGGGTTATGCTGCGTTATCCCCCGTGTCAGAGCCCAGTTTCCCCCCCCCCCCCCCCCCACACTTCACTATTAATAATTTTGTTGAAAATCTATGAAAGTTTGAGTGTTTAAACGAGAAACAAATGTGAGAAAAGTTTAAATCCAGTCTGAGAAACCAATCAGGACGCAGAACACAATGTTACACTATAAAAAAAAGTTACACTATAAAAAAAAAAAACTTGGATCGGGGCCTTGGAACGAATCAGGCTTTTTCCATTGAAATAGCTACTCAACTTACGAATTTTTCACGTTACGAAACCACTTCTGGAACGAATTAATTTCGTAAGGTGAGGTACCACTGTATAATGCACAGTATCACCAGCCTCGTGGCATTTATCTGTCCAGCCAGAACCACACACTTTGACAAAACTTTACAAAAATGAGTGGAGCTGGAGCCATATCTGGCCTCCTCAATTTCAGAGGATGTGATTGACAGCCAGATTAACCAATCAGAGAGATGCATGCTCTGTTTGCAAGAAAAACAAACATGGCTAGGAGGACTGAGAAACAGCATGGATTTTCTCGGAAGCACCAAATTAATATTTATTTCAGGCAAAAGAAGTTATATATTTTGTTCTGAATGAAAAGAGCATTTTGAAGAGGAGATGTCTTCTGCATTTGAGAAAATACATGATACAAATTAGCAGCTGTGGTTAGAACATCTCAAGGATAGAGGTTTTTCTACACTCTATGGTCAGTTTCCTGTGCCTTCTGAATTTGAACAGAATGTAGATGGGACTGGTTGATCCCACATAGTAAGTGTCTTTTTTCTTTTCCAAACTGAGTATGTTTTCTCATCTACTCTCCAGACTCTGCTGCATCTGTAGGTGACCTTGACTCCATCCTCAACCAGTCAGAAGGACTTTTAAAACCAAACAAAAAAACACAAACTATTGCTGGGTTTCAGATGACATCACAACATTCTATAATCCTATATTATTTAATACAGATGGAGGGCAGCCAAAATCAATAGTTTTAAAATGCTGATTTTTTTTTTTGAATTTATTGGAATTGGAGTTCTTGGGTCTAGTCAATAATAGAAATGATCAAGTCAAACATTTTGTGAGCTTACCTTTTGTATATGTCACAGCGAAGTACAATGTAATCAAGAGGGAAAACTGGCCCTTACCCAGTGTTGTATAGTAACAAAGTAATAATACTTCACTACTGTACTTAAGTACATTTTGGGAGACTTTGTACTTTACTTGAGTTTTTTAAAAAAAGATAACTTTTACTTTTACAGTACTTCACTACATTTCTGAATTTAATTGCATACTTTTACTCCGATACATTTTCAATGTGCCGTTTAGTTACTCGTTACAAAAAAAACTCTACTGACTGCAAGGAAGACAGGACGTACCTGGGCTTGTTCGCTACTTGTGCATGACAATCAGCCTACACCTGTTGGTTTCATGCAGCTGGAAGAGGAGACAGCATCCACGTCGGTACAAATGAAGGGGGACCTGACAATGAGCTTCCCTGGCCGTACTTAAACACAATGTTCTCTTACGCTGATATGAAGGATTCGTCCTATCGAATGAAGTGCCTCTTGTGCCTTCCAAGAAACATGGAAATTCTATCTTACAGAAACTCCCCGTCCAACCTCAAGAAACACATCGAGGTAAGTTCTAGATTAATGAAATTGTTAGCGTCTATATTCCAATTTCAGTAACCACAGCATGGACATTCTAGACACCGTTGTGAAACCTTGAGCATAACATGTAGAAATTAACTTTGTGTGACATTGTTTCGGTTACACAAAGCGTATTTGACGATGTCGGAGCTAACAGGCTAACGTGTGTAACGAGTGAGTGTAACGAATGAGAAAGGGCACACAAGTTCAAAAGGACAAAAAATAACATTAACATGTGCCTACTTTTAAAAATGTAAACAAGCGCTGTGTGTTTGTGCTATCTAAGTAACAAAGCGAGGGTTAGCTTCAGACTGCCTTTACTTCATACTTTTACTTGTACTTTTAATTACATTACTTGAGTACATTTATTTTTACATTATTTGTCATACTTAAGTACAAGAAGTTCCAGATACTTTAAGACTTTTACTCAAGTAACATTTCAGTCAGTGACTTCGACTTTTACCAAAGTCATTTTTGGGAGGGGTACCTATACTTTTACTTGAGTTTGATTTTTCACTACTTTATACAACACTGCCCTTACCTTCATCTGATAGTATGACACCATCACATTCTAGAATCTGAAAACCACCAATTGAAGTAATTTTCTTGACTTTCTTTAAGTTTCTTTCCATTTCCCCAAAACCTAAAAAATAACACAGATAATTATTATAGAAGGCTAACAATATGTAACTGATTTATTCATTATTAAAAGATTTGGTGAAAACATACACAGAAGCACTGGATACCCGATACTCGACTATTGATCTTAAAACCACACAGGACAACGACACGATGATACACAAATATCATAATGGACCACAAGAATTCAAAAGCATCTGCAGACCTATAAATGCATTTTAACCACGAACCACATTGGACTGCCCTTTCAGCTGCCATTACTCTGCTGTTTACAATGATATCCTACCTTCATCTTTTGACCTTCTCACTTTCTGCTGAAAAATATACAAAAACATAGGCAGTGCCTTTATGCGTAACTATCAGTAAAGAAGTTCCAAATTGTTTTTTCTTTCTCTTTTTTTCTTTTGACAGCTCTGACTGATTTTAAAAGAATTCCTAAGTGCTGTGGAGCCTTGAAAGTTGCGCACAAAGCCATGAGTCAGTTGACATCTTTTATTGCCACGCTGTCAGTCTGATAAAATAAGTAACTTTGATGGATTCGGTGGCGGGTGAGCTCCTCCACGCATTTGCATATACCATCCTATACTGTCCATATAGGCACACTTTAAATGTTTTTTGCCTTCCCCTCGCGACTTCTGCACTTGTATGGAATTTTAAGACAGGAACTAGTCTTGCCGGGAGCTTGGTGCATTTTTAACTAGCTTTTAACCCTCTTTTTTATCTGCATCCAGCAGGTAGATGTGTAATTTCTAGATCTAAAGAGTTAGTATACTACATTTTGTCTGTCATATTTTTCAGTTGACGTTTTGAAATAATACATCACAGCGTACTTAATTCCAACCAAGCTGCAACTTAAAACCCGTTCAGAAACCTGACCTGGCTAGCCCTATTGTTCCCCTGTTTGCTTGATCTGAAGAAGAAGAAGAAGAAGTGGCTTTATTGATCTCACACTGGAGAAATTCTTCTCTGCATTTTAACCCATCCTATATATATATACATATATTAGGAGCAGTGGGCAGCACACACATTACTGCGCCCGGGGACCATCTCCATGATCTTCTTGCTTCGGTTTGGTCAGGACCTAAGCTGGAGTACCTATGGTGCATGGTTTGGGTTGGTGGGGGAAACCGGAGTGCCCGGAGGAAACCCACCCAGACACGGGGAGAACATGCAAACTCCACACAGAAAGGCTCGGGCGACCCGGGCATCGAACCCGGAACCTTCTTGCTGTGAAGCAAGAGCGCTAACCACTCAGATGATCTAGGCTTAAGAATGGAATTATAGATGGGAGACAAATTATGTCTGACTCCACCATTTCTGGTCAGAGAAGGATTCTCTTTTTTGACAAAAATTGCCTCTTTAACTCCTCTCTCAAACCAATTCTTTTCCCTGGCTAAGATCTGAACCTCACTGTCCTCAAATGAATGGCCCGTGGCTTCTAGGTGAATATGTACGGCAGATGACGGTCCGCTCTAGCACGCCTGTCTGTGTTGGTACATCCTCTTGTGAAGTGCCTGTTTGGTTTCTCCAATATAGCGCTCACTGCAGTCTTCACTACACTGAATGGAGTAGACCACATTGCTTTGTTTGTGGCTCGGTGTTTTGTCCTTTGGGTGGACGAGTTTTTGTCTTAAAGTGTTTGTGGGTTTGAAATAAACTGGGATTTCATATTTTCTGAAAATCCTCTGTAGTTTTTCCGACACACCGGCCAGGTAAGGAATCGCTACCCCTTTCCTCCTGGGTTCGGATTCTCTATTATCTTGTTTCTTGCCCTTGTCTCTCTTGGTTTTGTTAACAGTCCATTTAGGATATCCACAAACAGAGAGGGCTTCCTGCACATGTTGTTCTTCTTTCTCCTTACCCTCTGTGCTTGTGGGAACCAATTGGGCCCTGTGTTGTAATGTCCGAATAACACCCAGTTTGTGCTGCAGTGGGTGGTGTGAATCAAAAAGCAGGTATTGGTCTGTGTGTGTGGGCTTCCTGAAGACTTCTACTTGGAGTCACATATATATATATATATATATATAAAATTATTCATGTCTGACCTGTGGAGAGGCAACTCCGCTCACCGTCAGTATGCCTGTTTTTCTAGGTATTTTTGAGCTGTAAAAGCACCTGTAATTGAATAAATGTAGAGGTGTTTAATGTCATACTGTGTAACCTTCAAGGAAGAGCATTGACAAACAAGCAGGTGACGAACTCTCCACCAGAAAAGTTACACAGTTCACCTTTAAATCTGGTGTATAGTCTGAGAGCATAATGTTATCTTTGGCAGTACTGAGCAGGGAGGCCTATACTACCCTTTCCACACACACACTTCCTCCAGCTCTTCAGGGGGAATCCCAAGGCGTTCCCAGACCAACAATAGTCCCTCCAGTGTGTACTGGGTCTTCCTCGGGGCCTCCTCCGAGTGGGACTTGCCCGGAACATCTCCCCAGGGAGGCATCCAGGAGGCTAACTCCATCTCTCACAAACCCTTTTAGACAAGCATATACATCACTTGATTTTCTCACACCATTACCCATAATCTCTTCCAATCTTGATATTTCAAAATCTCCCTTGCGATGATGCATATGAGTATGACATCCTTCAAGACACATCATTCAACTAACTTCAATTATATGCTCAATATTCCCAGAACTGCCAGATTACAACATAAAGCAACATAAACCTTATATAACACTTTAAACATTGGTGTTTTTAAAAATAGGTACCTTGACAAAATCTTTTGTTGTTTAAAGTTCAGCTCTTTACCTACTACATTATCAGTGTCAGTAAAATCTAAAATTAGGAGGTGTACAACATCTGTAGCTTTTATCAGCCTGTTCCAAAGTGGCTTAGATCAAAGTAAGAATGTTCCCTTAGGGCTGGACTCGTAATAAAGAGAATATGTGTGTTCTATAAAATGCACTCTGGGATGCTAACAAACGATCAAAACAGCGAGTTGGCATCCAGATATTAAAGGCTCTTTAATGATGCAGACAGTGCCAGCTAGTGGGGCCAAGGACTCAAACGCTTTTGTTGTGCAGATTTTGTCGTAGGTATTGGTGGTTTTGTTGAATGTATACAGTCGTAGTGGTAGAGGCGACAATTTTCTTGAGAGGTTAAATTTTTTGGCCCCAGTATAGTATATAATAGGGATGGGACAAGGCACAATTTCTACAAGATGAGACGAAACATAAGATTGGGTCCATGAGAATAAGACAAGACTTTGACATTAATCGAAATATATAAATCGTCTGATTGCATGTTCCCATTTTTTATTTTATTTAACATTTTTTTTCCCAATCTAGTACTGTGTTTTAGTGCTAGGAAAATGTAACCCATTTTTTTTTCTTTTTTTCTTTTTTCAATGTCACTGGGGGTAACCTGTGGATGAGCAGTGGAGTAGTAGTTGAAGTCTTAATTTGTCTTAATTTAATTGAAGCAATGTGATATTGTACAATAAGGTTCCAGGAATTGCTGATAATACATTTTTGGTTTATTTGTAGAAGACACGTACCATTTCATTTTATTTCCAGCAGGTGTGGGTGGTTTGTTGGGGGCAGGCGCATAGAGAGCTCAGTGCTTCATTGTACAGCGTGATACTCCACAATGGGGCGAGTGGGCAGTGCAGTGCTCGGAGCGGCTCCCCAGACAAGAGCAGACAGTGGGGGTTGAGTGGCAGTGAAGCGCCTTTCATTTGCTATTGGAACACCGTGAGGAGGAGGACAAACTTTTAGGCTGTGGGCTCTAAGTACCTGTTCAACTTTCTGTGGACTGGTGGGAGCTATAGTTTACTCTGGGAGCTATAGTTTAAGTTAGGCAACTAGACTGAACTTGCATAACATAATACAAAGCAAATATACCAAGCTTAATTCCAGTGATCCGATTGTGGCTTTCAGTGTGTGTTTAGTGATAATACGTTTGAAGAACAAGCCATTTGGAATGACTAAACATGCTAAATTTTCAATGAGATGTATTATGTGTAAGTGTTCAAGTATGAACTGGAATGACTCTTCAAAAAGCACACGACTGCAAATTTTAAATATATGTAAAGAAGAAGCAACTTTATTGATCTCACACTGGAGAAATTTATCTGCATTTAACCCATCCTGTTATTAGGAGCAGTGGGCAGCACATTACTGCGCCCCGGGACCATCTTTGACCATGATTTTCTTGCTTCGGCTTGGTCAGGACCCTAAGCTGGAGGATTTTACCTATGGTGCATGTTTTGGGTTGGTGGGGGAAACCGGAGTGTCCAGAGGAAACCCACCCAGACACGGGGAGAACATGCAAACTCCACACCTTCTTGCTGTGAAGCATGAGCGCTAGCCACTCAGCCACCGTGCCGCCATTAGCTGTAATGAAGTGATATACAGTGGTAACTCACCTTACGAAAGACCCAACAAACGAAAATTTCAAGTTACGAAACGCCTTCACGTTAAATTTTGGTCTCTAGATACGAAAGAAAATTCAAGTTACGAAACGCGAAATCTCAAAAATTCAAATAATGCGCGCTCAGCCTCACACATTATACGCTTTTCTCAGACTGGATTTAAACTTTTCTCACATTTCTCTCTCGTTTAAACACTCAAACTTTCATAGATTTTCAACAAAATGTATTAATAGTGAAGCGTGGGGGGAAAGGGGGAGGGCGGTGTGTGTGTGTGCGGACACGTGTGTGATAGCGCAGCATGACCCAGCGCGGGGCGCGAGCACGAGACCCGTGCTCAAACCGTGCCAGGTCTAAACCAGGTCTGAACCAGGTCTAAACCAGGATTAGACCACCGCAGCTCTTGCATGCGTTCGTTCATGCGCTCAGACTGCGTGCGGTCCCGAGGCACATCCCCTCCCCTCCTCGCTGCTCGCCTCAGCCGTGACTCGAAACGAAACCAGGAAATAGACCCGCACGCTGCGCTTTAATCCACCTGGTTTAGTACAGGTTTAGTCCTGGTCCAGTCCTGGTTTAGTCCAGGTCTAGACCTGGTCCAGTCCAGGTTTAGACCTTGGTCTAGACTGGTATAGTCCACGTTTAGTCCTGGGTCTACAGTCTCTACGCAGGACACAGTGTTACACTATAAAAAATTTTTACACTATTTAAAAAAAAGCTTGGAACGAATCAGGCCTTTTCCATTGAAATAGCTACTCAACTTACGAAAAATTCACGTTACGAAACCACTTCTGGAACGAATTAATTTCGTAAGGTGAGGTACCACTGTATATTGATCTGGCATGATAATGATAGCACCCTCCAAAATGTCTGGGAGGAAGAATAAATAAATAAAAAATACAGCCAAATATGTCCATGAAAAAACACCACTTTCATTGCGATCAACAATTCAAAATATTCGTTTGAATAAAGTAAAGTAAAGTAAAGTAAAGTAAAGTAAAGTAAAGTAAAGTAAAGTAAAGTAAGTAAGTATTTTAGAAAACATGTCAATTGCAGACATCCCAAGTCTCCCGGAAGTTATAGTGGCTCCCTGATGCCCGCGAGTCGGATAAAATATCCCGGATTTTAGACAATGTGAGGTGTTTTTTTTTGTTTTGTTTGGACTGTGCAGAGCGTGCACGCAAGATAACAACTCTTGTATCATGCACGGACTACTTCAAACGGAATGCGCATGAGAGAGAGAGAGAGAGAGAGAGAATTTGCGCTTGTGGAACCTGCGTGTGTGTGTGTTTAAGCGAGCGCTGGCCAGAGAACGCGCTGATTGGTTACACTCAGCAAAACTAGCCAATCAGCTTTCACTGTGGGCGGGCTTCAATTTACTTTCTCTGCGACGGTCACAGAAGTTATAATTTAGTGCAGCGAGATGGCAGAAGATAAAAAACGAAAATATAAAACTCATTTTACGGCAGAATATACTAAAATATATCCCTGTCTGATTAGGGTGAAAAATGACGACACTGTGGTGAGGTGCACTGTGTGTAACAGTGACTTCAGCATTGCCCATGGCGGTCTAAATGATTGCAAAAGGCACGTTGAGGTAGGCGAAATTTAACACCATCACCTGCATTTTATTTCTGTACTAGGTTAAAGGCTGTCATAAATTTAACAAGTTTTAGCCTTAAAAACAAAACAGTTTGTAAATTGTTATTAGCAGGCCAAATTAATCTTTTTAGTGTATTAAAGAGGTCTGTAAAGTATTAATCATTAATACAGAACTCTTAATGCATTAATAATGCATGTAAGAGATAGTATCTATCCCAGGAAAAATAGGCTGGTGACAGGTGTTTTATGCAAACATGGACATATATTTGAAATGTTTAAACACAAATAACATATTACATTTTTTATTTAATTTTTTTATTTAATTTTAATATTTAATAATTTAATGTTTAATTTAATTTAAAGTTTATGTTTATGTGTTTATGTTTAATGTTTAAGAACTCAGTTAAAGGGGGGGGGTCTGCAATTGACCTGGAGATATCTACAAGCCACAGAAACAATTAGCATCAACTTGTGCTGGCTAAAGCAAAACAAAAGATCCAACCCATGTGAGTGCCTTTGATGAGATGACTTGATGTTTAATCCAAATGTATGCAGCTCAGGTATGAAGGAGCAGGTCAAGGACAGTGTGGGCTCAGATCCGGTGGCCATGTTGTAAACAGAGAAGCCACTTACCTGTCAATCAGAGGCCCATCTCTGCAATATCCACAGTCAGCAGGCAAACACAGCGTGGAGAGGCGCGGCTTTGCTTTGCAGAGTGCGTTTGACCTCTGAGGTGAGACAATTTGGAGTTCCTTCGAGCTGTGTGAGTGGCGCACCTTGCTGGCCCTGTCTGCCTCTATCACGCTGCCAGTTAGGTCTAATCACAAGCGACGTATTGTCTTTCTGTCACTACCCTCCGCCTCCATGCAGGAAACAAAGCTTTCTATTCTCAGAGATGGGTTTTGGAGAAGAGAAGAAGGAAAGTGCAACTGTGATACTGGGGTCATTTCAAGAATCACAATCAAAATGGTGCAAAGGTGCACTATGTAACTTTTCTAGCAGAGGGTGTAGACTGAATATCTCTGGACAGCGTTAGCCACTGAGTTCGGCCGGAGCTGGTTGAAGCCAATCGAAACTACCAGTAATAAGCATTTGGGTTGGGGTGCTACAGCCTAAAGGTTGTGCCAATCAGTTTCATTCTATTTAAATTGCCTGTATTATGTAAGAGTTACTGTTGTTGACATGCGGGGATGTTGTTACCATATCCAAAACATACCTGGAGTTATCCATCCATCCAGCCATCCATTTTCTTCCGCTTATCCAGGTTTGGGTCGCGGGGGCAACAGTCTAAACAGTCAATCACTGCACCAGCCCCCATGGATCCTCCTGCGGGTAATGGGTCCACGGGAGGGTGGCCCCACGTCACTCCTTAGGGCCAGGCTGCCAGACGCTCATCGTCGAGTACCCACCCCAGGCCTGGCCCCAGGGTGGGGCCCCGGTGACGCCAATCCAGGTGACGTAACTGGCCTTGATGTCATGGGTGCTTCTGAACCGCTCTTAATCTTAGTTACCTGGAGTTATGTTTTGTTTAATTCACATGTTTGAATAATCCCTCAAAATGAGAAGAAGGAACTACTGTATGATACTGGTGTTGTTTGGAGAATCACAATCAAAAGGGTAAATATGCATGTAACTTTTCTATATGGTGTAGACTGGATATCACTGGACAGCGTTAGCCAATGAGTTTGCAGCTGGTTGGGTTGAACATAAAGGTTGCTGAACGTAAATGTTCAGTCCAGCCCGCACCAATGAGGCGTGCTAGCTGCAATTTGACCAATCAGTTGCCTTGATGTGTGATTAACATTTCTCAACCAGAATGACAAGCTTGACTAGAAGCGATAACAAAGTATACAGAAAATCAATTTGAGCCAAACTCAGTGGAGCCAATTTGCAGCTATGCCAACTACCTACTTGGAAAGTGGTGACTTGTGGATTTGCTTAGAGATATGCAGTCTCTGTTAGAGGGTCCACCATCAGCCTGGAATTTTCTACTGTATGGCATGAATCATCTTTATGGGGATAAGCAAATGACACCACCAGTCCAAGTACAGGTCAGATGTGTGGAGGGGTGATCCTGCTGACAGTGAGAATGCATGTTTTCAGCAACAGAAACACAGGTAATTTAATAAATGCAAGATAAACTTTGGAAGGTTCCAGGCTGAGCAATAAAATTTCCATAGCGACAATCAGGTGTTGGAACCTCACAAGAAAAGCTGCATAGCACACCTTTAAATTCACCGTATGCTCCACATAAGCCATTGCCACTAAATGAAAGCAGTACTCCAGTGTTAAATGAAATTCAAATGAACTCTTTCTCTTCTGCAGTCCTCTCTGTTCAGACTTTGATTGGTTGATGGCTTCCATTAAAAAGTTCAAATCATATTAGGCTTCCATTACTTTTCAGAGACACAGGTGAAAATGGCGGTAGTAAATATAAAAATGACCCAGATGCATGCGCCATAAAGCAACGCACTAAGCAGGGGCTTTTAAATTATTAGGCAAGTGCTGGGTACAGCATTTGATGATATTTGCATTTTTATTTTTTGATTTAAATTCTTGTAAAGCAATTTTGCTCATTACCACAAATGGGAGTCATGTAGCTTTCTAGTTCGCTATGAATTACAATATAGCCAAGGTGACTCAACGGGCATCATAGCAACAAACCATGAAAGGGTTTATAGGTCAGCATCAAAATATTGTAAATTCAACTTTAAAGCCCCAGTGTGTAGGATTCGTGGCGCATAGGTGGATGGTGCTATTGCACTTTCTGTTTTAGCTACGGCAGACCTCGAGGGTCACCCGGGCGCGCGCACGAGCCGCGCGCCGCTACTGTATAAATAAAACGCGGCCCCGTTTTTGTTTTTGTTTTTTTCTCATGAAAACACACATTCCCGATCGTGTACCATGACACTCTGCACATCAAATGAAACCTTACAGTCCCCTCTTTTTGACTATGCAATTAATTTCCCTGCAAAACAATCACTCCCTGAGCACATGGGGCTTTTATACGGAAAAGCACAAAACAAGGTTAGCTTACCTTAGAATGCTTTGCACAGGTCAAACTCTGTATTTCACCGTAAACTTTCTCTCAATTTGTCCGTAAGGATCCAGCGAATAAAATCCAGTAAAACAATTTAGTCCAAAACACGTGTTAGATCCATTACGACCTCTGATCCGGCAGCATGCTTGTGTTGTTTACCCAAAACTACGAGCCTTGCCGAAGGCGAAGGCGGAGCCCAAATGTCCTTCTGCAGCTCTCGTATTCAAAATGGCTGCCTCTGCATGAGGAAGATCCCCCTTTTATGTGACTATATCTAAGTCCAAAAGAATACTTTGATTTCATGATGGAAGTGAAAAGGCTTGGAAAACAATGTATTTTCGAATGGGTATCTTCAATTTCAGTAATTAACGGGTAAAAATCTTACACACTGTCCCTTTAAATAATTAATTTTTACATTCATTTTTGTGTGTGTGTGTTCAAGACCTTTTAAAAGCCTAAGCAGGCTCCTAACCTTTTGAGTCACTTCATTGCCATGTATTTTGAGTGCAGAAGTAGTCTGAATGATCCACTCAGTCTTGAACAAAATCCTTCTTAAATTATTCAATGGGGGCTCATATTTTGGCTTCTGGTAAAAAGAATTTGTGAATTGGTTGTCTCGTACAGACTTCCACTTGACCATATTGCTATGTTTCACTGAGCTACTGAACTGAATATTCTTGTAAGTAGTGAAGAAATATTTTTAAGTCTGTAACATTTAAAAAAACAAACTAAAAATGATGTATGAAGAATCCCTCAGTTGTCCAGGTAGAATCCATGATAAAAGGAGAAATTCAATTTGTCAAGCGGACAAAGTTTGTTAGGTCGAAAACGTTTCGCCACTCATCCGAGAGGCTTCGTCACTTCGTCAGATTCTTTTTTTTGACAAAAATTGCCTCTTTAACTCCCCTCTCAAACCAGCCAGGGAAAAGAACTGGTTTGAGAGGGGAGTTAAAGAGGCAATTTTCTTCTTTAAACAGAAGTGGGGGAGTCAGACATAACTTGTCTCCCATTTACAATTCCATTCTTAAACCAAAGTCAAAACAGACAAAAGAAACAATAGGGCAGGCAGGTCAGGGCCAGAGGTGTGGGGACGGTCGTTAGGGTGAATAGGTATGCTAAACTAGACACCAGAGAAATTCGAAATACAAAAGAGAGAATTGCAATACAAATTAGTTGAGATAGTTTCAGAAGAATTTAGTGTAGTGAGCTCCTCCCTGCAGCTAGATATAAGCAGTGTCTTACCAGCACTCGAACCAGAACTGACGAAGCCTCTCAGATGAGTGGCGAAACGTTTTCGACCTAACAAACGTTGTCCAGTTGACAAATTGAATTTCTCCTTTTATCATAAAAATGATGTAGGCTTGAATCGATACAAAGGCTGCTGTAAGGTACAGTAGGTCACAGGAATAATAATAATAATAATAATAGATCCGTTTCATGTGGCACTTTTCTGGACATTCAAAGATGCTTTAGAGAGCATTATTCAGTCCATACCCGGTGGTGGTAAGCTACTACTGTAGCCACAGCTGCCCTGGGACAGTCTGACGGAAGTGAGACTGCCATCATTCATGCACACACCCTTCCATACTAGGCAACGTGGTTGAAGTGCTTTGCGTAAGGACACAAGAACCCGGCCTTGCTTAGCTTCTGAGATCTGACGGGATCAGGCTGGTACAAGAAGGGTGAATACAAACCTTTTTCAGTTCCGATATTGATACTTTAAAATATGCCACACCCAGGTCAAACTTGGGCATCTCCCCACAGTCCAGAGACTAAAATAAGTGGTGGAAAGCGTTTTTCTGGTGACCCAGCCATTGTCCGAGTCTGTCGCCACTGACCGCCGCGGTATCTGCAGCTACTCCGCGTTAGACTGGAGTCTAACGTCGCCAGAGAAAGATTTCGGCCAAAAGGAATTAATTTGCTCGATGCTTTTCCCAATTACTTTCTGTGTAGTGCGCATTCATATCGAGTGCAAATAAATGTACAAATCAACCCGGAGAGCTTGACTTGGTCATTTTGGGTGGGAACTATTTTTCAGTGCGGAAAAACACAGCCGAAGCACACAGCACGCTGACAGGGGAATCCCTGTTACGCACCAGGAAGGCAGTTCCCCTGTTACGCAGCGTGGTGTGTACTTCGGTTGTGTTTTCCCGCACTGAAAAATAGTTCCCACCCAAAATGACCAAGTCAAGCTCTCCGTGTTGATTTGCTCATTTATTTGCACTCGATATGAATGTGCACTACACAGAAAGTAATTGGGAAAAGCATTGAGCAAATTAATTCCTTTTGGCCAAAATCTTTCTCTGGCGACGTTAGACTCCAGTCTAACGCGGAGTAGCTGCAGATACCGCTGCGGTCAGTGCTGACAGGACAATGGCTGCGTCACCAGAAAAACGCTTTCCACCACTTATTTTAGTCTCTGGACTGTGGGGAGATGCCCAAGTTTGACCTGGGGGTGGCATATCCCTTTGACTAAGTATCTGCCAATAGCCGTTATTAACTGATACCAGTGTAGGGGTTGAAAATGGTAAATAACTATAGAACAGCTTCATATGAATAAAAGTTCAAACAATATGAGACATTCCATGCCAACATCATCCTGTAAATAGTCTTATTACATTCAATTAAAGGCCTCACTTTAATTGATATCATGGAACTGATCCTGCTCAAGGAACCAATCTTGCTCACTTTAGAGTATCAGCATTGATATTTGATACCAGCATTGGTATTGGCTGAACGATTTGGGGAAAATCATTCATCTCATTGTGATTTTTCTGACAAACATTGTGATTGTGAATAGAAATGTCTTAATGTCCAGGAGAGTCAAAACGACTGGGGGAAGAAAAAAAAAATATCACATTTCAGAGCAGATCTAAACTACAGGGTTAGCAGTTTGTATGTAGATTAAAACAGAATATAGGGTATGATAAAAAATTGCAGCCTTTGTGATTTGTTAATTGCGTCCATTCAAATTTCGATTGATTGATTGATCTTGCATTCCAACCGCAAACATCTCTCAATGATTCACTGTTGATTATTTTTTTCATTTTATTTCCATAGTGAAGAGCAACAAATAAGTTTATTTCATTTGTCAAAGTATTGAGTTCCTGACTTTTTAGAGCCTTATATATTTCTTTTACACTTTAAATTGATGACTGACTTTGTTTGTGCCTTAAATCTTCCACACAGCATGTAAAGACACCCGGAACAACAGACAGCCAGCTCTAAAACAGAAACATAAAACCCCTGCTCATTCAGTTGTGGAGCTGTTATTGCAAGTTCTGCATGGGAGATTATCTGAAATATTGTGACAAAATTTAACAACCAGATTCAAATGTTCAACAAAGTTTGCACATGCCCCCTCCCCTTTTTCTAAAACATTATTAGTTTTATTCATTTCAGTAGTCATTTGCGTGATTTAGTAGGTCTGAAAAATCAAATTGAGATTGCATATTCATATAATAGATCTCGTCATCATTATCACAGAAAGATATCAAGACACATCTCCCCACAGCTGCACCGGGGCTTTCATTTGAATGTGATTGCTCAATTGCATGTTTATCATCCATGACATTGTCGAAATGTTTCTTTCCTAAAGTCACCTCATAAAACCCTCATTTACAAAAGTTTAGCTGAGATTAGTCCATTAGCCAAATTACCTAGCCAAGCAGCTGATTTCGGAGCTCACTCTCTTCAATCTGCCGCACAGCGTGGGATCGAGAAATGGAAAGTAAAACCAGACAAGAGGAGGATCTTTGGGGCGAAAGGAAGAACAACAACACACATGTGCGGGGGAAGGCTAGCGAGCGTTAACATTTTGCACGACTCACACAACCTTTGCGTGTTGGGGGTTAGCTTATGATGTCAGGTAGCTTCATAAAAGATCCGCTAACAGCTAATTGAAGGGTCGAGCAGGGGTAAATATCAGAGAATGGCATTGCTGATGATGTTTTGGTATAGAACATGCTATTCAAAAACTTGAGAGGGAAAAGTAGAGCAACCATATGAGCGAGAATTAAAGGTCCCATGGCATGAAATTTTCACTTTCTGAGGTTTTTGAACGTTAATGTGAGCTCCCCTACCCTGTTTAGTCCCCCCCCCCCATGGTTAAAAGTTGTGAAATGTCTAAACTGAGCATTTGCGATCCTTTTCTGCGTTATAAAAAATCGGAGCTCAAACGGGCGATTTTGAACAAGGCACCTTACTGACGTCAGATCGAAAAAAGAAATGCAAATGCAGTTCCACCCCCGTCTGTCTGAACTCAGCGTCTCTGTAAATCACGCCCAGAGAGTTTGGACTGCGAATGCGCTAGGCAATGCGAAATGCGTTTTTTTATTTGCCTGGAGGCACGTCCGAGTGTTTCTAGGCTCGGAAGTCCTTTATCTGAGCCTCTGGACCTTTGAACAGCAGTGGTTTAATTTTATTTTCTGTGGAAATGTGTTTATTTTTCAATGGAACGCTTCAAATCTCTCCCCCCGTGCAAAAACAAGGAAATGGATCAGAGAGCGCACAGAGCGAGAGCGGAGCGTTTGGTCACGCCCCCGCCCTCTACTATTGGCCAGCTCTTTTCTCCTCATTTGCATTCAAGCAACAACGCCCATTATAGAGTGTTCAGTGTGAGAAAAATTACTCTTTCTCAGCTTATCTCTGTTTCTCATGCACTGAGTGTTGATTTTGAAGAAGGATTCATTTACAGTATTAGGGAACCATTAAGGAGCCATATAAAAGCATCAAGAAGTACCATGTCATGGGATCTTTAAAGATATAGCCTATAGAGAAAACATCAGGAGCTGTCCGGAGTCTAGTGATCATTTGGGTTGGGGTGATATAGCCTAAAATTAGTGCTAATCAGCTTTATACTATTTAGAGGTCCTATATTACAATATATGAACTTTTAGTCATGTTGGGATATTGTTACCTCATCAAAAAACATAACTGGAGTTATGTTTTGTTTCATTCACACACCTACTGCTCAAAATGCTCTGTTCCACCTTGTGATGTCATGAAGCGGAACCTTTTGTTCAGTACCCATTGGCAATTCCACGACAGAAATTATCCAAATGTTTCTAGTGAAGGTGTACGGAATTTAAAAACACAGCGGAGCACCTCCTGCATTACCACATGACATCACAAGGTGGAAAAGAGTTTGTCAGTTTGAGAGAAGAATTCCAACTAAATGTAGATAGAGAATACTTTATTATCAATAAAATCAATAAAAAACAATCCATGAGAGTGGATATGCAACATTACAAATTGATCCTTGGTGTCCTGCAAACAAAACTAATGACTCCAGCTCTAATCCAATTTTCATTTTTTGAAAACAACACAATTTTAAAATCTTGTCAAATTATTAAAGGGGTAAAAGCCTCCAGTCCTGATTGTTCTGAATGAGGATGCTTTGATAACAGATGCGCTTGGTCCATTTAAAGCCAAGTCCACAATGATTTGCTTGTTAGTGTAGTATGTCGGAGCAGGTGTGGAAGCTGGCTCAATTTTGGAGACAAAAGAATTGTTGTTGAATTGTACGAAAACTAAAAATTGAATAGACAGATGGAATTAATGGTTTTCAGTGTATTTT
Source organism: Paratrypauchen microcephalus (assembly GCA_036785185.1). Taxonomy (NCBI): domain Eukaryota; kingdom Metazoa; phylum Chordata; class Actinopteri; order Gobiiformes; family Gobiidae; genus Paratrypauchen; species Paratrypauchen microcephalus. The sequence goes on along the minus strand of JAVJIX010000019.1, from coordinate 5,494,496 downwards.
CATAGACAAATTAAAAATGTTGTCCAAATACTGGTACATCGTACAGCTGTTTACTGTGAGATTTTAAAGAAGTAACGTTTTTTACCATTTGAGCCTTATTTTGGTAATAAAAACAAGTTGTTTTACTCACCCATAGCACTTTGGTGTCATATGGAGCACTTCCAGAGATGTTTTAGATTTGCCCCGTGCGGTCTCCAAATAACACAAACTTTAGCACTTTTCAAATCATAGAAGCTCGATGTCTTACGATTTCGTTTGAGTCAAAAGTGGCCTGTAATCCGAGATTTATCCATAGTTTACAGCTTTGCGTTTCATGTTTGGGTCCCGGGAGCTGAGAGCACAGTCCGCACATGCGCACTGGCGTCCTCATCTACTCGAAACTATGGCTAAATCTCGGATTACAAGCCACTTTTGACCAAACAAAATCGTAGACTAAGACATCGAGCTTCTATGATTTGAAAAGTGCTAAAGTTTGTGTTATTTGGAGGCCGCAAACATGTGCCCCGAGAACTCACATTATAGAGATCGCAAATCTAAAACATCTCTGGAAGTGCTCCATATGACACCAAAGTGCTATGGGTGAGTAAAACAACTTGTTTTATTACCGAAATAAGGCTCAGATTGTAAAAAACGTTACTTTTCCTTTAAGCACGTATGATTGTAACTTTCAATTTGAAATATTTTTGTAATCATCCAATACTGCATCACTGGTGGACTCGCCTCACAAAAATGTTTATTTAACTAAAAGAAAGCAGTCAGAAAATCAAACAATGAAATAATCATCAGTTACTAAAAAGCAAGCAGATCGAACATGCTTACACTGATGAGAAATAACTTCTCCCTGAGAAGAATGACTGAAGCTTTTAATTTAAAAAAAATACAAAAACGTGGTGGAAATGTTTTGTTCCCTCTTCAAAATATGCTAAAACTGATGCTGAATAAAAACATAATTTCAGTTAGAATTTCCTTGTGAAATTCTTACAGTAATATGCCAAATATTATATGGCATATCTTTGTAATCCAGCCAAAAAAAGGAAAATAAGGTAGGGCTCGGGATCATGTAGAGCAGTGGTCCCCAAGCACCGGGCCATGGACCGGTACTGGGCCATGAGCCCTTTGGTACCGGGCCACGGCGGCTCATTCCCTCACCCCTTCATTTTGAGTGGCCCCTCCGTGTTCCGAAAAGAGCACGTCAACTTCCATGTGCGCACAAGACTTGTCTTAGGCACGTGATACATTAACGCTAATATTAAACCCACAAGCAGCAAAATGAGTAAAAAACAGACGTCTTTGGAAAGTTTCTTTGCAAAGAGGAAAAAAGGCCCAGTGAGGAGACAGAAGAAGAGCCTACACAGCTTTTGGAAAGCGATGACGTCGCAATGCCGTAATCATTTGCTTTGGCAAGACTCCCAGTCGCCGTTCTACTGATACTGATGTGTTTTGTAATCCAACGTAACTCGTAGAAGTAACTCCACTTCGTCGTCGGTCCAAACGAGAGAGTCGTTTTTTGTACGTGCGTTCGCCATCATTATTATCATCTTGTGTTTGCTTGCGGAAGAGAAAGGACTTTATGCGCATGCGCTCTTTGCAGTATTGCGTTTCCAGTGGCTCTGGCTGTTTTACATATCGGTGTGGCATATGTATTACATCGTTTTCACTCAGTGCTCCGTTTTCATCTGGACGCAAATATTTACTGACAATACCAGGAGACCTACTTAAAATATGGATTTATAGCAACAGATGATTCACACGCACCAAGCCCACTCTGCATAACACGCAGCGACCAGCTCTCCAATGAGGCAGCCTTAAAAGTATGTTCGAGACATCCACTCTGCCGGTATTCTGGATAAAAGTTACAGAGTAGACTGGACATAAGCAACACATTATGGGTGTCATTGTCTCCCATTACGCCTAGATGCGACCATCTCGTAGCAGAGAAACAAGCTCAGGGCTCTCATTGATTCAGCATTATGGTGAGTTGTATTTTTCATGTACTTTATATTTGTTTTGTGGTCTATCGATCTTATTTTGAAGGCATGTTTAAGTTGTGACTCTTGTTATGTTGTTGGCGCATGTCATGGAGGACACTGTTATTAATGTTACATACAAGTACACAGTGGATTCACGTTTATTATTATATTTACAACATACCACAGTTATGTTATGTTGTTTGTATAATTTTATTTTGTGGTATTTATCCACCGATAACCACGCGCCCCGCCCCCCTCCACCCTTCACCGGTCCGTGAAAATTTTGGGTGACATTAACCGGTCCGTGGCGCAAAAAAGGTTGGGGACCACTGATGTAGAGCATCATAAAACGTACATTTCCAGACCACAATGACTAGCTTGACGAGAAAGAGTGGCAAAAAGGGGTGACAATTTTTCAATAGAAAGTCCATTTGAGCAACACTCAATGGAGTCAATTTGCGGCTTTGCTAACTTCCTATTTGGAACGCGGCAGCTAGTGGGCTCACTTAGTCCAAGGTGTTTCTTCTCCAAAATGTGCTTAAATTATGGCAGAATAAAAACGAAATTTGGGTTAGACCTTGGGTTAGACCTTGGGAAATATAATAATATGCAGAATATTTTTTATTTTTTTATAAAACTGTCAATTTGTCCCTGAAGTCCTATTAATTCAAATATTGCTTTCAGACATAGTACAGTACAGTACACCTCTGTTCCTTCTCGGATCACTTTTGACAGACACTGACCACACCAAAACTGATCTGCTGCTCTGATCCAGCCACGAAAATTTGCCCCTTGAAACTCTTTCAACTTTCCAGACGAAGCAATAAATGACGCAACTTTTATATTACTTTTTCTTGTCAAATGGGACCCTGCTTTCAAATGAGGTCAGAAAGTCGAAAGGATTTTTTTTCACAAATCCTTCGTCCCGGTAGCCACTCTTTCGGTTCCATTCAAACTAAATGGCAAGGTCAAAGATTAAAAGCCATTAATTCAAACTGCACAATTACTCCATTTAACTTCCACCAGCCTCTCATTCTCCTACATGTTCCAGGTTGGCGTCTGGACTCAGGCTTGACCCTCCATTTGAATAAGTTAATGTGCTGGTCTGTTTGTGAGGTGACTTGCATTACCAAAGCCTATATCAGTGCCATACAGTCGCTTCTGAGCCGAATTTGATTTCTTTTCATGTGTCACTCTCAAGGTGTCATTTTCCACCCCAGGTTGTTATCAGCACGTGGGCCCTGACAGTTTCAAGACGCATCCTAAAGCCGAGGAAAAAAATACGCCAGAGCTTCACAATGAATATGTTTGGAGGGAGAGAGCAGAGTGACATATCGTATGGGCGCAGACGTGGATTGATGCAGCTTTATTCTCCCGTTTCGTAAACAGCGGATAGGCAAATTGTGTTCAAGTGAGCTTACTCTTGGATTAGTATTGATACTTTTGTTATTTCCCCATGTAATGACTTTTAATAGCGGTGTATTGCGCATTACGAATGCAATGTAAGCAAAGATGTGAAAGCTTTTAGCGCTAGCAAAGACAGAAGCAATAGCAGTCAAGGCTGAACTTCAAGGTGCAATATGTAACCTTTCTGATGAGTAATCTGCTACCGCTTTGTCACCATGGAGATGTTATTGCTTTGCTTGGTATGGCATTAAACTTATCTAACTCCATGAAGACAAGTAGGTGGGTGACAGTAGCTCATTTGATAGTGTTTGTCCACTGATCCAAAGGATGGCGGTTCATATCACATAAATATAAACATAAACATAAACATTGATGGCTGAGCGGTCAGATCCACTGAAGCACAGGTTGGCGGTGTGATTCCAGCTCCCTCAAATGAATGCTAACATTGTGCCCTTGGGTAATACACTTGACCCACCTCGGCCCCAGTGTCTCTGTACACTGGTGTGTGAATGTCTGTGTGAATGGGTGAGTGGTGGCTTGGAGGGGGAAAAAGTGTGACCATTTAGCATTTAGGTGATGCCACCAGGTCAGCTCTGTGGAGAGGAGGCCCACTTACAGTGAGACTGTAGTATTTTTGAGCAATTAAAAGACTAGTGATTGAATAAAAGCTGTATAGATAAGATTATTGCCATACTGTGGAACATTCCAGTCAGAACAATAGCATCTCTGTAGCCATAAGTAGGTGGTGGACCCATTGTCAGAAAAGTTGCTTCCTAATTATTCACTGCAATGAATTCATAAGCACGTTTCACGACTTTCAGTGACCAGTGCGGTAAAGATAATAACAACAACTAGCATGCTAACACTCACTTCCTGGACAACAAAATGCTTTCTTATCCGATGCAGACAGATCACAGCGGACACATTTTGGACCTCAAGAGTATAATACATGTGGGACAACACTAAATTTTGCTAAATACTGTACACAAATTTGTGTAGAGAGGCTTTTAGAAGACAGTTGCACAGAAAACTTTTAAATATTTGCAGTTCATTTCGAAAAGTCAAAGCTCGCTCAGTAGTCATTTATTCAAATAAGATGAGCAGTCTATTCGAAAGAAGCATTTTATGATTTCCTTCACAAAGTCCAGCACTTTCGTCACAAGGCATGTTCTGATCATAGCATAGTCTATTCACCCAGGGGAATGCGGGGAATTAATTCCAGTTGGCTAAATATGCTCCTCATTTCGTTCAGTATATTGAAAGCCTCACCGAGCTACCTGCAATATATTACAAGAGGCTGTTCAGAGGCGTATTGAAGAGGAAGGGTGAATCTATCATGCTTTGTGAAAATGTGTTAGTGTCATCCTGTGGACGGTTGGTAATTAAGATATAAATACTTTTTAATTAAACCTGTTTATTGAACTGGATCAAGCAAAAGAACACGGTCTATGACATGGTTTATCAAGTGTAATAATGGAAACAACATCGGTTAAGACGTGTAAAATATTTGACTAAACTGAAAGGACACCTATAAACGTTAGTCAAACGGTGTCAAAGTAGATATTAACAAAATCATTGCTCTAGTGGGTATGTATTAACAGTATCACTTGATGGAAAATGTTCCTCCAGACTAAGGGAGTGTGGTGATTGTGTCATAAAGATACGCAATACCTTCTCCCATAGCTACTGCAATGGGAATGGGCATCTGAGCTAAAAACTAGCCAGGGTATTATGTGGCTGGTGGGTAGATATAGCAAAATCTTAAAGGTCCCATGGCATGAAATTTTCACTTTCTGAGGTTTTTGAACATTAATGTGAGCTCCCCTACCCTGTTTGGGCCCCCCCCCCCCATGGTTAAAAGTTGTGAAATGTCTAAACTGAGCATTTGCCTTTTCTGTGTTACAAAAAATCGGAGCTCAAACGGGCGAGTTTGAACAAGGCACCTTATTGACGTCAGATCGAAAAAAGAAATGCAAATGCAGTTCCACCCCCGTCTGTCTGAACTCAGCGTCTCTGTAAATCACGCCCAGAGAGTTTGGACTGCGAATGCGCTAGGCAATGCGAAATGCGTTTTTTTATTTGCCTGGAGGCACGTCCGAGTGTTTCTAGGCTCGGAAGTCCTTTATCTGAGCCTCTGGACCTTCAAACAGCAGTGGTTTAATTTTATTTTATGTGGAAATGTGTTTATTTTTCAATGGAACGCTTCAAATCTCTCCCCCCGTGCAAAAACAAGGAAATGGATCAGCTGACAGCTCAGAGCGAGAGCGGAGCGTTTGGCCATGCCCCCACCCTCTACTATTGGCCAGCTCTTTTCTCCTCATTTGCATTCAAGCAACAACGCCCATTATGACCTGTTCTGAGGGAGAAAAAATACTCTTTCTCATCTTATCTCTGTTTCTCATGCACTGAGTGTTGATTTTGAAGAAGGATTCATTTACAGTATTAGGGAACCATTAAGGAGCCATATAAAAGCATCAAGAAGTACCATGTCATGGGATCTTTAATTCAAGTAAGATGTTAGGTTTAATGGGCTTGTAACCCATTTTGAATCACAACTGAAGAATATATTTCAGAATAAGCACCGCCTTGTTAGTGTTGATGAACCATGGTCTAAACAACCTGTATTCATGTGATCTTTAAAACTCATGTTTTTTGTGAGTTGTTTTTTTGTGAGTTGAAATGCACTCTGTTAAAAAGCTACTGCCAGATTTGTCATTTTGTCTGTGGCAGATTTGTCATTTTATCTAAAATATGCAATATTTTGGTGCAATATGAATCTTTGTAATGGGGATATGTGCAATAGACCTCAGTGCAATGCAGTGGGATAGGATTTCTATTACTGTTAAATACTAATCACTTGTCAATCTTGTTTTGGTTCACCTGTCCTGTCTTTAGTCTCTGTAAATAATGTGTAGGTCTCCAGATGGAAATAAGCCCCAGGCTATAATCTGTCATATTTATGATAAAAGAAGAAATTCAATTTGTCAACTGGACAAAGTTTGTTTGGTCGAAAACGTTTCGCCGCTCATCCGAGAGGCTTCGTCAGCTCTAATAAGAATGCTGGTAAGACACGTGCTTATATCTTGCTGCAGGGAGGAGCTAACTAGCTAACTACTTTCCGAAACTATCTCATTGGTTTCAGTCTTTTGTTTCTCTGGCGTCTAGATTACCATACCTATTCATCCCTACAATGACTGTTTTTCACACCTCTGGCCCTGACCTGGCTAGCCCTATTGTTCCCCTGTTTGCTTGATCTAGGCTTAAGAATGGAATTATAGATGGGAGACAAATGATATCTGACTCCACCATTTCTGTTCAGAGAAGGATTCTCTTTTTTGACAAAAATTGCCTCTTTAACTCCCCTCTCGGAAAGTAGTTAGCTAGTTAGCTCCTCCCTGCAGCAAGATATAAGCAAGCGTCTTACCAGCATTCTAATTAGAGCTGACGAAGCCTCTCGGATGAGCGGCGAAACGTTTTCGACCAAACAAACTTTGTCCAGTTGACAAATTGAATTTCTTCTTTTATCATGGATTCTACCTGGACGACTGAGGGACTCTTCACGCCTGTCATATTTATATTTGTCTAAATGTTCATTGATATGCACTTCTCCTTCTTAAATAATAAAATATTTGAGCTTTTTGATAAAACATTACTACATTACTGCACATTTAGTGTGAGTTGTAAGAGCTGCAGAAAGATTTTTAAAAAAGTAGGATGTTTTCAAATAACATTGGACCACATGAAAACAGAAATAGTACTTTTTACCCCACATGGCACTCTCAATTTACATTTTTATGTATGATGTAACCTTTTCATGAAGTCAAGAAATAAAAAGTGCAGATGCATTAAGGTAATACTGCTCAAGTAGGAGAAAAAAGCATGGTGTCAAACAGAGATTGATCCAGCAAGTCCACTTTGCACTTGTGTTAACCTGCAACATGAATAAGCCTGAACATTTGCCTCTCCTCCGCCCTCTTGCTCTTATGTGAGTGTGTGCCGTCTTGTATGGAGAATCCTCTCTCTGGGCCTGCGCTCTTCTCTTTCTCCCCTTCTGCACATCGCTCCTGAACAAGAAAAACAGAAACACGCAGCCACACCACAAATCCCCTGACACCCGGAGATTGCAATAATCTCTTCTCTTCTTTACATTCTTCCATTTCCTAATACAATCCCACAAAAACAAATTTATGGTAATCCCCTGGTGCATATCCATTGCTGTTGTCAAATCCACATGAGGGCCAGCCAAACATGCTTTTCTTTTGCTTCTGTATTTGCCAATATGGAGACATGGAGCATTGTGCCTTGTAGTAATTACTTCAAAGCACTTAACTTTAATTCATGTTAAATTTGGAGTGGTGTTTTGAATCTGGATTATGCCACAGTGAATCTTTTCCAACATTCAGACTTTCTCATTCAAATGCATATTTCCAAGAATGTTAATCAGTACTAAAATATTAAAGGGGCAGTATCATCATTTTTCATGTGAGTAAATAAAATTAGTTTTGCTTATAGCATGTTGTACAAGCAGCTCTTGACATCAGTCTGCTGTTTGCATCAATTATCTGCAAAAAAAAAGAAGTGGACCGTTTGCATGCTAATGTTTGTTAGATTTACTATGATGGTAAACTTAGCTCTGGGCTCAGTAAGTTATGTAAAGCATTTATAAACTCTTAAAGATCCCATGACATGGTACTTCTTGATGCTTTTATATGGCTCCTTAATGGTTCCCTAATACTGTAAATGAATCCTTCTTCAAAATCAACACTCAGTGCATGAGAAACAGAGATAAGCTGAGAAAGAGTAATTTTTCTCACTCTGAACACTCTATAATGGGCGTTGTTGCTTGAATGCAAATGAGGAGAAAAGAGCTGGCCAATAGTAGAGGGTGGGGGCGTGGCCAAACTCTCCCTCTCGCTCTGAGCCCTCAGCTGATCCATTTCCGTGTTTTTGCATGGGGGGAGAGATTTGAAGTGTTCCATTGAAAAATAAACACATTTCCACAGAAAATAAAATTAAACCACTGCTGTTAAAAGGTCCAGAGGCTCAGATAAAGGACTTCCGAGCCTAGAAACACTCCGACGTGCCTCCAGGCAAATAAAAAAACGCATTTCGCATTGCCTAGCGCATTCGCAGTCCAAACTCTCTGGGCGTGATTTACAGAGACGCTGAGTACAGACAGACGGGGGTGGAACTGCATTTGCATTTATTTTTTCGATCTGACGTCAATAAGGTGCCTTGTTCAAAATCGCCCGTTTGAGCTCCGATTTTTTGTAACGCAGAAAAGGATAGCAAATGCTCAGTTTAGACATTTCGCAACTTTTAACCATGGGGGGGGGGCTAAACAGGGTAGGGGAGCTCACATTAATGTTCAAAAACCTCAGAAAGTGAACATTTCATGCCATGGGACCTTTAATAATTAGCATGCTAGGAATGCAGTAGGAAAGTGAGGACTAAACTAGGACTGCTGCAAACTAATAAAATTAAGTAGTTCTAGTGATTTTATACCTTTTTCAGACAGTATCACAATTCTGGTACAACACCTTTCAAATGGAAAGAAAGTGCTGTTATAAAGCTTTCACACAATGGTCCAAGATGCCAGCTATATTTTAGGCCCAACACAAGACCTAATGTTGCCGGCTAGCATTAGTGGATTGATGTGCATGCTGGCTCTGCAGATTACAGTGTGAAGGAGGTCTTAACAATATGGACGTCTATTAATGTGCATGTCGTCTCAATGTGTTAATGCTACAGTTATTTAGAGGGTTAGTCTTTTTATTTTTAATCACAAAGAGGTCTGAAGCATCAAAATTAAGCATTTCTGTGCATTTTAATATTGATACAAAAGCATACATTCTCAGATGCAGCTCTATTTTTATACAAAAAGAATAATAATAATTGTAGTCACAAAAATATCCATACAGTCCCACTGAGATTGAGAATCTCATTTTCAGGGGAGTTTGGGCCCCAGAGGGGAGCCTGTTGTACATGTTTTTAGTGGTAGGGGAAACCAGAGCTCTCTGAGGAAAACTACATAGAAACTGAGCGCACATACAAACTTCACACATGCTGCCCAGAAGTCGAACCTAAGACCTTCTTTCTAGTGATTGTGAATGAGTCAGCTCTTCCTTAAGATGAACTGTTGGAACCAGATCTAATAATTTAAAAGAACATTTAGATTATCCATGATTCCAAAGAGTAACCACCATCAAAACAATATTTCTAAATATTTCTCATCTGACCATCCAGTCTCAGTTTGAACCATTTCAAATGAATCTGCTCATTTCTCTCTGTGACTAGGTTGTAGATAAAATAAGTTCTCACATTGGCTTCTGTCATATAATTAAATATATAAGAGTCAGTCTCTTTTGAAAGGCTCTTTTGAAAGATTCGGATCCCACAAAGGAGCCGAAATTACCATCACCACTTTTTGAGTGCTACCCCCTTTTCCACTGTATTTACAGAAAAGTGATGAATGACCCACCTGATGTTTAGGTTCTCTCTTGTTGAGACGACAGTGGATGGACGCACAGGTAGAACGAGTGTGGTTTTAACGGCGCATATGTCACTTTCGGTGCAACAACTGCATTTCGTTTGTCCCATGCACAGTTAAAATACACCCTGAAAACCGCAGTCGTTTCCGCTGCTCCACAAGGGCCCAACTTGGCAGTCTGAAGATGGCAGAGGGGGTTATTGTCCGTCAGGACAGTAAATTTGGCACCCAGAAGGTAATCCCGGTATTTCTCAGTTACCGCCCACTTCAAGGCCAGCAACTCAAGTTTCATCGTTGAGTAGTTGGTCATATTATGTTCTGTTGGCCGCAACCCTTCTACTTGCATAGGCAATAGGTCGCTGCAGCCCCCCTTCCTGCTCTTGGGATAAGATGGCTCCCAACCCCAGTCCGCTTGCGTCTATCTCAAGCACAAAAGGCTTGCTGAAATCAGCATAGCCAAGGACCAGCGCACCAATCAACATTTGCTTCAAGGTGTTGAAAACCTGCTCACAACCCCAGTCCCAATGATGCCGCAGGGAAACACCTGGGCCTACCCTTTTCTTCTTTGGGCCTGGCTTATTCAGAGGGGCTGCATACCTAGCAAATCCCTCTACAAAACGTCGATAGCAGGATGCAAACCCAAGAAATGATTGAAGTTCTGTTACCGTTGAAGGAGTCTTCCAATCCCGCACTGCACTAATCTTATCAGGGTCTGTCGCCATACCAGAGGCAGAGATGACATGCCCCAGAAATTTGACCTCTGGCTGAAAAAAGTGGCATTTGTCCAATTTTAGTTTGAGACCCTGATGGGCCAACCTTTGTAACACCAATTCAAGGCGTTCCAGATGTTGCTCGAACGTACTAGAGAACACAACGACATCATCCAAGTACAGGAGAAGAGATTGAAAACGCTGATCGCCAAAGATCCTCTCCATGAGCCGTTGGAAGGTTCCTGGGGCATTGCACAACCCAAATGGCATGCGTTGGAATTCAAAGAGACCAAATGGGGTGCAAAATCCAGTCTTTGGCCGATTCCTCTCCAATGATTGTACCCGCTCGCCAGGTCAAGGGTGGAAAATAAGCAGGCACCTGTAAGGGCGTCTAAGGATTCCTCTATTCGAGGCAAAGGAAAGGCATCTTTTCGCGTGTTTTGCATTTAACTGTCAAAAGTCAACACAAAGACCTATCGACCCATCTTTCTTCTGCACAACTACAATGGGTGAGGAGTAGGGACTACAGCTCGGCCTGACTACCCCTTGATCTAACAGCCCTTGAATATGTGGCTTAACCACTTCATACTGTGAGGGTGGAAGTCGCCGATATCGCTGCCGCACTGGTGCATCATCCAGCAAATGGATCTCGTGTTCAAGCAGAGTTGTACAGCCCAAGTCTCAAGCAAAGGCTTTGCCTGCTGCTGTTGGGAGGACGTCAAGTTAGGCCAAGAAAGATCAGCAAGGCCAGGTAGCTGGGATGTGGTGGCTTCCACTGCTTGTATTAAGACAGAGGTTCCCCCGTGTACCCTCCACTTCCTGGAAGCGAATAGATGTTACTGGACACACATCAACCATGTGTAGCTGTCCTAGAATGGTGTGTGGTCTTATCCATCAATCTTGATTCCCTACATTGACGACTGGAACCTGAACAGTGCCATCACCAACTGAGAGTAAAGAACTTGGAATAATCAAATCTGGTAGCAATTGCCATTCTTGCTCTCTCAGGGTCAGCCCTATCAGTGGCTGGACGGAGCTTAACCTCCATCTTAGCCTCATCATCAAGGAAATCATAAAGAAAATATACTTGCTCACTAGGGCTCATATGTCGCAACTGTAGGCACTTATGCGCTTCTTCAACCCATTCCTCCACAGGGACGACCTCTTGGCCTGAACTGCCAGAGAACCTAGGATATTTACATTCCCTTGGCACATAAACATACCTCAGTCCAGACGAAATTGACTGGCTGTTGGCTGGCCGATTGTAGTCGTCTTGTGGATGGTCCCTGGCCTGTCGTCTCTGCCTGTTCTGTGGTTATTAAATTTCCCTCACGGAGTTGTTCGTTATCTGCTTGCGCCTTCCATAACTGCTTTGACAGGAGCCGGACCTGCTCTTCCAAAACCTGTGACGCGGTGGAGCAAAAAAACACAAATATATATATTTTACAAACCAAGCAAACTTGAGAAAGTGTCGTGTACCGTTGCAGACTCCTTCCACAGCCACTTTTTCCTTTATTCAACGTCCTCACCACATTGTATATAAACAAGAACAAAAAACAAATTACTTCAGCCCCACCATGTCCTGCACACAACACCAAATATAACCAGAAGGAGGCGCTAGTACGCATAAACCACAATCCTACCAAATAAGCTATTGCCCTGTCACAGGCTGTTCGTATGAAGGAACAATAATGGGGCTGATGTAATCAATAGAATTTTATTTTAAAAAGTAATAAAAAATAAAAAATAAAAAAAAACATTGACACCAAGGCATGTAACAACACTCTTAAAGGCAGTAGGCATTTATCAAAACAAATAATGGTCACATCTTTATATAGCGCTTTTCCACCTTCAAGGCACCCAAAGCGCTTTACAACAAGGAACCAATCACCCATTCACACACGCATTCACACACCAGTGTACGCAGACACTGGGGGCGAGGAGGGTTAAGTGTCTTGCCCAAGGACACAACGGCAGCATTCATCTGTGGGAGCAGGAATCGTACCAACCAACCTGTGGGTCAGTGGATCTGACCGCTCAACCACTGATGTTTCTTATGTCAAGAGCGGGATTTGAACCGCCAACCTTTGGATCGGTGGACAAATGCTCTACCAACTGAGCTACTGCCGCCCCTAATAATCTCCTAATAATCAAAACAGATATGACAGGTGTACAGGCCACTACTCCAAACTGTAGGTACAGTATACTAATGAAACGTTACATTACACAGGTAATCACTACACACCCGTTAATTTGCACACAATAATCACTGCACACCAGTCCGGTGTAATGTTTGCACACAATAATCACTGCACACCAGTTAGTATAAAGTTTACACTCGAAAATCACTGCACGTGCACGGCAAACAAGTACTGCCCTGAAGATAATGTGTTACATAACCCTAAACAAACAAAACACATAAAACAGGCTTCAGAAGTTCTGGCTAAGCCATGTCGTGGCTATGGTGATGGCGATGGTCTGCCGAACCTAAAATAACCCGGCACTTAAAAACACTCACTACAGCATATCAAAGCAACCGAAAAGAAAATACAGACATTAAAACTCAAGGAAAAACAGTGGCTGGTTAAACCCGCGAAATGATCCTCCTGAAATTAAGAACATATGCTGTAATCTAATATTTGATTAGTCAATAAAAACTTAACAGTACTTAAATGCTGTACCGCCATGCATACCTCGGATCTGGAGAGACGCACACACCAGCTGCCTGTCAGTCAGTCATCTGTTGAACTTCTTTGATCGACTGCAGTACAAACAATTGCACGGGAAGTTAGATGTCTAATAAAAGAGGCAAGGGCGCAAGAAGAGGACGAGTGCACTGAAACACTTACATGCATATAGTGGCTGATGGACGCATTCAGCAACAAAGTTTTAGGCACTGCAGCACAGGAAAGGTTAACGCGAGTGTCCACAGATCTATACAGCCAACAAACAGTGACAGAAGCGGGTCAACAATACAGGCAACCAATCAGTCTGCTTTTAGCAAGGAGAAATAAGTCAACTTACATCAGCTGCAGTCCAGACAAATTCCCGTACCACTTCCAAGTAAGTGTACGCTGGGTCATCTCCCAGTCAGACAGTAGAACTTCGTTTCATGTGGCTTAATGCTCAATAAGCCCACGATCACTACAGAAATATCAATGAGACCCCAAAGTCATGTGCAATTAAAACGGAGGGAAAAGTCCAGCGCTCAAAGAAGGAAACTTACCCTGGCTTACTCGTACCACTCAAAAAGATTAAAACCAGTACTAATAACACTAAAAACACAGCTTGCTGAAAGACTCCTGCACTGCACTTCGAACAGAGAACACTGTGCTTGCTCACGCCACCAGTTAAAAACCCGGTTACCTGTAGCCAATTATCCAATCCAGCTTAGGTGGCTCAATTCGCCCCACGCCAAGTGGCACCTCCTACTCACCACTTCGCTCTGCCTGCTACACATATATTCATTTAAAGGTGTCATTGCTCAAAAATATCTATAAAAACAGGCTTTCTGACTGACTACAGATCTGACCTGTAACTTGGTCTGGTTTGGTTTGGTTTCTCGCCCCCCTTGTATTTCCCCCAAGTGCCTTCAAGTCCCTTAGCCCTTGTACCCAGTGGTGTTTGTTCCCGTGCCCACATCCCCCAATGTGTCATCTGACTACTTTGCGAATGTTATTGTGGTTGAAAATATGCAACTTAAATAATAAAAGATTTAAAAAAACAAGACAGAAAGGTTTAATACTGTGAATAATTCCAAGCAATAACATCTCCATGGAGAAAAGCATTTGACGGACTTCATCCAGAAAAGTTACTCAATGCTAGTCTGGTTAACACCTGACCATATCACAAGTGAGATATGGGTCTGGAAACTTGCTTCGAAAAATCCCGTAGCGGAGGTGTGGTTAGCGATTGCCAACGGCCGTTTATTGGGCGTTATGAATGTCTATCATTGAGCGTATGCGTAAGTCCATAGCCAATCATGTCAGTTGTCAGTTCAAACTACAAGCTTCCGTTTGTCATGTAGTACGCGTCACCGTCTTGCCACACCTCCCCCGCTCTCTGATTGGGGCCCTAAATCTGGGACTCTCGCTTGGACGAGTTTCCAGGCCGCCTTCCAGTTCGAAACGAACGGAAGCGGCCTGGGAATTCCCAGGCTAACTCAATGCATCTTTAAGAACAAAACTAGTAAATGAAATCATCATGACAGTAATACCAATATTTCTCAGTCCGATCACAAAGCCAGTTCCGTCTAAGTAAGATATATTATGATAAAAGGAGAAATTCAATTTGTCAACTGGACAAAGTATGTTTGGTCGAAAACGTTTCACCGCTCATCCGAGAGGCTTCGTCAGCTCTGGTCCAGTCCAGGTTTAGACCTTGGTCTAGACTGGTATAGTCCACGTTTAGTCCTGGGTCTACACGGACAGGCGAAGCACACACCACGCGGACAGGGGAATCCCTGTTTACGCACCAGGAAGGGAGTTCCCCCGTTACGCTGCGTGCTATGTGCTTCGTCTGTCTTTTTCCGCACTGAAAAATAGTTCCCACCCAAAATGACCAAGGCAAGTTCTCCGTGTTGATTTGCACATTTATTTGCACTCGATATGAATGCGCACTACACAGAAAGTAATTGGGAAAAGCATCAAGCAAATTAATTCCTTTTGGCCGAAATCTTTCTCTGGCGCCGTTGACTCCAGTCTAACGCAGAGGAGCAGCAGCTGCGCGCGGCGGTCAGTGCTGACAGACTCGGACAATGGCTGGGTGACCAGGAAAACGCTTTTCATCACTTGTTTTAGTCTCTGGACTGTGGGGAGATGCCCAAATTTGACCTGGGGGTGGCATATCCCTTTAAACATTGTCTTGAGTCCCTTTACTTTGGAATTTCATGATGTAGAACTTAAAATAATGCCTAAAAAAACAAACAAACAAACAAAAAAAAGCTTAAAACAAGTCTGACCAATTTATACCTAAGAATTGTGCAAGGTCTCTGTGACATCTGTGAATCTCAAAGGGGTTTGGTGAGGCTTAAAGTGAAGGATATACAGAAGATTACTGAAACTAGGGTGGATGGCATGAAGGTCCAGGTATCTTTTTAATGAGCTAACAATATTGTAATTTTTAGTATTACACAAAATGTATTCTTGTGAGCTTTAAGCCAAAATATAATATTGTTTCCTCCTCAAAAACATACCTGGAGTTGTGTTTTGTTTCATTCACACATGTTTGAGGAATTATGGTTTATTTGTCTACATCTACATAGCTCAAAAGGTCTGTTCCACCTTGTGATGTCATGTAGAAGTAGTTTTCACGTTACCTGCTACCTTTTACCTTTAGTTCGTTAGAGGTGGGCCATTCCAGAGCTGAAATCATCCAAATGATTTTCATGAAGGTGTGTGGAGTTTAACATGACATCAGAATGTGGAACAGAGTGTTTTCTTTTTGAGAGAAGACTTCAGCCTAAACATGCAGAATTTGTGTGTTAAACATGTGTAAATGAAACAAACACAACTCCAGGCGTGTATGTGATGACAAAACATTTTAACACAAATAGTGTAATATGGGCCCTTTAACATTTGTTGTCTAGCACTGCTTGTTGGAACTAAGACTTCTTAAAATATATTGTTTAAACCAAATGTGAACACATGGGGGGGGGGAATCATTCAAGTTCATACTGTATTTCAATTTGATCTCACAAGATCTTGTCCCATACCTAGGAACTAGTATTGAGCAATATGCACCCAAGGCTCATGGGCTTTGGAGGTTGCAGTACCCAATTCTGTGCAAATTTTTACTGGCAATTTGTAACCAATCTCTGCAACAGACCTCTGACCTCTGGCAACAAACAGGTACTTTCATCAACACATCTGCCACTTGTTTTTCAGACTCTTTTGGCAGACCACAGAGACGTGTAAGAGCAAAAACACAGTAGATTTGCACTTGATGAAGGACCAATCACCAATAACCAGGCCAATTTTAAGGTTCCTTTAACAAGAGTAACTGGGTGATTTTGCTTTTTGCTGTGTTACAATGCTGCTTAGGCCTCAAAAGATAGTATAATATTGACCCACAGCAGGTTGTAAGTGACACATAAGGTTGGATCAAATATAGTGAAGTTATGTTTTGCAAAATTGACTTTTATGAACTAACAGAACTCTGCTGCTTGTTATGTTGAAATGCTATTAAGAAGAGACAGGCTTATCAGTTTTATTAAATCTACTATATTACACAAAATTGACTCTTGTGAGCTTTAAGCCATGTTACAGTGTTACTACATCATCAAATTGTGTTTTGTTTCATTCACACATGTAATAATGCTGGTTTATTAGTCTGTCTATATCGCCAAAGCTCTAAATGCTCTGTTCCACTTTGTAATGTTATGAAGCAGTGATTTCCAAGCTGAAATTATCCAAATGATTCTAGCTTAGATGTATGGAGTTTAAAAACACAGTAATACATTTTCTGTATTACAACATGACATCACAGTGTTTGATTGTATTGTTGATTGTATTGTTGGTGTGAATGAAACAAAACAAAACTCCAAAGGGGTGTTCCATCAACGCAATAAAGCCCAGCTTTATTCGATAGTCCGTGCTAGTTTTAGTGAGAGTTTGGTTCCATGACTCTTGCTAACATTAGTCCCCGCTGAGTTACTGCGGCAACACAGTCCTCCGAGCTAGCCTGGTCCCGGGCGATGAGGCTTATTCAGGCCGTGTCACAAAGAATACGTACCGGAAGTCAACAAAGTGTCAAAAAACAGTTCCGACATCTGTGTTGTCGAAAACAATATCAGCAATAAAAAAATTGCCTTACATTCTTGGTCACTTTTGACAAATTCCAAGGCTGTCATTGAGAAAGTCTTTGGCTGAGTGGTTAAGTGCTGCATCTTTCATGTGAGAGACCTGGGTTCAATTCCTATTACTGACGGTTTTCATGCGCAAGTCAATTATGTGTTATATTTTCACGAATTTACATTTGCCACACATGAATTTAACCTACAATTATTCATATCATCATAGAACTTATATCAGCTGGGCCTAACATCACTCTCACTTGACGACATTGACACTTTATATTTTATGTGACATCTCTATCAAAGAATACAGTTAAAGGTAAACCTTTACTTTTAAGACAAAATGTAGCCAAATAACAGGCACACTCCATGATGCAACATTTCAATGATTCAACAAATTTGCTTAAGAGATGCTGTGTAAGCCTTTTTAATGAAATCCTATTTATCAATTTCCATCAATAGGCATAAAACAATAAAAGACATTAGGTATGACATTCTGGTGTGAGGCCACTGCTGGAGGACTGCTGAGGAGGGTCCAAGTGTACGCCATCTTCAGTAACTAGAACACAAACATACTATTAAAATACACAAATGCTTGGATCACAGCTGAGGCAAGCATTAGCCTAGAGAATACCTTGAATATACTCTTCACAAGAACTCGCAGGAAGGATCTTTGATGGGGTCCCTCCTTCAATTACCTCCACCAGTGGGCGACCCCGGTTTAGGGCCAGTGCCAGCTCCTCTGCAGGTGAAAGATTTTGAGGGGGGCTCCCACCTCCTGTGGCTTGGTAGCTACTGTTCATTTTAAATTAAATTAAGGTACCATTTCAACAGTATTACTAATTTCACTGAATAATAATATTAATATTAGCCTACTTACCACTCTGCAAAATGTTTTTATGCTTTGTCTTTACCTGCAAAACAGTCCTCTTCACATTATTCCTTATTACAATGTAGCCCTGTGAGGATTTGATATTATTTAATAATAAATAGTTGGTATAATAAATACTTTGAATTCAATCAATAAGGTTTAGATAAAAAAGGTTTAAAAGGTTAAAAACAGTTGAGAGTTTTGTTAATGGGAGTTCATTACATTGAGAATGTGGTGACGTCATGTTTGAAACGTGTAATGCAATACCAGGTATATTTTTGTTTGTTTCACTACTATTTTCTGAACGATGTAAATGTCATATTATTGTTTCTTTTGATGTCAAGGAATTTTCTGGAGAAGTATATATTTCGTTATGCTTTAATTCCTGTAACCAAGCAGAAGTTAGAGAGTTGAGAGGTAACGGGAGGTGTGGCCATTCGTGGAGGGAGAGAGAGAACGGAGAGATGGAATGGTGCTCGTGCGGAGCGGCAAGCTGTGAAGTTTAGTTAAAATAGAAATGCGTAACCCATGTATTTCTGAAGTATAGACGTAGTAGTAACTTTAGGAAACGACGAGTGAACTTGTTTGTTGCTACGACGAATTTGGGACTGTCTAAAAAAGCCAACTGCTGCTCGTGGTGGAAGTTCGGGCAGTCGCCATTGGAGTGTGTATTAACTTTCATTGTGAGTTAGCTTTGTAAATGGCCTTAAAAAACGGACTGTGTTCATCGGATAGACGAACAGAAATGCCGCGTGTGAAGCCGGACATTGTGTAACTACAAGTGAAGTTTTACACCGTCGATATTAACGTTTGCTGACCAGGGGAGCCGAGTGCTTTGGTGTCCATGCCTGCCGCTCGTGGGTGCATGCATGCGGGAGCGTGGAACGTTGCCTTGCTCACTCCTCATCTCCTCGCTGTCGTCTTGCTCATCGCCTTTGTGAATTGCTACGCTCTCAAGCAACCTCCTCTTCCTCAACAGCGCTGAACTGTGGTATTTGAATTAGTTTGCCGGCTATAAGTTTCCTTTCATATTTTTCAAAGGGTTTATGTTTATGTGTGTATGTCTTAGGTGTGTGAATTTAAAGTAAACTAATCTTTTATGTTCAAACTGCCTGACCTATTACTTAAATCACTAACCAATCTAATAACTTCTTAGTTATAAAGGACTTAGGGTAGCTAAACCCCATTGTGATTTCAGATAAGGGCAAAGGGGGGCTACATAAAATTGGAGGCACCGCTGGGATTAGATTAGGTTAGAAATTTTGTGCATTTTAGTGTAATTTAAGATGCATTAAAGGTACACTAGGTGAAATATTTTGTCACATTAAAGGTGCACTAGGTAAATTATTTTATCCCTTAAAATTTAACCATTTGCTTTATTACTGTTTTCTGATTAGTTTATTAATAAGTATTCACTATGGACACTCAATTAGTTCAGTCAGAGCTGGTTACGGAGCTCAGAGAGTGGTGTGAAGGTGAGTTTCTCAATGAAGACAATGCCTTGCTTGTGCTGGTGCCAAAAGGCTATGAAGTGGATGAGATAGAGAAGACTCTTGAAACTGTGAAAGCTTTTGGACGTGTACGAGTAAGAGGAAGAAGATTTAACACAAAATTGAACAGATTGAGTGTGCTTTGTGAAACAAAAGAGAAAATTGACCACACTAAGGTTCCTTCTGAAGTGGAAAGCCCTGCAATGAAAGAATATTGGCCTATTATCATTGCAGGTGAGCGTCCTGTTCCGGATGTAGATAGCCAAACCCCATTGAAAGTTCTGCTTGATGCTTCAGCATCCAATGGCTCTGCAGAGTCCATTATCCGTGCTGTTGGAGATGTATTGTCGAAAATGGAGAAGCCTTCAGGGGAGAACAGCAGTTATCGTCGCCTAAGGATGTTTTCGGGCATACTACCCACACCGGTTGGAGAAGAGGCATTGGAACACTGGCTTGAGCAGGCACGTTTAATGGTGGAAGAAAGTGACTGCTCACATAGAGAAAAACGAAGACGCATTATGGAGTGTCTTAGAGGACCTGCACTCGCCGTAGTGAAAGCAGTGCGAACAGCTGAGGCTGACGTCACGCCTGCTGAGTGCCTCGATGCTATTGAAAGCGCATTCGGTGCAGCTGAGTCAGGTGAAGACCTCTACTTTGAGTTTCGATTGTTGCAACAAGGGAAAGACGAGAAGCTGTCTGACTTCTTGAGGCGACTAGAGCAGTCCCTTACCAAAGTCGTTTCTAAAGGTGGTATTCCATCCCGCCGTGTGGACATAGCCCGAGTAGAACAGCTGCTCCGGGGGGCCATATATTCGGATTTGATGCTGATCCAGCTTAAGATAAGAGAGAGAAGGGAAAACCCCCCAAAGTTCTTAGAGCTTCTATCAGAGATCCGGGCTGAAGAGGAGTATGCTGCTGCTAGAGTCAAGCTTAGTACGTCCATTCACAAAGTTCATGCCAACAAGGAAGTGGACAGTCGTCAGGCGGAAATACTGACCTTGAAGGCGGAGATAAAAGAGCTTAAGTCATTGTTTGCCACTATGAACACCACGCCGTGCCAAGAAGTGACTGATGACAACGAGCTGGTTCCAGTACCAGTTTTTGTGGCAGAGAGCAGTGAAAATGCTGAAGTTGCTGCGTTGAAGAAGCAGGTGCGCAGGCTGCAGAATAAGTTGACTAAAAGCGCTAAAGTCTCTGATTCGCCAGCTACTGCATTGAGGGTACAACCCTCAAAACCTGCTCAATACAGTCAAAAGCCACAGAAAGCCAAAGTCTCTGATGATAGCATCTGCTATCGTTGTGGCACAGCAGGGGCACTTCGCCAATAAGTGCCATAATGCAGAAAATCAGGGCAAAGTCATTCAAAAGCTCATACAGTCTCTCAAGAAGGCAAAGACTGGGCAATCACCTAGCCAAGAAGGTAAAACCCCGGAGACTGTATGTCACAGTAAGAGAAGTGAAGTTACTGAAGTGGGAGGTACACACCTGCCCAAAGGCCTTATAGGTCCTCCCTCTGTTGTACAAGTCCACGTGAATGGCCATCCATGTGAAGCTGTTCTGGACAGTGGGTCACAAGTGACCATTATTTTTGAGACATGGTACAAGCAGCACTTATCAGACGTGCCAGTCAACCCTGTCTCAGGCCTATCCATATGGGGGTTAAGTGAGAACAGCTATCCCTATTTGGGATATGTCGTAGTAGACATGGAGTTCCCTGAATGTGTCAGTGGCTCAAAAGAATCCATCTCTGTGTTAGCACTGATATGTCCTGGCCCTAGAACACCTGACCAGATTCCTGTCATCCTGGGGACCAACGCCAGTCTTTTCAAGCGTCTGGCCAAAATCTGCAAAGAGACTGCTGGCGTGGACATAGCCGAGACGCTGGGAATAAGAACTGAGGAAGCTGTCCAGTCCAGTTCAGTGACCGGTGAGGGTGAAGAGGACATTGGATGCATCCAATGGATGGGTCCCGGGCCCCTGACCATACCTGCTGGACGGGCGTGTCAAGCCATCTGCCAAGTGAATACAAACAAGTCAATTGACCAAGAGTTACTGATGGTGGACGCTTCGCCCACAGTTCCACTTCCAGCTGGTCTGTTGCTACAGCCAATGGTCGTGCCCGGTTCAGAGGTGAATGTGAAGCATTTCCGTGTAATCGTACGCAATGAGTCAGTACGTGATACAGTCCTCCCTGTTGGAACAGTGATTGGAGATTTGTGTCCTGCTGAGCTGGTGGTGCCTACTCTCCAGTCCAAGAAGAGTTCAAGCACTGAGGTGGAGACACAGTTCGACCCTAGCCTCATTGACTTTGGCAACTCACCCATCCCGGAGCCCTGGAAGTCCCGACTCAGGCAAAAGCTGTCAGAGCGAGCTAGTGCATTCTCCTTGCATGAATGGGATGTGGGGCTGGCGAGAGGAGTAGAGCATCACATCAGGTTGTCTGACGCCCGACCATTCCGAGAGAGGTCAAGGCGTTTGGCGCCCGCCGACATTGAAGATGTACGCAGACATCTACAAGATCTTCTGAAAGCTGGCATTATTAGAGAGTCCCGTAGCCCATACGCCTCTCCAATAGTTGTCGCTAGAAAGAAGAATGGTAGTGTCAGAATGTGCATCGACTACAGAACCTTGAATACCAGAACAGTCCCAGACCAGTACACTACTCCTCGCATTGACGATGCGTTGGACTGCCTTACCGGAAGTAGGTGGTTCTCAGTCTTAGATCTACGGTCAGGATACTATCAGATTGCAATGGCTGAACCTGACAAAGAGAAAACAGCATTCATTTGTCCGTTAGGGTTCTACGAATTCGAAAGAATGCCGCAGGGTATTACCGGAGCCCCGGCGACATTCCAACGAATAATGGAACGGGCAGTAGGAGATATGAACCTGCTACAGGTACTAGTGTACCTGGATGATTTAATAGTCTTTGGAAAGTCCTTAGAGGAGCATGAAGAGCGGCTTCTCAAAGTGCTCGACCGACTCGAGGAAGTTGGACTAAAGATTTCCCTTGACAAGTGCCAGTTTTGCCAACCCAAGGTGAAGTACGTTGGGCACATAATCTCTGCAGATGGCATTGCTACAGATCCTGACAAGGTACAGGCAGTCACCACCTGGCCTCGGCCAACAGACCTGAAGTCCTTGAGGTCCTTCTTAGGATTCTGTGGATACTATAGGAGGTTCGTGGCCAACTATTCAGCGATTGTCAGACCACTCACTGATCTCACCAAAGGGTATGCACCAACTCAGAAAAGCAAGAGGCACGTCAAGGAGAAAGATAAGACTTACCTGAAAGATTCCGAACCATTTGGAGGTCGATGGGACCAAGCGTGTACCAATGCATTCCATCGCATCATCCAATGCCTCACTCATGCGCCAGTCCTGGCGTTTGCCGACGCCAACAAGCCGTACATTCTGCACACCGACGCCAGTCTAAAAGGTCTTGGTGCTGTGCTGTACCAAGAACACCCAGGAGGACTCCGGCCCGTTGCCTTTGCAAGCAGAAGAGTGAGTGCTACTGAACAACGTTATCCCGTACATCAACTGGAATTCTTAGCACTCAAGTGGGCGATTGTGGATAAATTCCATGATTACCTGTATGGAGCTAAATTCACAGTCCGAACAGATAATAACCCCTTAACCTACGTGCTGACGACAGCTAAGCTGAATGCAACAGGACATCGCTGGCTGGCGGCCTTAGCTACATATGACTTTGACATTAAGTATCGGCCCGGCAAGACCAATATCGACGCCGACCTGCTTTCCCGAAACATGGCTGATGAGGCAGAGGGAGGAGAGTGGGCGGAGATACCTCAGAATGGAGTGAAATCCATATGCCAGAAGGTTAGTGCGACCGATGATGCTGGCTCACCACCCAGATATGTGGACCAGTTAGGTGCATCCCCTGAGTGTGTTCCTGGGGTGTTTGCTTTCCCCACTCACCTTAATCTGTGCTCGTTGAAGCAGATGTCTAAACCTGAACTGATGGAGGCTCAGCGGAAGGATGACATCATTCGACGAGTGATGGAGGCCATGAGAGAAGGAAAGTGGCCGAATGACAACAAGAATACCCCTGAACTGACATTGTTCAAGAGAGAGAGAGACCGTTTTGAGCTAAAAGATGGGCTGCTACAGAGAACAAGCAAGCGACCTTCTGGAGAACTGCTGACACAGCTTGTGCTGCCTGTTGAGTTCCGAGGGGCTGTCCTGCGATCCCTACATGATGACATGGGACATCTGGGTGTGGAGCGGACAATTGACTTGTTACGTAGTAGATTCTATTGGCCCAAGATGGCAGCTGATGCTGAACAGTACATCAAAGACTGTGGAGAGTGTGTCTTACGAAAAACACCTTGCAAGAAGGCGGCACCCCTACACCAGATCGTGAGCAGTGGGCCGATGGACCTTGTTTGCATAGATTTCCTCTCCATGGAACCAGACTCGAAAGGGATCAGTAATGTGTTGGTCGTGACAGATCATTTCACGAGATACGCCCAGGCATTTCCAACGAGGAACCAGAAAGCCCTCACCGTTGCCAAAATCCTGGTAGAGAAGTACTTTGTGCATTATGGCCTGCCATGCCGAATACATTCTGACCAAGGCAGAGATTTTGAAAGTAGGTTGATACGAGAGCTCCTGATGATCCTTGGAGTGAGGAAATCCAGGACTACGCCCTATCATCCTCAAGGGGATCCACAACCCGAGAGGTTCAACAGAACTCTACTATCCATGTTAGCTACCTTGGGGCATGAAAAGAAACGATCGTGGAGTCAGCACATTCCATACGTCGTCCATGCCTACAATAGTACGAAATGTGATTCGACTGGATTTTCGCCATATCTACTAATGTTTGGCAGAGAAGCTAGGTTGCCAGTAGATCTCTGTTTTGGTACTTCAGTGGATGGAGCTGGAGACAGGCATCATTCCAGATACGTCGAGAAGCTGAAGGAAGATCTACAGAAAGCCTACGAACTTGCAAGCAAGTCATCTGACAAGACGCATCAAAGAAATAAAAGAGCGTATGATCAGAAAGTTCGTTTCCAGACTATTGACAAAGGTGACAGAGTGCTTCTGAGAAATTTAGGGTTAAAAGGAAAACATAAACTCGAAAGCCGCTGGAGCTCAGTGCCCTATGTCGTAGTCGGGAGATTACCCAACTTACCTGTTTACAAATTGAGGCCTGAAGATGGGAAAGGTGGGGTGAAGACCATGCACCGAGATCATCTCTTGCCCATAAGCCAGTCTCTGAGAATGCCAGATGTTGGAGGTCAAGAACCGCTGCCTGGCAGACCAAAGACAAGGCTACAGAAGACAAGAAACAAAATCAGATCCAAAAGAAACATGGAAAGAACACCAGAGTTGGATAATGATGACACGGATTCATCTTCAGATATGGAGTATGGACAGACTCATAGATCCTACTGGAAAGGTCTGCGTAAGCTATTACCAAGACAGATCTACAGGGAGCCTAATGTAGCCGAAACCAGAGGGGATGAAGAGCCGGATGTCCAGGAGTCCGTAGAAGAGGACGAAAGAGTCTCAATTCACCATGAAGAGGAGACGTCAGTCGGTGAAGAGCCCGAGGAAGTCTCTGAACATGACGAATCTCCTAGACATGATCTGGACCAAGATGAGGAGTTGTCTCAGGCAGAAGATGCCAGAGAATCCACCTCTGACACTGATCACTCTGATTCTGAGCCCGCTCAAGAAGTTAGCATTCCTGTTAAAACTCCTAGAGGAAAATCTAGTACTCCATTTAAGATTGAGCATAATCTCAGGTCTAGCTCTAGAGCTAAAAGACATGTGAAACCTGTAATTCGTTTGACTTACGATGAACCTGGAAAAGCTAGTGATAAGCCGATCACTATTGTCCACAAGGGCATTATTATTAAGCTAGGTTGTTGAAAACCAAAGTAGTTTAGTAATCTTTCTTACTTTGTGCGTCTCATGAGGACATGCAGACATTTAGAAAGGGGAGGATGTAGCCCTGTGAGGATTTGATATTATTTAATAATAAATAGTTGGTATAATAAATACTTTGAATTCAATCAATAAGGTTTAGATAAAAAAGGTTTAAAAGGTTAAAAACAGTTGAGAGTTTTGTTAATGGGAGTTCATTACATTGAGAATGTGGTGACGTCATGTTTGAAACGTGTAATGCAATACCAGGTATATTTTTGTTTGTTTCACTACTATTTTCTGAACGATGTAAATGTCATATTATTGTTTCTTTTGATGTCAAGGAATTTTCTGGAGAAGTATATATTTCGTTATGCTTTAATTCCTGTAACCAAGCAGAAGTTAGAGAGTTGAGAGGTAACGGGAGGTGTGGCCATTCGTGGAGGGAGAGAGAGAACGGAGAGATGGAATGGTGCTCGTGCGGAGCGGCAAGCTGTGAAGTTTAGTTAAAATAGAAATGCGTAACCCATGTATTTCTGAAGTATAGACGTAGTAGTAACTTTAGGAAACGACGAGTGAACTTGTTTGTTGCTACGACGAATTTGGGACTGTCTAAAAAAGCCAACTGCTGCTCGTGGTGGAAGTTCGGGCAGTCGCCATTGGAGTGTGTATTAACTTTCATTGTGAGTTAGCTTTGTAAATGGCCTTAAAAAACGGACTGTGTTCATCGGATAGACGAACAGAAATGCCGCGTGTGAAGCCGGACATTGTGTAACTACAAGTGAAGTTTTACACCGTCGATATTAACGTTTGCTGACCAGGGGAGCCGAGTGCTTTGGTGTCCATGCCTGCCGCTCGTGGGTGCATGCATGCGGGAGCGTGGAACGTTGCCTTGCTCACTCCTCATCTCCTCGCTGTCGTCTTGCTCATCGCCTTTGTGAATTGCTACGCTCTCAAGCAACCTCCTCTTCCTCAACAGCGCTGAACTGTGGTATTTGAATTAGTTTGCCGGCTATAAGTTTCCTTTCATATTTTTCAAAGGGTTTATGTTTATGTGTGTATGTCTTAGGTGTGTGAATTTAAAGTAAACTAATCTTTTATGTTCAAACTGCCTGACCTATTACTTAAATCACTAACCAATCTAATAACTTCTTAGTTATAAAGGACTTAGGGTAGCTAAACCCCATTGTGATTTCAGATAAGGGCAAAGGGGGGCTACAACAAGATAACATTATTTAACATATTAGTTGGTGCAAATACTTTTACACAGTGAAAAAACTGGCAAGACTGCTCTACAAACATGAATATAAACATTTTATGACATCAACTGCTCTCCTCGGGTATCGATCTCAGGTTTCCCATGCGACAAACCGTAGCGAATCCTCTCCCCCATGGACTCGTCTTAATACTGATGATAAAAACATACTTAAAAAACTCAACATTCAGCACTGTTATAGAACTTAACTTACGCATTTAAGCGGTCGGCGATCTTCTGCCACGCCATGTCTCTCACCTTGGTTATTGCAAGTGCGTTGCAGAGTTCCAAAAGCAACTTCTGTTCTGATGCGCTGAAATAATCGGCCCGAATCTTCAACATGATCACGTTTTCGACAGTCGCTTGTTCTGAGCTTCTTACGTCCCCCGTGCACGCGCCCAGGCCAGGACTGGATAGGCCTGACTGAAGTTAGCACTGCTGAGGAACAGCTGAAATGCGTTAGTAGAACGACTTTACGCTTTAGTCTAAGTTGCCGCTACCTCAGGCTTAACCACTTAGGCGCCGCTATGTTTAGCGATGTTCATGGAATACCCCCCGGGTATGGTTTTGATGAGGAAACAACATTATAACATAGGACAGAAAATAGCGTAGCCTAATATGGGCCCTTTAAGTAATTTAAGTCATGTTAAGAGCTGAGTTAACAGTGTCAAGAATTGCAAGGAAGATAAAAATTTCAAAATGGAATACTTTTCATCTACTTTTCAATTCTTCAAATGAATGAATGAAACACACATACACAAATAGTTAATAGATTATCTTAAGTAACAACAGATACATCTTACTGTACAACAACAAGGGTGTAGTAGTTTCAGTGTAGTTAACTCCTCGCTTCAGACAGATGAGGTTGGATGAGTGCATTTTTCCTGGGTCCGCTTAAAATATTTCTTTCTATAATTTCTGCCTAAACGTTTTGTGAACTCAAAATATAGGGTGTCAATTATTGTTTTTGTTTTTTCTCTGCAGAAGAAGCAGAAGCAACTTTATTGATCTCACACTGGAGAAATTCTTCTCTGCATTTAACCCATCCTGTTATTAGGAGCAGTGGGCAGCACATTACTGCGCCTGGGGACCATCTCCATGATCTTCTTGCTTCGGCTTGGTCAGGACCTAAGCTGGAGGATTTTACCTATGTTGCATGTTTTGGGTTCTGCAGTAAAAGTCTTGAGCATACCAAAATAATGTCACTGATTTATGATATAAAAAAACAAGATCCATTTCCATTGGACAGGTGAGCCTGCAACTATGATCATACACCTGAATCGTACACAGACCTCTCTGATAGATTTGTAGCGAGCAGTCCTGTTTACAGCTCTCTGAAGGTAATAAGTCAGAATCCACCTCCCCACGGCCCAGCATCCTGTCTCTGCACTGTCCTGTCCCACTCCATCAACACATCCCTTTGCACACAGCACCTTTGACCAAGGGCATCACTGGAGTGTCTCAGAGTCTTCCAGTACAGCTAAAATAAGAGCAGGAGTTGACGATAACACTAGCTACATGAGTTAGAGTGGAGTAGAAAAATGAAAAAACAGTCAACTTCAGTTCCACTTGATTCTATCTTGAAAAATATAATGAAAAAAGAAACATTCTTAGTGTGAGTAGAGACCTCTTGCTTGTCTCCATGGAGATATACAAGTTTAATGCTATACTGTAGAAGTATGTAGGGTACCCTGCATCAAAAATTTACATAGTGCATCTTTTGCATTTAAAAAGAGCTGTCAATCAATCAAACTATCTATACATTTTGGATAGTAACATATTTGGTTTCACATCACATTCTTTAAACCAACTCTGTGTCCAACTTCTTCAATGTTTCAAAATTTTACATGTATTTATGAGGAAGAATACTACATTACATTTTTTTTCTAAGAATCATGCAAATATGTTTGTTCAATGACAAACTAGCAATTCCTGGGCTTTTGGTTTAATTGTTTTAATATCACAATGCAATAGATTTCTTCTCATATCAAAACCATGGAAACAGCATTGAGCATTCAGACTTTTAAAGGACACCAGACAGGTTTATGTCAGGCCCTGATAGAGTCATAATACCACAACATTGTTTATCACAGGTAAGTACTTCTTTCTTGAACAAAAAAGAGGCAGCCTTGACGCTAAAGTAAGAAATAAGGTACAAAAAGGAGAGAAGAGTGATTATTCTTTCTTATGTTCTAGTCAAGGTCCCTCTGCTTTAGTTCAGTGGGCTGTTTTGCCAACTAGTCTTTGAAAAGGATGAAAAGAATATCAAGTTCCTGTGAGATATTCCAAGGTTCAAAAACAGTACACGTTTTTGGTTAAAAAAAAATGCTCATGGTTTAATTAAAGCAAGACACTACAGGTGACATGATTGATTTAGAAATATTGTTTTCAAACTTTTACTTACATACATAAGTGAGAAACAAATGTATTACAGAGTTTTCAACATGCAGTGTTTTCCTATGTGCATTTATGTGTGCAAATGTCTACAATTGTACATACATGGGACATATAAATATGAAAAATGGATCATGCAATAATACATTTCTTGCTTTATTTTATTGACAAAGGAGATGCAAAAATATTGACAGAGGATCATTTGGATCTTAATTGGTAATTAGATTGTACTGAAAATTGCCTTAAAAAAATCTAATTTCACCTATTAAATCAATCAAGCTTAGAATTAGATATCACCAAATCTGAAATCCTTCTGAACAAATATCAAAATCTTATACAAGACAAAGTTTGGTGTATGTAGTATGTATTTAACCTTTATTTATCCAGGTAGGTTGACTGAAAACCAATTCTCATTTACAATGACGACCTGGCCAAGAGGCATCATCTAGGGATGGGCAATACCACAAAATTTTACCACAACAATATCACAAAACTTTGGGGGATGTACTGATAGTGATATTCGATACTGGTCTAATCGGTGAAGGGATTTAAATAAATATATGTATACAGAAGGGCTTCGAATAGGATCTAAAGGACAAACGGAACAACTGACCAGTCCAATATAATGCTGCTGATGAAAGTCTTTTTGACACAAATGAGGAAATGGCCCTAACATGTCTAAAATTGATATCACACTTAACATTTGTCACCACTGATATGTGCATATGCGGGCAAGACCGGGTCTCGCTCGGTGGGCTCTGGTTCTCTCTGACTTCCAGAGCGCGGCTCACACTGTGAGCTGTGAGCCGCGCGGGCTCGGCCCCGAGGAGGAGGCACGCGGCGCCGCAGCTCAATCCCGCAGCCCCGGTGTAGCGCGGCCTTGCGCCGTATGGACGTTTTGATCCTTCGATGTCGGCTCTTCCTATCATTGTGAAGCAGAATTCACCAATTCACTAAGGGAACGTGAGTGGGGTTTAGACCGTCGTGAGACAGGTGAGTTTTACCATACTGTGTTGTTGTGTCTCCGCTCCCATCGCATGTTCGGCGGCGCTATATTGAGCCGTGTCCCCCCCAACACATTCCATTGAAAATCTATGAAAGTTCAAACGAGAGAGAAATGCGAGAAAAAAAGTGTAGAATGTGTGGTGAGGCATTTACAGCCCTAAAACATGTAGAACAATTGCCAAATACAAAGTTGTCCTACCTCGTGGACCTCTCCCACCGCGGGCCACCTCTGGAACCTAACCCCGTGTGTTGATAAAGTGTATTTACCTTTCGGGGCGTGCATCTGAGCGCGCATTAATTGAATTTTTGAGATTTGTTGTTTCTAAAGTGCTTTATAAATAAAGTTGGATTGGATTGGATTGGATTGGAGATTTTGCGTTTCGTAACTTGAAATTTCATTCGTATCTAGAGACCAAAATTTGACGTGAAGGCCTTTCGTAACTTGAAATTTTCGTTTGTTGGGTCATTCGTAAGGTGAGCTACCACTGTATATCTAATACAAATACGAGGCACAAACAGAATTTCTAGAGTCAGTAGTAATAGTAGTGACTAGCACTTTAAAAAAAACAAAAACAAAAAACTATATCAACTGTCTATCTTGTTAT
Source organism: Paratrypauchen microcephalus (assembly GCA_036785185.1). NCBI lineage: Eukaryota > Metazoa > Chordata > Actinopteri > Gobiiformes > Gobiidae > Paratrypauchen > Paratrypauchen microcephalus. The sequence continues at coordinate 5,463,608 of JAVJIX010000019.1, read as the reverse complement.
GTAGTACTAGTGTGATTTTGCTTGATCACATTATATTTACTTCTCCTTTTCGTACTCGAGTCATGTTTCGAGTTCCCAGTAATTACTTTAGACCTTGTGGTAATAGAATCAATGATAATGAGCTCCTCCAAACCTGTTAAAACATGTGTCTATGCCATGAATAAACCAGGGAAATTAATCAAGCAAAGACAACTGCTAATTGCTTTCACACTACCACTAACTTTGAATACTTGATTCTTGGCTGGCAAATGCACTAAAAAGAAGTAGTCTTCAAGGTTTTGTTCAAGAAAAGCCCTATTACAAACATCACGTGAGCTGGATCATGCCTGCTCAGGGCCCTTGGCTATGTTTTCACAAGCCTCTTTCACAAAGGTTCTCAGAAGGATTTTATAAACAAGCAGTCTTCTGAGAATTGTCTTCATAACTGCAACTATATGTAAGTAGAATGTACAGTACTCTGAATGCATACATGTTTGGAGAGGAATGCTATGGGAAACTGGAATGCTTTAAAATTTCAGTTATTGATCTTAACCTGACAAATCAGTAGTAACAAATCTATACTTGACTAAAGTTTAAATAATTCAGGATACAATACACATTTGTTTTTTCTATTCCACAGTGTCAAATACATTTGCAATACTTCTGAGTCTGGTCATCACAAATCTATTAAAGTTTAGAAGTACAGCTGAGCATGATTGACAGGGGGATTAGTCAGGGACATGCATTGTCACAGGGAACTGAAAAAAATAGCATATTTCTGCAGACTCAATGAGCAAAGCACTAAACTCTTATTAATAAGATTAGACTTTATTGATCTCACAAAGGAGAAATTCACTTGCCACATTAGCTCCAGGCAGTTTAGTGCAAAAGAAAGTTAGAACAAAAAAGTGCATACAGGTAAATAAGAAAATAGTAGAAAATTACACTCCACTATACAGTGGAGTTATACAGTCTGATGGCAGTGGGGATGAAAGATCTGCAGTAGCGCTCCTTCTTGCACTGATAGTGCCTCAGTCGGGTCCTGAAGGAGCTGCTCAGCTCCTCTATAGTCCGGTGCAGAGGGTGAGAGGGTCAGATGAGATATTATAGACTCTATAAAGTAGTGGACTAAAGGAGTCTGATATCACCCTTAGCGTTCGGCTCCAGTCAAACAAAGTTAACTGAGACTAGCAGTTATGGGGAGAATTTGGAGTCAAGTTCCATATTAGGAATTGGAGTTTAATTACAGACAAACTAGCAAAATAAAAACACCAGGATCTCGACCAAAATGCACAGTCTGACTGCATGGCTGTGTTAGGGCCTGTGTCAAGACACGATGGAGAAAGTGGGGACCAGATAGACCTGAAACCCTGTGAATTAAAAAAAAAAATACAGAGATACTATTCTGGATTTGTCAAGCAAGTGAAATACAAAAGTGTTCTGCAAAACAATGGCTACAAAGGTCCAAAAATTCAACCAAGCCTTCATTCATTTGTCTTGTGTTTATCCTATTAGAGGCCGTGGGGGCTGGAGCCAGTCCCAGCACCAGCAGGTACTTCCTGGATGATTCAACCACTGCGCTAAAGCCTGCACACAAGCAGACAGACAGTCACTCTGCACAATGCAAACACTCATACATTATGTTTCAGGTGCTTCCATCTGGTCAGGGATTTACCTGTCAAAAATGCAAAAACAACCGTTTAGTTTCTTTTGCGTTTTGAAGATAAGCCCAACTGTTGAAAACATTACAAAGCATTTTTGTGTGGTATGGCCCAGTAGTACTCCATTCAATAACTATGATATACATTCCTGGCTCAGAGATCAGAAGTGCAACTTGTTGGCATGCTAACCACTCTGCCACCATGCCCAGCCTCATAGCCAAGTCCAGTTTCCTGCTTTCCTACTTTTCCTACTGTTTGTGCGTGTGTGTGTGTGTTTTTTTTTTTTATTGAAAGCGCGTATGCATGTATGTAACATTACACAACTGTCATTATTAAACCTACCACTTTCAATTTTGACATTGTATTGCCAATTTTTCCAACATTTACACATTATCTGCATGGTGTGTTTATTGCAAAATTGACAGTTTTACATTGTGTGTGTTTTTCCACACATTACGGCCTCATATCATACCCCATGCCACACATACATAGTTGTTTTGCACTCCCATGCGCATGCAGTCTTGTGAGTGCAGTTTGAGTCAGATATGTAATAGTTTTGAGAGCTTTTACCATGGCCCCTTTTTGGTTGACTAATCAGCAGAACAGTTTGTCCAGCCTGGCACTTATCACAGAGAAGATCAGTACTCCGTAGCTAATGCTAACAAAAACTAATGCAGGAGGTGTGCATTTGTCCTAGCACTGTTATCTGTCACCTCTCCACCTCTCACTCTCCCTGCCCCACTGACCTCGACGCGATTGATGCACTTTTATCACATCCAGACTGAGCCGCCGCAATGCTCAGTGAGAGGCATAGGGGGCAGTGGAGCGTGAGAGAGGTCAGCGATATGATTACCCCGGAGTGTCAATACTAAGGGGAGTTGCGAGGAAGGTCCCGCTGGGCTGGAAAATGAATGGCTCTGACCTCATCAAACCTGAGGAAGTATCTCCACTCACTAATTAAGATTGAGTGGAGGAAAGTCATCAGAGTACAGGGCCGGCGATCTGGGCTGCAGCTAATCAAGTGCACTCCACTCCACTGCACTTTGTATTTATCAAAGGCCTGAGATGTGGCCAGGCAGGGTTCTGTGGCCATGATAACTGTGTTGTTGCCATAATGACATTTCTTTTCCATGACATAGTCCTTTATGAAAGTCATTTTATCCAAATGAGGTGGCGCAGAGATCAAATCATTACCATTCTTACCTCATCTGTGTTGGAGTTTTCTCAATATTTTTGTATGTGGTTCTGTTTCCTCTGAGTACTACTTTTGCAGTCAAATTAAAACAGGGGTAATCGCCCAGCTAGTTACTCCACATAGAAAGGAAAAATGTAGTCAAAAAAAAAAAGTAGGGCAACCTCAGCAACAGCCTTGTTTTTTTTTGTTTTGTTTTGTTTTTTTATTTTATTTATTTACTTATTTATTATTATTATTTTATTATGATAAAAGAAGAAATTCAAATTTGTCAACTGGACAAAGTTTGTTTGGTCGAAAACGTTTCGCCGCTCATCCGAGAGGCTTCGTCAGTTCTGGTTAGAGTGCTGGTAAGACACTTGCTTATATCTCGCTGCAGGGAGGAGCTAACTAGCTAACCACTTTCCGAAACTATCTCGCCTATTGGTTTCTGTCTTTTGTTTCTCTGACGTCTAGATTAGCATACCTATTCATCCCTACACGACTGTTTTTCACACCTCTGGCCCTGACCTGGCTAGCCCTTTTGCTTCTTTTGTTTGTTTGATCTAGGCTTAAGAATGGAATTATAGATGGGAGACAAATAATGTCTGACTCCACCATTTCTGTTTAAAGAAGGATTCTCTTTTTTGACAAAAATAGCCTCTTTAACCCCCCTCTCAAACCAATTCTTTTTCTTGGCCAAGATCTGAACCTCACTGTCCTCAAAAGAATGGCCCGTGGCTTCTAGGTGAAGATGTACGGCAGATGACGGTCCACTCTGGCACGCCCGTCTGTGTTGGTACATCTTCTTGTGAAGTGGCTGCTTGGTTTCTCCAATGTAGCGCTCACTGCAGTCTTCGCTACACTGAATGGAGTAGACCACATTGCTTTGTTTGTGGCTCGGTGTTTTGTCCTTTGGGTGGACGAGAACTGACGAAGCCTCTCGGATGAGCGGCGAAACGTTTTCGACCAAACAAACTTTGTCCAGTTGACAAATTGAATTTCTTCTTTTATCATGGATTCTACCTGGACGACTGAGGGACTCTTCATGCATTATTTTATTATGTTTTTTTTTATAAAAATCCAAACCAACACTATTGAATAACAAATATACTGTACACCAGGAGTCACCAACCTTCTTGAGGCTGAGGGCTACTTCATGGGCACTGAGTAGTATGAAGGGCTACACAGAACCTGTTTGCTACAAACTTCCTAAATAACAAAACTGCATGGATAACTAACGCTATAATTGTGATATTAAAATAGCAGTAGTTATTATAACACTATGTGAAGTGATTGCTCACATATCAATAATAAGTATTTTCCACAATTACCAGTAATTTACACAGCAATAATTTTGACCTCGGTGTATATGTCAACTCCCTGCACTGTTGCCTTCAGTGGCAGAAGTGTTAGCAGTTCTTTTGTAGAAAAATCATCAAACACCCTTCACCTGAGCCGTGCTGGCGCTGTTTACTGACTCGTCACACTGGATACTAAACCACCTGCATGTAGCGAGATCTCGATCCAGCTGCTCTGTTAAGTTCTCAGACAAAGATGACACTCGTCTAGCCATCGTACTTGCTCCAAGCTGGACATCGGAAAGTGCAGAGATGACATTGGGACCATGTTTCTCATCTTTGAATGTGTTAGTGACAAACATCATAGCTTTTTAAAAATGTGCAGCTCTAAACGAGGCTTCGGTTGCGTTCTGTGATTTTTTTCAGCGGCCTCGTGAAAAAAGCCCGTTGTTTGTCTAAAGCTGCCTTTAACCCATGGGCTTTTTCTGTCCGTAATGCGCTGCCAGGTGGGTAGTTCACATCGAAGTTTTCGGGGCAGGTTTGAAGTGCCCTCCACATTGTCCCGCTTTGGTACTGCAACAATTCAATATTTCTACTTGAATTTTTAAATTTTATATAAAGTCATTTTAAAAATCTGCATAATGTAAGCATTAATTTAAAAAATGCAACTTTTATATATATATATGTATATTGAGTTGCAATATGAGCAGTGCTATTTTTGGTGTATGCCTTGCGGGCACCGTAATGGGGTCCGAGGGGCACATGGTCGCCCGCGGGCACTGCGTTGGTGACCCCTGCTGTACACAGTGACTGTTCATAAATGATTTCAGTAGATTATTTCAGTATTCAAAACTTGGATAAAGGTTCCTTGTGGGTCACTCAGCATTTAGCCACTGATCCTGACAGGGTCTTATCGGTAAGGATGGGACAAGGTCTTGTGCCACAACATTGTGCGAGGCAAAACTGCCACATGATTGTGCATACATGAGCAAAATGGGAGATTTTGAGATTTTTCCCCATGTGGTTCCATTTGCGTTGGATAAAAAAGGTTCACTTTATGAGAATCTGTAGTTCCAAAGAAGGATAATAAAAATTGCACCTTTTTTTTGTCCCATCCTTACTTATTGGCATTCAAGAATGTGTCAAATACTATGTTCCAAAGATAGTATTGACACCACAAGTGCAACTGCATCTGAGGTAGATAGTGTTCCTGTCAGAATATTATGCAATGAAACCACAGCAGTTACTGACGGTTCGCACCTGGATGCATATTTTAGCTGTAACCGACCTTAGTAAGTTATGTTAATTATGCCTATACATACAATAATGTGTATGTCATTGTATCATGTTGATTGTGATGAGCATTTACATTCATGGCATTCCTTCTCAGTGTCCTTTTGAAAGTTTATTATGAACCATACTGTAAAAGAATGATGCTCCAATAAGAAACCCGTTATTCCCAATTAAACTCCGAAACATCCATCATAAAGCGTCACTGTAAACCAAGCAGAGCGCCATTATTGGCTCCCATTAATACAGTACATATAGACAGATGGCAGCGGGATGGGGACTGTGTGTGTCTATACGTTTGTGTACACCCATGTTTGTGGGATGAGACACTGGCTGTGAATATGCCAGAGCTGTTTAAACATACACAGGATTTTGATTTATGATGCAGATGCACTTAAGGCATCTGCCAACTCCTGTGCACACAGTTACGTGCTTTGTATAGGAAGCAATACAACACAATTCACTGGGATGAGTTCATTATCTTAAAGGAAAAGTAACGTTTTTTTACAATCTGAGCCTTCTTTCGGCAATAAAACAAGTAGTTTTACTCACCCATAGCAGTTTGGTGTCATTTTGAGCAGTTTCGTAGAAGTTATGTTGTAGCGTATCCGTTAACTTGAGTTCTCGGGGCATTACTTTGCGGTCTCCAAATAACACAAACTTTAGCACTTTTCAAATCATAAAAGCCTGATATCTTAGTCTACGATTTTGTTTGAAGCAAAAGTGGCCTGTAATCCGAGATTTAGCCATAGTTTCGAGTAGATGAGGAGGCCAGTGCGCATGTGCGGACTGTGCTCTCAGCTCCCGGGACCCAAACATGAAACGCAAAGCTGTAAACTATGGATAAATCTCGGATTACAGGCCACTTTTGCTTCAAACGCAATCATAGACTAAGATATCAGGCTTCTATGATTTGAAAAGTGCTAAAGTTTGTGCTATTTGGAGCCCGCACGGGGCATATTACATGCTTGGGGAATATATTATATGCCCCGAGCTATGGCTAGAAGTTGCGCTAGGCTAACTGCAAATCTAAAACATCTCTGGAAGTGCTCCATATGACACCAAAGTGCTATGGGTGAGTAAAACAACTTGTTTTATTACCGAAAGAAGGCTCAGATTGTAAAAAAAACGTTACTTTTCCTTTAAAGGTCCTATTACACAAAAGTGACACTTGTGAGCTTAAAGCCGTGTTATAATGCTGTTACCTCAGCAAAAAACATACCTGGAGGTGTGTTTTGCTTCATTCACACATTTTTGAGAATAATTCTTTATTATTAGTCTGTCTACATCTTCAAACCTCAAAATGCTCTGTTCCACCTTGTGATGTTATGAAGCAAGAGTTTTCAAGATAAAAGCTACCTTTTACCTTTTGTTCAGTAAAGCTTGTCAATTCCAGGGCATCCAATGATTCTATTGAAGGTGTATTGGGTTTAAAAAAAAAACACAGTGGAGCACTTCCTGAATTACCACATGACATCACAAAGTGTAACAGAGAGAAGAACTCAGCTTAAATATCCAGGTTTTGTGTGTTGGGTGTGAATGAAACAAAAGATGACTAGTTAGGTTTTTGATGAGGAAACAACAATGTACCATAAATCAGAAAACATTGTAACATGGAGCCTTTATTAGAAATAGCCCTTTAGAGTTGTGGTTCATAACTGCTCTGATTATCGGATGCAGGTATATCACTGAAGTAAGGACTTGCCACACACCTTTCCAAAACAGAGACCACTACAGAGAATAGAAATCCCAACCATATGGGCTGGAAAGATGAAAGAAAAATAATCCAGTGATCTGCACACAACTATTTGTATTAAAGATCCCATGACATGGTACTTCTTGACGCTTTTATATGGCTCCTTACTGGTTCCCTAATACAAATGAATCCTTCTTCAAAATCAACACTCAGTGCATGAGAAACAGAGATAAGATGAGAAAGAGGTTTTTTTTTTTTTCTCTGGACAGGCCATAATGGGCCTTGTTGCTTGAATGCAAATAAGGAGAAAAGAGATGGCCAATAGTAGAGGGTGGGGGCGTGGCCAAACTCTCCGCTCTCGGCTCTGAGCCCTCAGCTGATCTATTTCCGTGTTTTTGCACGGGGGGAGAGATTTGAAGCATTCCATTGAAAAATAAACACATTTCCACAGAAAATAAAATTAAACCACTGCTGTTCAAAGGTCCAGAGGCTCAGATAAAGGACTTCCGAGCCTAGAAACACTCGGACGTGCCTCCAGGCAAATAAAAAAAGGCATTTCGCATTGCCTAGCGCATTCGCAGTCCAAACTCTCTGGGCGTGATTTACAGAGACGCTGAGTTCAGACAGACGGGGGTGGAACTGCATTTGCATTTCTTTTTTCGATCTGACGTCAATAAGGTGCCTTGTTCAAACTCGCCCGTTTGAGCTCCGATTTTTTGTAACGCAGAAAAGGATCGCAAATGCTCAGTTTAGACATTTCACAACTTTTAACCATGGGGGGGGGGGGGTGGGGGCTAAACAGGGTAGGGGAGTTCACATTAACGTTCAAAAACCTCAGAAAGTGAAAATTTCATGCCATGGGACCTTTAAAGCCCCAGTGTGTAGGATTCGTGGCGCATAGGTGGATAGTCGCTATTGCACTTCCTGTTTTAGCTACGGCAGACCTCGAGTGTCACCCGGGCACGCCGTAGCGCCGACAGCTCGCGTACCCGCGCACGAACCGCGCGCCACTGTATACATAAAACGCGGTCCCCCGTTCACTTATTTTTTTTCTTTTCGCATGAAAACACACACATTCCCGATCATGTATCATGACAATCTACACATCAAATGAAACCTTACAGTCTCCTCTTTTTGACTATGCAATTCATTTCCCAGCACAACAATCTCTCCCCGAGCACATGGGGCTTTTATACGGAAAAGCACAAAACGGAAAAGCACAAAGCTTACCTTTGAAGGCTCTGCCCAGGTCAAACTCAGCATTTCACCATAAGCTTGGTCTGAAATCTGTCCGTAAGGATCCAGCGAATAAAATCCAGTAAAACAATTTAGTCCAAAACACGTGTTAGATCCATTACGACGTGTGATACAGCAGCATGCTTGTTGTTTACCCAAAACCACGGGCCTCCCCCCACCCCACCCGCACCTCTCTCCCTCTGTCCTTCTCTCCGGCGCGCTCCGCCTGGTTTGCCTCCGGTGCTACCACGAGCCTTGCCGAAGGCGAAGGCGGAGCCCAGATGTCCTTCTGCGGCTCTCGTATTTAAAATGGCTGCCTCTGCATGGGGAAGATCCCCCTTTTATGTGACTATATCTAAGTCCAAAAGAATACTTTGATTTCATGATGGAAGTGAAAAGGCTTGAAAAACAATGTATTTTTGAACGGGTATCTTCAATTTCGGTAATTAACGGGTAAAAATCTTACACACTGTCCCTTTAAGATTAACATGATTGATAAACTTTTAAGATTACAACAGTGCTAAATGCAACTGCAGTGAGCTGTCTAAATCTGTACCCAAGCTCCCTCCTATTAGACTAACATCTCAGTGATGCCGCTATAAGTATTTTTTCCTGCATCATCAATGAAAATATGTGACCAATGGAAATAATATTTGCTATAAAAGCTATTTTCTGATTTATGTTGTCTTTGTCGGAGTTGTCTTTTGTTTCATTCACACATGTTTAACACACAAACCCTATATATTTAGTCTGAGTTATTCTCTCAGACTGAAAACACTCTGACCTCCCACCCTGGGATGTCATGTAGTAATACAGGAAGTACTCCACTGTGTTCACTCCTTCAGTAGAATTATTTGGATATTTTCAGCCCTGGAAATATCAGTCTCCACTGACCTAAAGGTAGCTGTTAACTTGAAATCTACTGCTTGATGACATCACAAGGTGGAACAGACAAGATGAATAATAAAAGATTACTCAAACATGTTTAAATGAAACAAGACAACTCCTGGTATGTTGTTGAAAAGATAACATATGAACGTGGCTTAAAGCTTGCAAGATTGTGGTGTCATTAAAATGAAAAGTTGGGAGCTTTAAAGAACTGCACTGCAAATCTCTCTCTTCTTTCGCACAATTTTTGTCGTTGAACCCAGTACCCAATTGCAATTTTTATTGGATGTGCATGCCTCTATCTACCAGTATTAAAGCTGACAAGAGTCAGTTTGGTGTAATACAGGACCTTTAACCTAGCTCCTTAAGAAGAGTGAGGGGGATTAGACAGCATTTTTTATTTGGATTTTATTGGGATTTTGGATATTTTACAGGTGGGATCAACTTTAGACTGGGAGGAACTGTTTACTTATTACTTTCTTACAATTTTGAAAATAAGAGAACTTTTTTTTTTTAGAATGTGAGTAGGACATTTTAAAAACCTACAAATCCCTCAGTGTGACCTTAGCGCTCCTTTCTCCTGACACCTCAATAAGCTCATGGTGATCTCATAGCTCTCACCTCTGCACATAATGTTGTAATCACACCTCCACCATGTGCATAGGCTGGAGGCTCAAAGACACTGGCCCTTATCTGCGCCACAAACATGTCTGACCCCCCATCACACCACCAAACTCTGTGATCCTCCTGCCCTTAAAGTGCTCCATCCGACAAGTAATGGGGGGAGTATTGGAGGATATATCTGATTAATCCTCCCTATTCACTCCATCCCTTCTTCTTTCGGCACCTTCCTTCAACAGTAAAAATAACATCTCCCGTGTCAAAGCTTTGGCGAGATGACAGCTAGCATGGCTTGATACCCCAGGCAGCTCGCCGTCCAATCACAGCATTGCATTTCTTAAGGTCAGTCTACAGTTGGACTCTACGTGGCTGTGGTCCCGTTTACCTTTCTCCGAAAGCCATTTATATTGCAACGCCATGCTAGTCATCACTTTTATATAGGATTCGTGCACATAGACACCCCAGTCGTGGACAGTCTCCTAGCTATGCTATCTATCTAACCATCATGCTGCAATACATCAAACGTCGAGTTTACCTGGCATCACCATATACAATAGTGCCCATAATGCAACATTGATGACAAGATATGATTTTATTTGTCCCAAAAATGCAATCAAAATCAAGATAACAGACTATTTATTAAAGCAGACCTACTATGCAAAATTGACTATTTTAGAGCTTTAAATGAAGTTATAGCTTCACCTTTTCATTTATCCCCTTGATGATGTGTTTGGCGTGAGTCATCTTTATACTGTATTCAAAATGTCATCGCTCCAATAAACCCCTGTTTTTGCTGATAATGGTTTACCCCCACTAATCTGAACTTATTTAGTTCTCAGACACAAGCACAATACATGTCTTTTTTGAGACTTAAAAGTAGACAAAAAACTTAACACAACACTTTATCAGCAGAATAAAGTTACAAGCCTACAAAACTAGTGTGTACAATAAGTGTCTGTATAACTATGGTTATGTATAGTGCAGTATATGGACAGAATAAATAGCAGGTAAAATGACTTCAGGGAACTGTGAACAAGAGATGATTCACATTATGTTACAGGTTAGAAATCTTTGGAATTAAGTTGTCAATATGCATTTTTCCCTGCTTTGTTGATGATCCACAATTCACTTGCAATGACTTCTCTGTCATCACAAATGAATTAAGAATTTATTCATGAACCCAAACACTAACCAATAACAATAAGGTTCTTATTTATGAATTCCTATGACTTATGAATTATTAATTTCTAACCCTAACCCAAAACACTGAATCATGTTATATATTTCACTACCCTGCATGTGAAATTAGGATACCTAACATCAAATTCTTGAGTATTGTGAACAGGAGCAACACGAGTGGATCTACCCACACTGTGCAGAAATTTATTTACCATGGGTTCTTTTATGGGCAGAATGTAGAGTGATTATAAAGCTGTCCCAGTTATCTGAAAAATGGAGAGGCCGCACTAATGTTTGCTGATTTATTGGCCCACCTCAGGGCTTGGGCTGTGATTTATGCAGCCCATTGGCAGCTTGTGTAATCATACAAGTGTTGGTAAAATAGTGATGGATGACAGGTTGTGTCCTCCAAAGTACTTGGGCCTTTACCTATTATGTTAAATAATGGCCCTGTTAAGTTTATGGTCAGAAGAGATAACCCTTCTTCCAGTGAGGGCTCGTCGAAACTCGTTCAGGGCAATTGTCTGTGTTGGATCTAATTTTGGTATTGTTTTTGTGCGTGCGTGTTAAGATGATTAAAATATGAGTTATGGACATATAGAATTATCTGAGATACTTCAGTTTATTACAAACATTGTAACATATGACTTTCATAAAGCTGTTTTGAATAAGATAAGCTTTTATTTTATTTATTCTTTTTTTTTAATTGGGACAGTGCATATTGATGAACATCTACAATATTATGGTGTAAATATGATTATAGCAAAAATGCTCATTTCCATCTGTAGTCCCTAGGCAGGTGACACCAGCTTGTGCTACTAAAACCACAACTGAACCTGGGGTGCCAGTGCCTTCACTTGCATATAGTGGACACAAACATGTTGGTCTCATCTTCAGCATATGGACAGGCCATGCCTCATCTAGAAGCACAGAACCTCCATAATTCACCCACTGAGCTCCAGATGATGTTGGGGTTTAGGTTCAGATCAGAGAGAGTCCTTTTAGGTTTAGCCACAGGAACTGCCAACCAAAAGTGATGAGCCATTTCTGTTTGGACCAAAACACTAAATAACAACACAAACAACACTGTGATGATATCCAGTGTGTTTTTATTTATTTTATTTTATTTTTAATTTTTTTCAGAATGTACTAGTTGAGATCATGAAGAAGCCACTCAATGTTTTATATAACAACATTGGTTGCTTTAAAAGCATACATTTTGTCTTTGAAATTGGCTAGTTTTTCAGAAAGAATCAGGCCATGTGTAAATTACTATAATTACCATACTGGCGCTACTGGCCATTCACGTGATGATTAGCGCTTTTTGTTTTCTTTTTACGCCAATCATCTGTGTGCTAGAAGCAAACCTTGTGGCTAAGGAATATTAAGGTTTTTTACAATCTGAACCTTATTTCGGTAATAAAGTTGTTTTACTCACCCATAGTACTTTGGTGTCATTTGGAGCAGTTGCGTAGATGTTGTAGTTTAGCAATATCCGTGAGGCCGCAAAAAGTGAACGATATAGCGAGGGACCACTGTATTTGATTAAAATGTATTTTATTTTAGTTCGTTCACGGAGGGAAGAACACAGGAAGAGGAGACAGGTAGAGCCATAATGTAATCTTCCCCTGTTTACTTTGTTTTCATAGTTTTTTGTGAGCCAAAAAGACGAGACTTTCTCAAAGTGTGAATCCTCTCCCCGGAGCATTATACCACAGAGCGCTGGCACTCACACAAAATTACAGGCTAATGATTTAAAAGCAAGATATAAAGTGATAATAATTTATACTTATTTTGAGATCATTATTTTGAGAAAGATTACCCATCTTATGGCCTGCAGGTCCTACAATCCATAAAAAAAAATCTGTAGCTATATGCAGGCTATATTTATCAAGTTGAAAAAGTCTCTTAATGTGATTTTACAGATTTATACACTGCTCATTTATGGGAGGAAAAGAAATATTTTTTTTATTTGATGTTATATTATTTATTTGAGGTTATTTTTCAAAAATATTGTACTGTTCAATGTTTCACTGACCACAGCAGGACTCACACTGACAATATAACATATACAAATCTCATGAACAGATTTTTGTCTTTGTCATTCTAAGTGGACCAAAAAATCTGTTATATTAAAAATAATCTAACGGAAATAACTGCACTAATTTGATGAATAAGCTGTAACCTGCGATGATCTCAGGTGTGATACTGGTGTGGCCACAGTGTGCAGGTCGGATTTTGCTCACAGGGGTCCAAGGAACGCTCAGGGAGTTAGCTTGTTTGCTCAAACACATGAAAAATTAGGGGGAACATTGCTTGTGACTGATTTTGCCACGGTCGGTCACATATTTGATTTGGACATGTCTACCTTTTATCTGGAATCATAGATAAGTCAACAATGATAAGCCTGTGTCTTTGATAGTCAAAAGTTTACTTCCTGCTACTTCCTTTATTGATGTCATCCTCTGCAACTTAATCAACCATACATTATTTAAAGAGGAAAAATGAAATAATACTGTCGCCTCTGCATCATAAGTAATTAACAAATACTAAAATATGTAGCGCTGAAATATTATTTAAACATGGAAGAAGAAAAAAACATCATAAGAACACCCAGCACCTTCTAAAATAATAACTTTACACTTCAATAAAACAAAATTTCAAATCAGAACCTTTCTGATCTTTATGTAGCCAAAAGATACAAAAATGTGTGCCATGCTCCTTGCTCTTCTCTGCCATCTACAGTCTAGAGAGGGCAACACTTCACACTCTTCTGAACACCTGCAGGGTCTCCTTTTGTGAACACCATTCTGTTGTACTGCTCATTTCACTTTTCAACATCTCCTATATATTGTGTTTCATCTTACTGAACATAAACTTCAAACAACAGATCCCCCACTTTTATCCAAACATTTTATAATATATTCTCTATGCTTTTGTATCTAGCAGAAAGATGTAGGGCAGCATCAAAACAGCTGACCACCATCTGTTATTTGTTTTGGAGGCTGCAGACCAGATTTTTTGCAAGATGAAAATACAGATTTTTTTTTTTCAGTTCATGAGAAAGGGTTTTTGCGCTGTCATCAAGCTTGAGGAAACCTTAAGGCAAAAATGAGAAACACAAAGAAGCGTATTCGTCATGCGAGCCTTATGTAAGGCAGAGAGAGAAATCAGAACTCTGCTATTTGAATGTATTATGTGAGTGTATGAGCAGGTTAAACTACTGCACTGTGTAACTTTTCTGCTGAAGGGTCCACCCCTTTTTTGTCGCCATGGAGATGTTGTTGCTTTGGCTGGCTCCTCTTTATAACTGAAAGAGAGACAAAAATGCTCATCGTTTTTGGTCTAAGAATGTTCGTATTAACCTGCTCTACATTTTTATTTCACAATTTCGTCCTCAAGGTGGCTCCTGCTAGCTTTCTGTGAGCTCAGAATTCCAAATATGGAATTCAGTTCTACATTAGCCGCTATAATTTAGGCTGAAGCTGAATGCTATAGGTGACGTCACACTCCCTTAGTCAACTTCTTAATACACTCTATGGTTGCAGATCGAGTCTGTTGCCTGTTGGTTGCGCACATTAAGAATATAGGTTTATCAATTTCCACTATATTTTTCCCCACTATAAAAACACCTGTAATTGAATAAATGTAACAGATTGTTTGTTAACATACTGTTAAACATTCCAGATGAAGCCTTAAAGGAAAAGTAACGTGTTTTTTTTTTACAATTTGAGCCTTATTTCGGTAATAAAACAAGTTGTTTTACTCACCCATAGCACTTTGGTGTAATATGGAGTACTTCCAGAGATGTTTTAGATTTGCGGTTAGCCTAGTGCGACTTCTAGCCATAGCTCGGGGCATATAATATATTCCCCAAGCATGTAATATGCCCCGTGCGGTCTCCAAATAACACAAACCTTAGCACTTTTCAAATCATAGAAGCCCGATGTCATAGTCTACGATTTCGTTTGAAGCAAAAGTGGCCTGTAATCCGAGATTTAGGCATAGTTTACAGCTTTGCGTTTCATGTTTGGGTCCCGGGAGCTGAGAGCACACTCCGCACATGCGCACTGGCGTCCTCATCTACTCGAAACTATGGCTAAATCTCGGATTACAGGCCACTTTTGACCAAACAAAATCGTAGGATAAGACAACGGGCTTTTATTATTTGAAAAGTGCTAAAGTTTGTGTTATTTGGAGACCGCAAATATGTGCCCCGAGAACTCACATGATGGAGATCGCAAATCTAAAACATCTCCGGAAGTGCTCCATATGACACCAAATTGCTATGGGTGAGTAAAACAACTTGTTTTATTACCGAAATAAGGCTCAGATTGTAAAAAACGTTACTTTTCCTTTAAAGGTCCTAAATTAAACTAAATTGGCTCTTGTGAGCTCTAAGTCATGTTAAAAACACAGTGGAGCACGTCCTGTATTACCACATGTCATCACCAGGTGGAAGAGAGTGTTTCTGTTTGAGAGAAGAACTCAGCCTAAATGTGCAGGGTTTGTGTGTTAAATATGTGTGAATGAAACAAAACACAACTCCTCGTATATCTGTGATGAGGAAACAACATTATAACATAAATCAGAAAATAGCGCAATGTGGGTCCTTTAAAAAATTCATGGAGACAAGCACATTGCGTACTCTATCAGAAAAAAAATTCCATAGTGCACCTTTAAAGTGAGTAGTAGTTGCAGAAAACAGGTCTTGTTTTACCTACTCAGAGGAGACACAGAGTCCTGGGGTGGAGCAGAGTCGAACAGTTCCATCTGGTGCCTGGGCAGTGAATAAAAGAATCGTCCACAGTGCAAGCCAACAAGAAGAGGAACGCCATTAAAAAAAATCCATTCCATCTTTGTCAGAGGTGTGTTGGCACAAAGAGGTAGGTGGTTAAAAGAAAAGATACTGGTTTGGGGGATTTAAACTATAACGCACATAGATCTTTTTAACTTTTCTCCATTGTGAACAGCAATTTGATCATTGTAACAGCAATATTTACCTAAAACAACTCAGTATGGCTTCCTATTCAAAACTACATAACTAATAGGCCTCCTGCATGTTGAGAGTGGGATTTTACAGTCTTGTGGACATTTTTCTGGATCTCAAAGGCCTCCTTGATCCAATAATGGTACTTGCGGCTCTGTGTGTTCAATAATTAAAGGAAAAGTAACAATTCCAAAACGGCCTGAAACCCGATATCCAGCTATAGTTTCATTTGATGACGTCATCAGAGAGGACAGTGCGCATGCGTGAACTCAGCTGTTTTGTAAACACTGCTAGTCCGAAAGAAGCTAACACCGCTCTGAGCTTTACTTTTCTGTTGCGATATCGGGTTTCAGGCCGTTTTGGAATCTACTAAAAGTCTACCCTGACACAGTGATCTTCTGTGATTTGAAAAGTGCTAAAGTTTGTGTTATTTGGAGAGCGCAAAGCAGTGCCCCGAGCACTCACGCTAACGGATACGGGATCCTTAGTAGAACAGAACGGCTCCAACATAACTTCTGCGATACCACTCCAATTGACACCAAACTGCTATGGGTGAGTAAAACGACTTGTTTTATTGCCAAAAGAACGCTCAGATTGTAAAAAAAAAATGTTACTTTCCCTTTAAGCAATCTCTTCCAGGCCCTATTGGAATCTTCCTTATCATTAGCTGTAATATTCTGTCCAATGCTCAGCCCACACGTCTACGTAATGACAATTCTCCATAAATTTACAAAAGCATGATATAAAACTGTACACAACTTGACAAACCTGATGTGATGAGCAGTAGATTCATTAGTGAGACGCACGCCAGAGTGACTTAGCATGGAGAGCAAAGGAGAGGTGTCAAAACTAAGAGACTAAGAGTGTTCAAAAACAAAAGTAATGTTAAACATATTAATGCATTTATAACATTACTTTTGTTAAATACTCCCTCTTTAATAACAATCTGATCTTTTGTGTTGCAAAAAAAAAAGCTATAAAAACAAACTGTAAGTATCCATCGTATTTCATTCAGTTAGCAATACAGCAGGTGGGAGATATTTTTTTTTACAGCTGCACCAAAGCTTTATTTCAATGTGGTTTGTACTTTACTTGAACATAGCCATTATCAATGGTGTAATTTCCCCCTTTTTTTCCGTCTGGTGTCCTTTGGTGATTTAAAAAAAAAAAAAAAAAGGCCAAGGCTAGCTATCTGGTAAACAATTAGAGCAACCGCGCTACTCAGGCTTGTTCGCTCTTTAAAAAATGAGTACCCTGTAGCTAGTCATTCCCACGAGAAGCCGGTGTAGTGTGTGCTCCACGTGCTACGCTCCTGAAGCATTATGAGAGAGGAAATGATGGTAAGCAGAGAGCCATCTGCTTTGCCACTTGCCACATTTGCCGGTGCCAATACTGCCTCCTTGGCTGGATCTCTCAGGTGGGAAGCAAGAGAGAGGATCCACTGTGGGAACAAATATGTAATAAGACACATTAGAACTGCTCCATGCACCTGCGAGTATCAATGGGGGCGCCAGATGTGTGGATTAAAAAGTAGCACAGAATGTTTGGTCAACATGCTTTATCATACATTATTATAGCTATCATCCACTGACCCAGATGGATTATTATTCAGGACGAAGGCAAAAACAAGAAATGGTATTTAGTGGGAGTTTCATCAAAACTGGTTTCATCCAAACATAGCAACATAGACAGGGTGTCTAAACTATTGCCTGAGCTGAATTGGCCCAGGAGTACTTTTTGCTGAAAATGTAAGTAATTCTACCACTATAACCACAATAACATCCTATATCGAATACAAACCTAAAATTAATATTTAAAATGTTATTAAAAGTACAGTGGCTCTGTCAAACCTATGTTAAATGTATCTGAATGACTCAGGTACTTTACTGAACACCAGTCTTTGACCCTGCCTTTCAATATGCAGCCCTCAGTAAAGCAAGACACCCCTGGTTTAAGGTGATAATGTCCCATAAGTAGAATCTACATTTTAGGACATCCTCTGTGTATGTCTTAGTCACATCAGGACTCAGTCTTAGTTGGATTAGCCCAAAAATAAAAAACACCCCCTGTATGTATGTATCCATAGAGTATTCCTCTACCCTGGCATGGCCAGCTAAAACTACATGCTTCGAAAACACTTTATAAAGATGTGTGGGTCTGGAATCATAGCTCTCATAGATTTCAGATGGGTGTGATTGACAGGTGGACTAACCAATCAGAGAAACACACATATACAAAAAAAAAAAGAACTAAGAAAGCACAGATTTCTGCATGATCAATAAGCAAAGCACCAAACTCTTTTCATCTCTGGTAAGAGAAATGATATATTTAGCCCAGAATGATAAAAATCTTTTGCATTTGAGAAACATGTGATACAATTTAGCAGCAGTGATTGGACCAAGTTTTGACGTTTGTTTGTGGTGCTGTAGATTCCGTCCCATTCTACATTCAAACAGAATGTATGGTCAGGCAACTACTACTCTGTCAGTGGGTGTAAGTAAAAACATGGGTCATCTACATAAGCATTTTCTATTCACAAAGCAGCCATTATTTTTAACTATCCTAACTGTTTTTCTCTTATCTGAACAGGAGAACCAATAGCCCCCAGAGTCCTGAAAGCTATGACACAGAAAAGAGCGATGTACAGCCAGTCAAAGGAAAGTCATTTATTTCCGCTTCCCCGTTCGGTGAAGTGGACTGAAGCTGAGCCGTCTGATTTGGCTTTTTTGCCTTGCCTTTCTTTCTCCGTCTCGTTCTGCCCCCACAGAGTCCACACTGCTCCGGCAATTACTGCAAACAGTGAAGGTGATGGGTCTAAGATTCTGTCCAGATAAAGGAGTCGGGACCCTATCTCTCCTGTTGACACCATTAAGCCATCACTGAGCTGAAGGAATGGGACAAGGGGTGTGGGGGTTGTCAGTCAAAGCCATACCACCCCGCTCTTGTTTAACACCATCTGCCACTGGAGTCCCGTGGGTCCTTTTGTATCTGATCCCGAAAGCAGTCGTGGATGGTCCGTTAATGCACTCTCTGTCTTATCGAATGCAAGCAAGGGAACGCACAGGAGAGCGTATTCTTGGAAGAGGCGGTAGGCCGAGGGTGCTTAAGGGCGATTTATCAAGATCGGCCACAGAGAATAGGTTGTGTTATAGTGATGTCATAACAAATTAAAGGGTCTGTATTGAGGGCAATTATTGTAGTAATTTTGTGAACCTAACAACCTTTCAAAAATAGTACAGGCCAATTTAACTCTCTGTAGTTTTTGTATAAATACATTCTAAAAAGTGTACAGAACCTTATAGCTAAAAAAAAGTCACTCCTACAACACTTGTATGCAAAAAGATGTGCTTTTTACAATCTGAGCCTTCTTTCGGCAATAAAACAAGTAGTTTTACTCACCCATAGCAGTTTGGTGTCAATTGGAGCAGTATCGCAGAAGTTATGTTGGAGCCGTTCTGTTCTACTAATGATCCCATATCCGTTAACATGGTGCTCGTATCATATGCTCGGGGCATTACTTTGCGCTCTCCAAATAACACAAACTTTAGCACTTTTCAAATCACAGAAGATCGCTGTGTCAGGGTAGACTTTTAGTGGATTCCAAAACAGCCTGAAACCCGATATCCAGCTATAGTTTCATTTGATGACGTCATCAGAGAGGACAGTGCGCATGCGTGAACTCAGCTGTTTTGTAAACACCGCTAGTCCGAAAGAAGCTAACACCGCTCTGAACTTTACTTTTCTGTTGCGATATCGGGTTTCAGGCCGTTTTGGAATCTACTAAAAGTCTACCCTGACACAGTGATCTTCTGTGATTTGAAAAGTGCTAAAGTTTGTGTTATTTGGAGAGCGCAAATCAGTGCCCCGAACATATGATACGAGCACCATGTTAACGGATACGGGATCATTAGTAAAACAGAACGGCTCAACATAACTTCTGCGATACTGCTCCAATTGACACCAAACTGCTATGGGTGAGTAAAACTACTTGTTTTATTGCCGAAAGAAGGCTCAGATTGTAAAAAAAAAACGTTACTTTTCCTTTAATTGCAAAGAGGATAGGCATTTTCAGTCTACCAATTTAGTAACTCCAAAGCGCTAAATTCAGATTTAATCCACCTTTAGTGTCAGGGCGGCACACCTAAACCTCCTCATGTGAAGACTTATCAAACAATACCAGACACTGTGTAGATCCTGCAAGCTGCGAGAAACTCTTTACGTTGTGACTTCAGGGAACTTGCGGCAAACATGTCAACTCTTGGTAATACCCTTAAATTTGATGTGTTGCATAAATGTATGAGGAGTCTATGCATTTCTGTGTTTGCTCTGGGTTCAAGTGACAAAGAGGAGAGATTACAGTAGAAATTGAATCACAGATTATGTCTGAATTCATCAAATTCCTCCACAGGTGACAATTTTGAACAAAAATGCAAAACGCAAACAGAAAATCTATCACAATGTGGAAGGACAGCTGGCGCAAATCAAAGCAGAACTCCCACTTGGAATTATTGCTTGAAATTTTAATTTAAAGTGTCTGACAATTTAGTTTGGCTGTTGTTTTGAGTACAAGTTAAGGGCTGCTGAAATTTATTCCAAATAGTGATGCTGCTTATGAAAATGGGAACAAACACAGAATTACCAAAATGTGGAAACAGCTAGTCTAGACAGCATATTAATGTGGAATATGTGACATTTTATCTTGTTGCTGGGAGAAAATATTACCTGAAAATATTACTGAGTGGGTCTGGTAACAGTGGGTCTTGCACTTATATAAATGCTTCATTTGGTTTAGACGTTAAAAAAAATATTGTTCAACCATTATATAAATGCTAAAATAAAAAAAATATATAAATTAAAGAAAATTAAATGGAAAAAAGTTATATATTACAACATGTTCTTAGGCTGAGGCAATTGTGAATGTGAACGTACACAAATAAAACTATGGATACCATTATTTTTTGTTCCACATTATTTATAGCATAAAATGTGAATGTCAACAATAAAACATGGGTATAAACATTTTAAAAGACATTTTGGAGATTGCTCCCAGGATTAATCCTACAAGAACAGAACTACACCTACAAGAACAGGACTAGGCTCATGTTAGGACACCATTATTTATCCTGTACTAATGCTGAAGTATCAAGCATTAGTATTTTTTATTTTTGTTTTGTCATATTTATTGAGACAATTGTACGGCACTTTTAACAATTATGAATTACAAATGTGCTTTCTGGACAATTTGACATGGACATATATATATATATATATATATATATATATATATATATATATATATATATATATATATATATATATATATATATATATATAAGTAATAAAATAAATAAGACAAGGTTTGACACAGAAAATCATCTGCTTCCCTGTGTGCACTGATTTGCACACTGATTCGACATGGACTTTTGGTTTAATGTTCTTTGTGATGGAACCGCTTTCATTTGTCTGAACAACAGGAGGTACTGCATGAATAACTGTATTATTATTTCATGCCCTCCACTTTTCTTTTCTTCTTTTGCTTAATGAAATATCCATGTGTCAGTCTACCAATATTTATCTTTAATGTGTTGAAACACTATTAAGAGATTTGCAATAGTTCCAATTATTAAAATTTAAATTACTGTACAAATTACCACTTAATATTCTTAGGTTCCGTGCTGCAAAATGACTGATGAATTCATTAAATGTTATAATCGTCTCACTTTCAGATATTATGTGTAAAGTGTGAGCGACTTCATTGCCATCATATGCTACACAGTTAAATAAAAAAGTAAATAAATAGATAAAGAAGTCTTTTCACCCATACAATATTGTAGAACAATGGACCCTCACACTGACCCTTCCAAGAGTGACATGTTTAGAATAGCTGCGCACAAGGCGTGGTACTGATAAAAAATATTCTGTCCCGTTCATTTTAATGAGGCAACAAAATAAAAACATTGATTTAGACATTTGGAGATAGCACAGGCAGCGGTTGTTGTTTATGTTAATTATATTTGCCAATGAGTAATACTCAAAAGCTAACTCCAGCTCCACTTTCTTAAAGTTCATTAAAGGTGCACTGTGTAACTCTTCTGGTGGAGGGTGTTGTTGCTTTGTCTGGAATGTCTCGGTATGGGATTAAACTTATTTATCTTCCACTTACTCAATAAGATGGGTTTTATTGACTTAAAAACTTGACTTCTTACTGTGAGTGGGCTTCCCTCTCCACAGACATCTAACTTGGCCCTATGGTGTCATCTATCTCCCTTAGACATAATTAAGTGTAAGGCCATACTGTGGAACATTCCAGGCAATATCTCTGCAGAGAGAAGCTGGTGACGAACCCTCAATCAGACAAGTTGCACAGTGCACCTTTAAAGAATACATATGCAAGATTGGCTTATTTAACTTTTTAATCATCAAAAACATATCTGGAGTTGTGTTTTGCCTCACAGTGGTGAAGTTTACAAAGTATATTTTCCAAATGCTGGCACTGAAGTTCTAAAATGTGAAATACTAATCCCAGGGTGACAAGAGCGTATTCAAAATTAAATCCACAAGAATGCATAATATATGTGTTTTTAATAGAAGTATGATTTTCACTTCCAAAACCAAAACAGCCCAGATTTTTGCAACATTTGGTGTCTAACAATAACTCCCAATGCATGGCACCTTAAGAACACTGGAAGGGTCTATTTCTGTTTTGCAACCTCCTGTTATATGCAACATTTTGAGGACACTTTACCATTAAAAAAAAAAAGATATATTTTGTTTTGAATTGTTAATCACTACGTCAGCAATCCTAATTTGTCATCCTTCTGAAACCTATGAATAGCTGAGCATAGAATACCTTGCCATGATCAAAGTGGCAGCCAGAGACGGTGCATCGAGGCCATCTAAATAGTGTCCACGGCCTGAGGATTCTGGGTAATATTGGACGGGATGAGCCTCTCTATCTCTTGTGTAATGAAGAATGACTGAGAGGGATTGCATGGGCCAACAGGATCCAAGACACACAGCTATTGCTATGCACCGGGCATCCCACTTCAGACAGAGGCGAGGAGAGCGGGGTTAGATTGCAAACAGACAAGAGGAGAGCCAGGTTAAATGGCTCTTGGCTCTGTGTGCACGTTACCCCACAAATGACAAGGCTCAGTCATACAGCGTGGGGACATTCAAGGACATGTGTGAGCTCAGGAGAAAATCATAATTTAATAGTTCAACATCCATACTTGTTAAATGATCCCCTGTGGCAGGAGCTGGTATTGTTGGAGTGTCTTAAATACTGTCTAGTGCCCCCCAGTGGTTAAATTAGCATCAGTATGTTATGTTAAAAGAAGAAATTCAATTTGTCAACTGGACAAAGTTTGTTTGGTCGAAAACGTTTCGCCGCTCATCCGAGAGGCTTCGTCAGCTCTAATTAGAATACTGGTAAGACACTTGCTTATATCTTGCTGCAGGGAGGAGCTAACTAGCTAACTACTTTCCGAAACTATCTCATTGGTTTCAGTCTTTTGTTTCTCTGGCGTCTAGATTACCATACCTATTCATCCCTACAACGACTCTTTTACACACCTCTGGCCCTGAACTCCCTGCAGAAAGATACGTATAAGCAAGCGTCTTACCAGCATTCTAATTAGAGCTGATGAAGCCTCTCGGATGAGCGGCAAAAAGTTTTCGACCAAACAAACTTTGTCCAGTTGACAAATTGAATTTCTTCTATCATGGATTCTACCTGGACGACTGAGGGACTCTTCACGCATCAGTATGTTATGTTATAATTGGCATTTATTTAAAGGTGCGTTCTGTAACTTTCTGGGAGGAGGGTCCAGCACCATGGACATGTTATTTTGCCTGGAATTTTTCACAATATGATGCCAATTTACTGGTCCGATTTGTGAAGAGGTGGGTTTGCTTACAGTTGAATGCATATTTTTCCACATGCAGTATTGCTTTATTGTTTAAAAATAATAATAATAATACAAATAATAAGAAGGTTAAATGACAAACTGTGCAACATTCGTGAGAAAGCAATCTACCTGTTACCTTTTATTGTTTTGTAAATGGAAAAAATTTACCAAGAAACAATGCATTCAAATGTGTAATTAGTTTCAGTTTTGATGATTCCTCCCTTCCCCTTGCTCCCCATGACAAGTCATTCTCCTTCCAGAGCGCTATCACAACACAATCAGTGTGCATTCCTCTAATGAAACTGCTATACATCGCATCAGGTTTGTGGAGTTGTAGGGTACTGTTTTGAATCATGTTTTTCTATATGTATGTAAAATGGTCATGCAGGAACTCTATGCGAAGAAGATGTGTTGCACTGCATGAGGCAAATGGTGGTCACACCAGATACTGACTGGTTCTGAGTCCCCAGACCCCCAATAAAGCAAAAAAAAAAAAAAAAGCACATTTCAGGGTGGCCTTTTATTGTGGGCAGTCTAAGGTACACCTGTGCACTAATCATGATGTCAGATCAGCATCTTGATGTGGCACACCTGTGAGGTGGGATGGATTATCTCAGCAAAGCAGAAGTGCTCACTATCACACATTTAGACAGATTTGTGAACAATGTTTGAGAGAAATGGTAATATTGTGTATCTGGAATGAATTTTAGATCTTTAAGTCCATCTCATGAAAAATGGGAGCAAAAACAAAAGTGTTGCGTTTATATTTTTGTTGAGTGTAAGTGCGAAACAATAAGGAGGGTTGAAATAGTGAGACAGGTCGCAAGATTACTCAAACATGCACTGATGACATAAATCAACTTCAGACATAATTCTTCTTTTGATGAGGGAATGATATAAGATGAACGAAACCATCAAAAGGTAAATTTTGGTTAATCCCTCTTTATAGAATTTTGAACGGAAAAGGATATAACTCAGCTTTTACTCGAATAAATTATGGAAAGAAATGAAAATACAGTAAATTCTCTTGAGTTTTGAATATTTCATACTGTTGGCACTTGGCGCAGACATGACTTTGGTTTGAACACTATTTCTTACATAAACTTGGAGACTCTTACTTGCATTCATTGAGTAAATGTAATCTCAATTTAGCCAAATAAATATAGACTTACTTTAATGATAAAGTGTCTTTGTCCTTATCAGATCCCAGTATTTCTGCTTGTCTACACGCTAATCCCAGATACCCACAGTGGAAGAGCCGTACATCAGGATCCTGCTTCAGACCAAGGTAAATAAATG
The DNA here is from genome assembly GCA_036785185.1 of Paratrypauchen microcephalus. NCBI lineage: Eukaryota > Metazoa > Chordata > Actinopteri > Gobiiformes > Gobiidae > Paratrypauchen > Paratrypauchen microcephalus. The sequence goes on along the minus strand of JAVJIX010000019.1, from coordinate 5,438,387 downwards.
AATGCTCAAGGCAGCCGGGCTCTCTGTTCTTAAGATTTCAGTCTAGGGAACAGGAATCATTAATTCACATCAAGAGGCTGCTTTGTAATCCACCCAAAGGGACTGCGTTGGACAGAAACTTTATTTATTCATAATACGTTCCCGCAGATGCTCACAACAAGTGGATTAAATTTATTTTCCTTTTTTTTTTTTCTGCCTATAGCAAAGTGCATTTCATCACATCTGGAACTTTAGCTTCATAAAGGAAGGACAACTTCTTCTGCCATAGATAGAAATGACGTCTCCCTCCTCACTTAGAAGTCCTTTACGGTAAAATGATTCTGTTCATTGAAGAAATAATTAATGGAAACTCACTAAGGAGTTCTAGTCTAATTGGCCATATGGAGCGGAGAGGAAAAGTTTTATTGTCGTCTTTTGTCTTTTAAAAGCAGATGTGCAAGGTGCTGGACTCTTGGCTTTGGAGACACTGTCACAGTTTCCCTGGTGAATGCAAACGTAATTACTGTACCATGTTTTGTGCTATTTTAATCCAAGCAGGGGTTATGAAGTTAAATGCATTAGGCATCTGTGCTGTCCTCTAGTTTAGATGGACTCAGTAGACACATGCTGAAATAGGCTGCGTTCATAGAGTTTCAAATCGAGATGGAAGGCCGTTCGAATGTAGTGGTAAAAAATGTTGTTTAAATATGCACTGTATAATTCATGTGTTGACAACTTTAAATACTCAAAGGGCCGTTTGGGCCGTCTCCCACAGAAAAGAAAACATCCGGAACCATAAAACCCCTTTGACATCTAAAATGAGAGTAACACATTCATAAAATCAATGAAATGCTACAGAGAACAATTGTTATTTCTGCATGTAAGAAAAAACATTTTGAACTCCAAAAAAAAGCCATTTGATTGATGCTCACTTTTAAATGAAATACTCAGTCTATTTGAGTCCTCCATTATCCACTCGCAGCAAACCAAAAGTACCATCTATTTCTGTGTTCCGTCATCATTTTATCACATGTACTGGAGCGTGAATGCACGTAGTTGTCCACGTAGCATTAAATGTTCTGTTTCCTTCAGAAACTTTTCTTTTCTTGGATTTATCCATCGTTTACCTACCAGGGGTTGAAAAGCTCAATAAATCATGCTGCTGGTGTAGGTGCTGGTAAGTCCGGGCTGTCAGATAATGTGCCGGGTGTCAAGGTAGACAGCACTCTGTCACCAGCACAGTACAACGGACCTTAATGTTGTCATCCTTAGCCGAAATAAAATCAAAATAATGCCTGTATTTCCAGCTGGAAAAGGCGAACCTCTCTCCTTCCATATTGTTCACATCTGACGAGATAGAAGCCGTTTCCCAATTCCAATACGGAGCGTGCTTGGAGGGGGATGTGCGTCATATCCGGCGCGACAACCGCCGTTCCATTCGGTTTTTGTCCCCTGCACAGTTAAGACGTGGTCCGAACAGCGCAGTCGTTTCCATGGAAATCGGGGCGTGGACCAAGCGTGCAAACATGCATGCTTCGCACACTTAAAAGCCCCAGCATGCACAGCGCGGCAGGATATATGACTACAAAGATGGACTCGCCAGCAACATCGCCATGTGACAGTTGCGACTTCACTATAAAATATACGTACTGGTTCACCTCACCTACAACTATGCTACATGAAACTCTTCATAAACTACGCTAAACATGTGTGACGGTAGCCGTAACGGCATAGTTCACGGCACCTGTATTACCGTTCACATGCTTTTCCCCTTACACTTCTATATTTCCTTTGCTGTTGTAATGCTGGATATTCTACAGTGTAGCCATGTCCAACGTTTATTCTAAGCTGCGCGCCTGCACAATTGCACACTGCTCGCACATTCTCAGCGCACAAGAAAACCTATGCACCGCACTGTAAATCAGGGATGAAAGAGCTTCTAGCGGATCTCCGCTTTTTATTCAGCCGCGGGATCTTTTTTTTTTATATCTGCAAAGTGCGAGCCGCGCGAGGGGTGTGTGTGCATTTCGGATGTCGCGCACAGGGATCCAAGGAGCGATCAGGGAGTTAGTGTTTCCTCAGACACATTAAAAATTAGGGGGAACATTGGCCATGTCCCAATTCCAAGTATTACTAGTCGCAATAGAATAATATTTTTATCTGTAGGGAACAAGGAGCAGACCACCCGCTCATTGAGCTGAGGCGGGACCTGTTCCATTTCACAGACGCCCATGCGGTCCACGGACTGCACTCAGGGCTGAGCGAGTATGCACCGCCTCGACTGCAGGCTGAAACTACACTCCGAACCGTGCACTCGCTGAGTTGGGAAACGGCTAGAATCTTTGATCTGACTTTGGCGCCGCGGAGCCGAGATGACGTAACCTCATAAGAAACGTGTAGCCAAAAAATAAGAATAAATAAATCCAACCTACATTCCCCCGAAATGCAGAAATAGTAACGCACGCATTTTTCTGACTACTGGTTTTGAAATAGTAGTTGCGTTAGACTACTCGTTACAGAAAAAAGTAGTCCAACGTGATGCCGGTAACGTGTTACCGGCATCACTGTTTGTAACATAGCTTGTCTGGGATCGAGAAACACAAAGATGTTAGTCTGGTCACAGGTCACTGCTAAATCTTGAATCGTCTTAGTGGTGTCAAGGATTGGTTGGCCCACAACTTTTTAAGACCAAACAGAGGGCAAAACTGAGGTTATTGGTCAGCAATACCGACCCATTTACTAACTTGGGCCCACTGAAACAGCACGTGAAACAGTCTGTCACCAACCTTAGCGTCACTATTCACAGTGATTTTAAATTTGACAAACAAGTGAATGCAGTTGTAAAATTTGGCTTTTATCATTTGTGGCTTGTTTCTAAAATTAGATCTTTTTTTTATATTTTAAATCATTTGAACAGGTCATGCACACTTTCATCTCCTCTTGTTTAGACTACTGTAATGCATATTTCTCTGGCATTAGCCACCATGCACTTTTTTGCTTACAGTTGGTCAAAAATTCTGCAGCACACCTTTTAAATGGAATCAAAAAACATAAGCACATTACCCCAATTTTAGCATTGTTGCACTGGCTTCCAGTTCATTTTAGAGTTAATTTTAAGATTTTTATTGTTTGTTTTTAAAGCTTTGAATGGATTGGCCCCAGAGTACGTCTCGGACCTCATCCAAATTTACACCCCAGCGCGCTCTTGGGTCTATGATGAGACTTAAAACCAGGGGGGACAGGGCCTTCTCTGTGGCCGGCCCTAAGCTCCGGAACGATCTGCTCCCCTATGTCTGAATAGCCCCTACAGTGGAGTGTTTTAAGGCTACGTCCACACGACAACGCTCCTGGATTTTTTTTTTAATGCGGGTTGAAAAAAATTTGCATCCACACACGCAAATATTCGCCTCCAGACGAAAACGGAGCGCTGAGTGAAAACGATGTAATACATACGCCACACTGATATGTGGCACTGTAAACAGGAAATAGCCAGAGCCACCGGAAACACAATACTACAAAGAGAGCATGCACATAAAGTCCTTTCTCTTCCGCAAACAAACAAACACAGGAAGATAATAATGATGGCGAACACACGCACAAAAACTGACTCTCTCGTTTGGACTGACGACGAAGTGGAGTTACTTGTACGAGTTGGATTACAAAATACGTCAGTATCAGCAGAACGTCGACTGGGAGTCCTGCCAAAGCAGACGGCATCACAACGTCATCGTTTTCCAAAAGCTGCATTTTGCTCGTCCACATGACAATGCGACCTCCGGCGTTCTCAGATTTCTCCACTCTGAAACCTGGTTTTAAAAAACACAGTTTTCGCCCCCCCCTAAAACGCCGGCGCCGTGTGGACGAAAGGTCAAAACGAATACAAACTTCTCAGTTTCCATCAAAAAACGTTGCCGTGTGGACAGGCCCTAAGTCTCATCTTAAGACCCACTGTTATTCTCTGGCTTTTAAACACTGTTTGAGTTGCATGGTTGTCTGTGTCTTTTATTTATTTTACTTATTTTCTGCTATTTTACAGTATTTATCGTTTTGCTTTTGTTTGATTTCACTAGTTTTATTGCTTTAGGACTGGTATGACAAATTTTACCAATTGACCTTTTTGTTGTCTTCATTTTATGTTCTCTGTGCAGCACTTTGGAAACTGCTTTGTTTGTAAAATGTGCTATATAAATAAAGTGGATTTGGATTTGGAAATCTTCCCCAGTTCAGATGTAGTGATTGACATGCATGGTCTTTGTATAAAAGAAAATATGGAAAATAAGGATGAAAATAGCACAGGGGACTAAAAAAAAAACAAGTTACACCATTAAAGTTGAATGTTTCTTTGACACAATATTATTATGAATGTTTGGGCTAAATCTCTAACACATAAGGATATTCCATATCGGTGGATTTTTCAGTAGAGAAATTTTCATTTCCTTAAAATATTGTATTTGTATTTTTTTTATTAATTAATTATCCTTTATTTATCAATGTAGGGAAATTATCCTCTGCATTTCACCCATCCTTCAGGAGCAGTGGGCAGCACATGAAGGCGCCCGGGGACCCATCTCCATGATCTTATTGCTATGCTTGGTCAGGACCTCAGCTTGAGGATTTTTTTTTTTTTACCTAAAGTATACAACAAAGCCTACACAACCTAAAAAATGTTCAAATTCTATTGTGGATAATGCCCTCAAGGAAAAGCTTCACAAGCCATATTCCAACCCATCAGATGTTAGTAATAAACATGCCTTTATGGAGTTTGTTTATGGTGAGAAATTATGTGTAAACTAAATAGTGTCTTCAAATGCTTTATCATAGGCCCTAAAGCTATAGTAGCCATTATCGCTCTGCAGCCTCGGGAAAAGTGATTACATTTCTGCACTTTAATCGACTTCTCAAACACCACAGCGCTTTGAGGAGATATTGTCCCTCGCAGTCTGGAAGATTGGAAAGAAACAGGTGTATAAAACGCCTCATGTTGACAATTAAATTTCAGTCATGGGTTAAAGAAAATGGTCTGCCTTTTGGAGATTTACGTAAGTGAGATATTAATGGGTAAGCGGTACACTTGTTCTGAATGAAAAGTATGGCAAATTACAAAGAAGCAACACAAGAATGAAGAATGTTGCAAAATTCTAAATCAAATCTTTTTTGAAGATATTTAGTTGTTTTTTTTTTGTTTGTTTTTTTTGTTTTTTTAAGAAATTGTACTTTTCTAGTAGGATACTTTTACTCCTACTGAAGTAATATTTTTAATTAAAGTAACAGTACTCTTGCTTGAGCAAAAGTATTGGTTCTTCTTAAGTCTACAAGTGACAAAAGCTTTATGATGATAATAAATATGTATTACTACCCTTGAAGTTACTTTTATTTGAGGTGTAGTTTTCACAAATATTTCTTTACCCTTGAGTAATTTCTGGGACCACTACTTTGTATTTCTACTTGAGTAATATTATTTTACAGCGTTAGTCTTACCTCAGTAAAATGTTTGGCTACTCTACCCACCTCTGCAGCTCTTAAAGGAAAAGTAACATTTTTACAATCTGGACCTTATTTCAGTGATAAAACAACGTCATTTATTCACCCATGGTACTTTGGTGTAATTTGGAGTATTTCCGGAGATTTCGGAGTTGGGCTGTATGGAGCACTTTCGGAGATGTTTTAGATTTGAGATCTAAGATCTGATGAGATCTAAGATCTGATGAGATCTGATGTTTTAGCGCGACTGATGTTTAGTCGCGCTAGGCTAACGCCGTAGGCTAACGCCGTTAGCCTAGCGCGACTTATAGCCATAGCTCGGGGCATTCCCCGAGCATGTAATATGCCCCGTGCGGGCTCCAAATAACACAAACTATAGCACTTTTCAAATCATAGAAGCTTGATGTCTTACTCTACAATTTCGTTTGAATCAAAAGTGGCCTGTAATCCGAGATTTATCCATAGTTTACAGCTTTGCGTTCCATGTTTGGGTCCCGGGAGCTGAGAGCACACTCCGCGCATGCGCACTGGCGTCCTCATCTACTCGAAACTATGGCTAAATCTCAAATTGTAAAAAAACGTTACTTTTCCTTTAAGGTCTATATAAAACCACTGTGAGCTGTCTGGGTGTAACTGTAAAGGACTTTAACAATAGCAAATGTGACACCCACTTAAAAACTCTTCAAGTAAGTTTGGACCACTGCAAACTGATTAAAATGAACTAGTTCTACTTAAGGCTGACATTTATAAAAGGTCATGTGCATTCGACCTTGGTGGAAATACAAACTTATCAACGTTATCTTGTACTTTTAGAGATCTGACCTCTTGTATTTTTAGCCCACACAACTCTGAAAAACTTAATATTGTCTTGGCTGCATGTGTATGTGTATTCAACAGGTTTGCAAACATGTCCGTTTTATCAGAACATGGACTTGTTTTTTGAATGAGATAAACCCTAAAACAACTTTTTTTGTCACCACTAAACTGTATAGTACAGTGTATGCATAGTCTGTATGTATAATCTGTATAGTACTATGTGACATCACGCAAGACTGCCCTGATTATAGCCATGTGTTTCTGATTGCAGTGCAGAGTTTGAAATGTGGATACCTGTTAGACCAGTCACACTGCTCCTTATAATATAACTCCTCCTCACTGTCTTCTTTAGTCCTCCAGACACTGCCGAGTTTAGCAGCTCTATTTGACTCTGTGTTTGTGGGTAGAGTTTTGGTGTTAGGTGCCACTTTAAGCAGTACCTCTTATGATCTGATCCCTGTGTAAAGACAAGCCTGTTTGTTCCTTCTTTGATATGGGAGTTCAGAGCCGTAGCCACATGTGGAGATGACTGCCACCTGCTGTGCTGCTGCATATTCTCCAGGGACACTCAAACATGTCTACCACTTTATGACACAAAAACTGACACATAAGACTTGATATTTGCTATAGTTTATGGTTGGAATTTGAATATATAAAAGTATATATAATATGCAACATTTTGACATTTTGAAAAAGCATTGACCTCAGTATTTTATCAGGGATGAAAGTGACCAGTAATGAAAAAAGCTGAAAGTCACTGAAAAGCACTATTTTTGATTCGGCTGACAAAAAAGTGGAAATCCGACAAAAAGCGGAGATTTTTCATCCCTGATTTTATGTTCCTGATTTTTGGGAATACAGTACAGTCCTGGTAATAGTAGTGCAATGGATTTCAGTGGCAAGAATAGTTATATAGCTATCTTATAATCTATTATTAACAGTAACAGTGTGATCAAGGCAATTTGAAATGTTCTGACTTTTCTAAATGACAACATGCAATGGGGTAGGGCATTCAGCAAGGATGAAAGATAATAATGTTTTTTAGAGTTTGGACCACTATACTAGGGTTGTCAAAAATAATGAAAAACCGCTATTAAAACTAATATAGAGATTAGATACTTATTTAGCAAGCATCGATATTAAAAAAAAAAAAAGTCACACTCACAGGACAGAAATGAATATTTCCTGAATAGCTTTCGAATGATTTTGAGCTCTATCGGAACAAGTATAAGAGCACATAGACTAGTATAAAAGAAACTTCTCTGATTTATTGCTGAAAATTACATTCTATTGTCAAAAAAGAGTGTTTTTTATTACCATTGTGGTATTGAAATCAATATTGAGTATCGTAACACTACTATTTTCCGTTTGGATAACTCAACTAACAACACTGAGACTTGGAAAATTTCCACAGATCACTGCTAGAGAAATGCAAGTAATCTGAAGTAGTTTAGGGTGAGAAAGTCCAAAAATGACAACATAAAATTACCTACTTTTTGTAATTGGAATCATGTGTCATAATTTCTAAATTTCAAGATAGCTGTTTTACCGAAAATAATACCACATAATAATTTGTGACTGTGTTGACACCTCAGTCACAGCATTTTGTCTATCATCCTAATGGAATTATGTAAATCAGGTTGTGGCGCAAACAAGCCCCTGAAAAGTGCAAGCAAATAGCTCCTTCATTACCAATTACAAGTGCAAATTATCTCCGCTTTAAAATTAATCCACCAAGGCAGGCACCTCTGCTCTCAAAGCTCCTTATAATCAAGCATTCTCTGATGTTATCATCATTTTTCTGGGATGGGGGAAAAAATGGCTATTGTTTACCTGACTAGCCGGTGACAATGCAGCATCTTAAGTCATTTTGATAGGATAAGATGAGAGCTGTTAAATGGTTCTTTAATATTCCTTTAGCGAGCGTGGGAGGAGAGTGTGAGTGAAGTTGACACAATCAATTTGCTTAACCTCATCTACAAAACGCTACTTAAGCAGGTGAAATGGTAAAATTTGCATGTAATTTGCATATGCATGTGATATGACAGATGTGAAAAGGCTCTTTGTTTAATAAGTGATATCAGGTAACAAGATGGAGGCTGGACACTCTTTCTTTTGAACAACTGGATAGGTACTTTTTTTAGGATTTCATTTAAAAACAACTAAGCACCACATGAAACCAATAGCAGGGGTCGCAAGAGGCTTAGTATGGGTCGTCTACAGGTAGTCTGCTTGGTAAATGATGTTATTACACTGTTTCCAACTAATAGAATAGACTACAGTGATCCCCCAAACTAAAATTCTCCCCCATAGTCTAAAAGGAACATGCTAAACATTGGCATAACCAAATATCACTTTGTTGCTCCTTTTCTTGTCATTAACATAAAAAAGTAATTACATTGCTATTAAATAAGAAAATACAGCCAATAAGTAGCATTCAAACTCCACAAGTTGTATAAAGGAAAATTATTAATATAGAAAGTATTTGTGCAACCATAGTCTGAGCAAAATCTATGGGAAACACTATATATTTTGGTCAAAATATATGTTTTTCAGTGCTCTTAAAGTAATTCTGCATAACTTTCTAGAGATGGCACATCAACTGCATGATTCCAGGAAACAGAGTTCAATCCATACAATGAAACAATTGCTATGGAGATAGAAGTTGCCATATTGTGGAATATTGTAGCCAAATAAACAACATTTCCATGGAGACAAGCTAGAGGAAGCTTCAGTTCAAGCAAGTAAGAGTCAGATCTGTGCAGATTTCATCTGTTTTGGCAAAAACTTGCATGGTATGGCTTTAAGAACTCATTTCAGTTTTTAAATCCATTAAACACAAGTTATTCAAAATGTCCTATAATCAGTTGGTTATAACTCTTATATGCTTAGTGGTTAACTGTTCAAAAATAGGTAAATTCAACCTCTAAAGTATGATGGAAACTAGCTTCAGCTATAATCTGGTGTAAAGCATCTTTAAAGGTCCCATGGCATGAAATTTTCACTTTCTGAGGTTTTTGAACGTTAATGTGAGCTCCCCTACCCTGTTTAGCCCCCCCCCATGGTTAAAAGTTGCGAAATGTCTAAACTGAGCATTTGCGATCCTTTTCTGCGTTACAAAAAATCGGAGCTCAAACGGGCGATTTTGAACAAGGCACCTTATTGACGTCAGATCGAAAAAAGAAATGCAAATGCAGTTCCACCCCCGTCTGTCTGTACTCGGCGTCTCTGTAAATCACGCCCAGAGAGTTTGGACTGCGAATGCGCTAGGCAATGCAAAATGCGTTTTTTAATTTGCCTGGAGGCACGTCCGAGTGTTTCTAGGCTCGGAAGTCCTTTATCTGAGCCTCTGGACCTTTGAACAGCAGTGGTTTCATTTTATTTTATGTGGAAATGTGTTTATTTTTCAATGGAACGCTTCAAATCTCTCCCCCGTGCAAAAACAAGGAAATGGATCAGCTGAGCGCTCAGAGCGAGAGCAGAGCGTTTGGCCACGCCCCCACCCTCTACTATTGGCCAGCTCTTTTCTCCTCATTTGCATTCAAGCAACAACGCCCATTATAGAGTGTTCAGAGTGAGAAAAATTACTCTTTCTCAGCTTATCTCTGTTTCTCATGCACTGAGTGTTGATTTTGAAGAAGGATTCATTTACAGTATTAGGGAACCATTAAGGAGCCATATAAAAGCATCAAGAAGTACCATGTCATGGGATCTTTAATGTTTTTGCACATTGTCCCTGTCAAATAAACTAATAAAAGAAAGAAAGAAAGAAAGAAGATAACATGCAGCCATTGTTCTTGATGAGTAAAATTTTATATAAGCCTAATGCAACAGAGGTGCAGGAGTTCAAAATGACGGTCACCCACAAACCTAAAGACCTGTGCGGTCTAGATGGAGGCTCAATTTGCATTCATCACCCTGTAATACTGCATAATTTAGTTCTATTATTATAATTATATAATTTCATGTACAAATTGCTTGGACATGTATTGATGGTGAAGCTTCTCAGAGCACATAGCAAACCCAGCCTATAACAGTGTAACCTGATTGTTCTTGCACACTTCCATTGCACACACGTCTTCAATAATTCCTGTTCACGAACTTTAAATGTACAGGGCATAGTTTATCAAGCAAAAAGTAGTGGAGCAGCAGTGGGTCTGGTCTGCGGTGACGCTGGATTCTCCACTCCTGACTGTGCATTTGCATAATGGAATTATGGGCTCAGCCATGCTATGTCTTTAGTGGACCATTAGGCAGGCCTTTACTGGATTGTAATTAGTGGCTTCTGCCCTTCACCTTCATTAGCATGCAAATGAAAATTCTCAACACCAAGAAATATTTGGCACATTGGGATAAAAATGCCAAAGTGATTAACAGGCAATCCATAGTGCAATTGTCTATTTCTATCTCTTGGAGTTTGGAGTGGCTGGGATGAGGTGCTCCAAAGTGGCTGCTCCTGACAGTGATGGGAACAATCAGCTGCCCTTATGAATTTTGATGGCATGAGTGACGGCCCAGGGTTCATGTTGGACTGAAGGGGCTATGGCCTCAGCAAAGTGGAATAAATCTGCCTCTGTTCTGCCTTATCATTTACTCAACAGTGGCTCCATAAAATACATCGTCCTTCTGTCACTAGCAACAGTTCCCCACACATGCAATGACTATCAGACACACAAAAATATATTCATATCATAAAGCATTTTTAACACTGGCTAAGACTAATTAATTGAAAACAATATTCAGGAATTAACATGTCTATTCAGTACAGTTTACAGTTTACTAGTTGAAGAATGCATTGACTCAAAAACCCAGTTCAAATCTGTGGTTAGCTCTAACAACCATAAACATACAATCCACAGAGGAAGGTAGAGTCGCCAAATAATGTACTCAAGTAAGAGTGATATCAAAATAATATTATTCTAGTCGTGGTCCAAGATATAATTTAAAGGAAAATTTAAGGTTTTTTTTACAATCTGAGCCTTCTTTCGGCAATAAAACAAGTAGTTTTACTCACCCATAGCAGTTTGGTGTCAATTGGAGCAGTATCGCAGAACTTATGTTGAGCCGTTCTGTTCTACTAATGATCCCGTATCTGTTATCGTGAGTGCTCGGGGCATGACTTTGCGGTGTCCAAATAACACAAACTTTAGCACTTTTCCAAATCACAGAAGATCGCTGTGTCAGGGTAGACTTTTAGTGGATTCCAAAACGGCCTGAAACCCGATATCCAGCTATAGTTTCATTTGATGACGTCATCAGAGAGGACAGTGCGCATGCGTGAACTCAGCTGTTTTGTAAACACCGCTAGTCCGAAAGAAGCTAACACCGCTCTGAACTTTACTTTTCTGTTGCGATATCGGGTTTCAGGCCGTTTTGGAATCCACTAAAAGTCTACCCTGACACAGGGATCTTCTGTGATTTGAAAAGTGCTAAAGTTTGTGTTATTTGGACACCGCAAATCAGTGCCCCGAGCACTCACGCTAACGGATACGGGATCATTAGTAGAACAGAACGGCTCAACATAAGTTCTGCGATACTGCTCCAATTGACACCAAACTGCTATGGGTGAGTAAAACTACTTGTTTTATTGCCGAAAGAAGGCTCAGATTGTAAAAAAAAAACCGTTAATTTTCCTTTAAGAAAGAATAAAACTTATTGGGAAAAAAGTACTACTCAAGTAAGGGTAAGTTAAAAGAGTAACTGTCGGGATCTGATTTATCATTTCAAGTTAATGGAATTTGAAGGACAAAAAGTTCTGCTATTTTCAAAGGAGAAACACAAAAATGAGAACAACTTAAATCATTTTTGAAGGAGCGGTGCAAGAAACGCAAATGTTCAAATCAGTCAACGTTGTCCACATAAAGCTTCTGTCACTTGTAGATTCAAGCACATTGTTCAAAATGCTCTGTTCCACCTTGTGATGTCATGTAGTGGTAGATTTCAAGTTAAGAGCTTTTATGTTTTTGATGAGGAAACAACATTATAACATTGATCAGAAAATAGCATAATATGGGCCCTTTAAAAACGTTGCTCAATTCAGACAATGAATTATGCTAACATTTTGCTAATTGCCAATCATTGTCGTGGGCAATGAGAATCTACTAGTGATGGGCCAAACGAGTGGACGCAAGTGACGCCTGTGACGCAGTGTCTAGGTTCATCACCACAGAACTACACAGAAACAGAAGATAGGTCTGTTCTTATCAGTCCCAAGTGGAGCTCAGTACAGATTTACTGAAAAAATTATATTATTTTATTATTTTCACAACCATTCACCTTGTTATCATGTTTTTACCTACTTTATTGTACAATAGGCTGTGATTTTCTTTAATGAGACTGCATTGGTCTTGGTCTTTCATTTGTTGGATAACAGATACCCATCACTAGAAAAATACTACTAATGACAACATATCAAAACGCTAGGGATAAAGATACAAAATCTAATACAGCAAATGTCACAGTTGGTAAAACAGCTTTCCGTTCCAGTTTGTACAACTTTGTGCATTCATTACAAATAAACCTCAGGCAATTTACTTGTTTACCACCACTGACAATTACATGTACAATGGGGATCTACAAAAATGACAACATAACATCTCAGAATGCTTTAATCATCTTAAATAAGCCATGAGCCTATTGCTTACAGTGTCAGTAATTATCCACTACTGTAAAAGAATCACAAAAGAGCAAAAGTTAATTAAACTTGCCTATCAAAGGAATGCAAGAGAGAATCTGTCTTGCATCAACTATGTCAGTATATGAACAATAGCTAGACTCCACAACCCATACCTTGTAATAATAAGCAGGATATGAAAGGTTAAGTTATACATTAATGTCACGTCAGGTAATTTATCCTCTACAATTAACCCAATCTATAATGTCAGGAGTCGTGAGCAACCTTTCTAGAGCTAGATTCCAAGTGAGGAATTTCTAGCTGGGTGTAGAGGTAAGCAATTTGCCTAAATATGTATTGATAATTTGCAGCTGATGTCATCAACATTCGCTGGGGGTGTGAAGCTAACTGGACGCACTGCTCTGTTAGAAGCTCTGTTACTCAACTTTACTTTAACACAGCCTGACCAGGAAAAGCTGACTTGGCTGGAACTATTGGTGAGATGATTTGCGCTTGAAAACGTATATCTGTCTATGTCTATGTTTTGCTCATGTGTGCAAGGTGTCACCATGGAAACTGCTGAACATTCCTCCAATAGAAAGAATCAATACAACAATTTTTTGGAGCCAGATAACGATTTTGATTTGATCACGATTCATGTACATTCTGTAGCTTTGTATTTAATGTTTAATCATTTGCTTCTTCAGAAAGTTCACACTTCAGTGTGATTGGTTAAATCCACCTGTCACTCACTCAGAGCATGACAAAGGTTGACCAATAGGAGGCATGGGCGGGGAATGGTGTCTGTGTTTCAGCATGTAGCGCTACATTAAACAGGAAATTTGTGAATCCTGATAGCGATCTCAACTTTAAAGGGATATGCCACCCCCAGGTCAAACTTGGGCATCTCCCCACAGTCCAGAGACTAAAATAAGTGGTGGAAAGCGTTTTTCTGGTGACGCAGCCATTGTCCAGGTCTGTCAGCACTGACCGCTGTGGTATCTGCAGCTACTTCGCGTTAGACTGGAGTCTAACGTCGCCAGAGAAAGATTTCGGCCAAAAGGAATTAATTTGCTCGATGCGTTTCCCAATTACTTTCTGTGTAGTGCGCATTCATATCGAGTGCAAATAAATGTGCAAATCAACACGGAGAGCTTGACTTGGTCATTTTGGGTGGGAACTATTTTTCAGTGCGGAAAAAGACAGCCGAAGCACACATAACGCTGACAGGGGAATCCCAGTTACGCACCAGGAAGGGAGTTCCCCTGTTACACAGCGTGGTGTGTGCTTCGTTTGTCTTTTTCCGCACTGAAAAATAGTTCCCACCCAAAATGACCAAGTCAAGCTCTCTGTGTTGATTTGCACATTTATTTGCACTTGATATGAATGCGCACTACACAGAAAGTAATTGGGAAACGCATTGAGCAAATTAATTCCTTTTGGCCGAAATCTTTCTCTGGCAACGTTAGACTCCAGTCTAACGCGAAGTAGCTGCAGATACCGCCGCGGTCAGTGCTGACAGACCTGGACAATGGCTGGGTCACCAGAAAAATGCTTTCCACCACTTATTTTAGTCTCTGGACTGTGGGGAGATGCCCAAGTTTGACCTGGGGGTGGCATATCCCTTTAAAGGTGCACTGTTTCAGTTTTCTGGAGAAGGTCCGCAACATGCATGTGTCCATGGAGATGTTAATGATTTGGTTTAAATTGTCCACAGTATGGCATTTAACAAATCTGTCCATTTGTTCAACTACAGGTGTTATTTATTGCTAAAAAAAAAATATTCTTTAAAAAAAACATTTATCCTTGTTGGGTCACCTCTTCAAAAATTTAACCTGAACTTTTGCTTACAAGTCTCCATGGAGATTCTTAAGTTTATGGCCAGTCTCTGAAACATTCTAGGCGCATCTCCATAGTCTAGAGACAAGCAGGTGACGGACACTCCACCAGACAAGTTACGCGGTGCACCTTTAAATCGCCATTTTGCTTGATAACAGATTTATTGTGAATGTTTTTAAAGTTGAATGGGAAAACCAAAACATGACAAAACCCACTTCAACATTGTGAAAGCACATTAGGTGTAATCTAGAAAAGTGCAATTTCCTCCCCCCTTTTTTTGCATTCCCTCACACTGCAGATATTTTTAACCCTACCTAATAAGACATTCTACTTGAACCGCACAACCATCAAGTGGACATTTGCAAGTCTAATGCGGCCACTCATTTGAATTAGACGCTATACTAACCATGAATACGCTTGAACTTCTCAGACATGTCAGACGGGACCCTGCCAAAAGTGGCTCCTGACGCATACACATTAATCACCCGGACTAGGCGCAGTGTCCACGGGCAGAGTGTTGGGTGACATATGGGGTCACCCTCCTTTTGTTAACCCTGTCTAATTAAGAGGCCAATGTCAATATGACCAGACAACGTGAAGGCCACTACGGTTGCAACAAAAGAACAGTAAGACGCTATATACAGGTGCATGAAGTTAATTGAAATATGCAGAGGCGGCCTGGGTAGGGAGATAAGTCAATTTGGCGGGAGGACTTGTCACTCAGCGTTGCTATTCTTAATGTGGAAGTAGGTGCGGGTATGTCAAAATGAGAATATGAAGATGGCTTGCAGAGTGCTTTATACAAATAAAATTGAGTGGGACTATACACTGCTTGTCAACATACAGTACAATAAAATCAAGATTTTGATTTGATTGATTTCAACCGTTATAACAGTTTCCTCATCCAATACCTACCTGGACTTGTATTTTGCTTTATTCACACTAGTTTGATGAATACTTGTTTAGTAAGTCCTCTCTTTCTAAGTACTATATAAGATACAGTGAATTTTGAATTTCCCTGTTTTGTGACGTCACAGGTAAAAGTTCTGAGCTGCTTTTATGACATTGTGTTAGGATGTAGAAAAGTCGCTAAAGCTGCTAGAGGACACCCTAACCCCAGTTTCCAGTATTAGATCGCACCTATAGAAATAAGGTCTGTAATCAGAAGATACAGACCTTAGAGATAAGTTGCCAAAGCAGAGGTACAGAAGAGCACGTTTAAAGGCCAATAACAATACAAATAATGCATAATATTTGTTTTGTCTTTAATTTTACTCAACACTTGATAGATCATTGTGAAAACCTACAACCCATAGAGCATTATGAAGTACTAAATTAGATCAAATACAATTAATTAAGTCAGCAAATGCTCTGGATGAAAGAAAAAGAATCATTTGGCTGCTGGAATTTCTTGGCAGTCGTTACTATTATATTGAATCTACAAATTTTGGCTAAATCTATAGAAATCACCTATTTGAAAATGAAAACCTGAGCAGGCCCTGTTGTTTGTCTCCATGGAGATATTATTGGCTTGCCCGGAATGTTCCACAGTATGACTAAATCTATGTATCTCCATGGAGACAAGCAGGCAACACACCAGTCACAGGTCATATGTGGAGAGACAATCCCACTCATACAAAGAATGCTTTTTTTTTTTTTTTTTTTTTTTTTTTTTTGAGCAATAAATACTCACAAAATATTACAAAATATATAATGACATTAATAGGTGCTGTATTTCAGATGTTAAACCATGCTGAAATTTAGCCTACACTATATACTGTAAATAATCTGTCATCTAAAATAATTTATGACAAAAATTGTTTTATACTCGCCAAACTGAACCTGAACCGTGAATGGCAAACACAAAATGAACAAATAGGACCTAATGGATGTTTGACAGCTGCTTTTATTAATGATGCTGCAGCCAATTGCACTCCATTGCATGTGCAATATTATAATAGGTACTTCTGCAATAATGACTTTAATGCATCAAAATGACTAAATGACTTGGTAAACGAATAGCACAAAGATGAGTATGAAATATGAAAACAAATTATAGTTATGGCCCCCGACTAGGTACTATCCAAGGCTCTTCAGATATTATATTGCTGATTAACTTTTTCACTGCCTCTTACGAGCCTGCTACCATTATTAATTATATTTGTGGAGGATGTGATGAGTGCAATTTGGGGAACATTGAAATTCTCTGCAGGGCTTGTCAAAAGTTTGATCTGGATTTGGAATGGGTTTTAACCACCTGTCTAATTTCTCCTAACTATCTTTTTATGAGTCTATTAGAACTGGATTTGAGTGTGGTTTAGTAGTGGACTATTACTGAACAAAAGCTCTAGTTTTAAATGGCCTTGCACTAATCTGACTTTTATTTTTGTTTTGTTAAAAATGTGAAAAACAGAACTAGTTCATTTTAAACAGTTTGCAGTTGTCCAAAGTTATTCCCCACTTACCGTAATTTCCGGAATATAAGCCGCTACTTTTTTCTCACTTTAAACCCCGCAGCTTATTAAGCGATGCGGTTTATACATAGACGGGTTTAACAACACAGCAGATGTGTGCGCAGCCCGAGTGCAGAAAGCGCCACTGTCTGTGCGACCAAATAAACTTTTGTTCAGTTGACAAATTGAATTTCTCATTTTGCCATGGATTCTACATAGACGACTGAGGGATTCTACACACACTGTCTGTGCAGTTAACATAAAGTTGCAACATTAACTAGCTCTGTTTTCAGAGCACTAAAACATTTATCTCAGTTTATCTATAGCTGTTTTGATTCATGAATGTTGGGTAATTCTTCAAATGTAGTCTGCCTCTCAAGCATTGCTTGTTTTCAGCCTTATATTTGCCTGGAAACAATTAGAGGGCTTGTTTTTGTGTTGCCCTCAGTACTGATCAGTGTTGTATAAAGTACTGGAAAATCAAACTCAAGTAAAAGTGTAGGTATCCCTCCCAAAAATGACTTTGGTAAAAGTCGAAGTCACTGGCTGAAATGTTACTGGAGTAAAAGTCTTAAAGTATCTGGAACTTCTTGTACTTAAGTATTACAAGTAATGTAAAAATAAATGTACTCAAGTAATGTAATTAAAAGTACAAGTAAAAGTATCAAGCAAAGGCAGTCTGAAGCTAACCCTCTTTGATGTCTTAAAATGCACAGCCACTCTCTCCCTTGCACTTGTTTAAATTTGGTTGAATCAGTAGGAACGATCTTAATAGGCCTGTGTTATATGCAAGTCGTGTGCCTTTAAAAATTCGTTACAGTTAGCCTACATCCATGCCTTCCCTTGAGCCGAAAAGCTAGGTAGCCTGTCTAGCTCCAACATCGTCAAATACGCTTTGTGTAACCGAAACAATGAAACATACAGTTAATTTCTACCTGTGTATGCTCAAGGTTTCACAACGGTGTATTGGATGTACCATAACAGAGTTACTGCAATGTTTATACATGACACTAAGCTCAATTTCATTAATCTAGAACTTACCTCGATGTGTTTCTTGAGGTTGGACGGGGAGTTTCTGTAAGATAGGATTTCTATGTTTCTTGGAAGGCACAAGAGGCACTTCATTCGATAGGACGAATCCTTCATATCAGCGTAAGAGAACATTGTGTTTAAGTACGGCCAGGGATGCTCGTCGTCAGGTCCTCCTTCATTTGTAGCCGACGTGGATGCTGTCTCCTCTTCCATCAGGGATGTTGATTGATTAAACTAGCTGCATGAAACCAACAGGTGTAGGCTGATTGTCATGCGCAAGTAGCGAACAAGCCCAGGCACGTCCTGACTTCCTTGCAGTCAGTAGAGGGTTTTTTGTAACGAGTAACTAAACGGCACATTGAAAATGTATCGGAGTAAAAGTATGCAATTAAATTTGGAAATGTAGTGAAGTAAAAGTTAAAGTTATCATTTTTTTTAAAACTCAAGTAAAGTACAAAGTCTCCCAAAATGTACTTAAAGTACAGTAGTGAAGTATTATTACTTCATTACTATACAACACTGGTACTGATACACTGCATGAGGAGCTCTAGGCCAAATTATGTCCACTGTGTGCTGTCTGTATCAAATTATAAAGCTTTTTTATTGTCTGATAATCAGGAAATGCACTGTTGGCATGTTAGTTGTTGTTATCTTTACTGTGAGATTCTGCCCTGGTGTCTGAGAGTTGTGAAATTAGTTTATAATCTCATAATTAGGATTCTCGGAATACATAAGGTAAGTGAGGAATAGCTTTGGATCACTGCAGACTTTTTAAAATTAACTACTTCTATTTTTCATGTTTTAAGACAGTATAGAATCAGGTACAGTGCCTTTAAGTTTGTAAATGGGGTTTAATGATAGAGAGTACTGATATGGACATACGTGCCAACTCAATCAATCATTCACTCACAAAGAAACAGCTCCACAATTTCTAGGTCACTGGAATGTGTTTTGTTGCAATATTATTTTTTCTTTAGCCTATATGGAACAAATTGTTTTTGCCTTCAACTAAATGTTCAAGTACATTTTTAAACAGTTCTTAAGAAGTTCAACACTTATTGTGGTCATTATCACAAACTAATCTCAAATTTGGCCCTGTTGAAGAAACAAATATAAGCTTGTATTTAGCGCGGGGCAATCATACACACAGCCAATTCCCTGTAATGGTTGAGTGTTTGGACATTAAAAATATGTAATCATGGATAATTGCTCATTTGTGAACGTCTCTGGAAATAAATCCCTGCTGGCTGACATGTTGATGATTTTAAGTGACGAGCTGTGACGGCAACTAGTGATTGCTTCCTGTGTGCAGAGGCCTAATGCTATTTGGATATTACATACTTAAGTAGTTTTAATCCAATTCATTTACCCGAGCTCATTTACTGCTTAGTGTAGTAACTGTACCCCCTGAAAATATGTTTGAAATGGTAATACGCTAGTGCTGCTCGGGCTAACTCCAATGTGAGCCATTCTTACAAATTAATGGTAAATAACTGTGATTGTTATAGTAATTGTCTAGTACTGTATAACATTTACAATAATGGAAGCATTTCTCCTCAGATGAAGCAGAATGTTCAGCCTTGTGCCCCTAGTGGTTTGTGGGGCTCATTGCATACACTTGAAAAAGTGATGATGTGTCTACAGGGGGTGTTCAACCCACTCTGGAAGAAGAAGAAGAAGAAGAAGAAGAAGAAGAAGAAGAAGAAGAAGAAGAAGAAGAAGAAGAAGAAGAAGAAGAAGAAGAAGAAGAAGAAGAAGTGACTTTATTGATCTCACACTGGAGAAATTCTTCTCTGCATTTTAACCCATCCTATATATATATATATATTAGGAGCAGTGGGCAGCACACACATTAGGGCGCCCGGGTCCATCTCCATGATCTTCTTGCTTCGGTTTGGTCAGGACCTAAGCTGGAGGTACCTATGGCGCATGTTTTGGGTTGATGGGGGAAACCGGAGTGCTCGGAGAAAACCCATCCAGACACGGGGAGAAACATGCAAACTCCACACAGAAAGGCCCAGGCGACCCGGGGATCGAACCCAGACCATGCATGCAAACTTCACACAGAACACACACAGAAAGGCCTGGGCGACCCGGGGATCGAACCTTCTTGCTGTGAAGCAAGAGCGCTAACCACTCAGCTACCATGCCGCCAATATGTGGCTATTATCAGTGGTGGAAGAAGAAACATACACACAGATGTTTACGGACAGATGTAAGAATAAGAATAGACAGATATAAGAATAAGAAAATAATCAAGTAAAAGTATCACAATCAAATGAAAAAAATCTATTCAAGTAAATGTACTGAAGTAACCTTTTAAAAATCTTTAATAAGAGCTTAAAGTAAAAGAATTTTGGATCTACTAAAGTATCAAATGTAATCATTTAGATCAGTGTTTCCCAACCAGGGGTACAAGTACCCCTAGGGGTACGCGAGCACATTGCAGGGGGTACTCGGCAGTGTCGCTTCCAGGTGCAGGGTGAGATTTTTTTGAATTTTTAAATTCTAATTTGAGTAAATTTTAGTTAAAGAAAAGAGAGAAAATGCCTGAGAATTAAATTTTCAAATTAAGGAGATGAAATAAAATGATTTTCATTTAATAATCCATTGTGTCACATTCTACTTTTAGAGAATTATCAACACGTATGAGTGAGGAGGTACTCGAGGTATGACAGAAAGGCTCAGGGGGTACACAAGACAAAAAAAGGTTGGGAAACACTGATTTAGATAATGATAATAAACTATTTTTTCTGCATTTTTGTTTGCTCAAACTATGAACATGCTACAATTAAACCCATTTTCAGCAGGTCACACACTTACCTAAATACTTTTATTTTCCAATTCAGTTCAAACATGTACTTTAATGAGTAAAATTAAAGTAAACTTACTTAAAGGTGCACTGCGTAACATTTCAAGACACCTTTTTGTCTCCATGGAAATGTTACTGCTTTGTCTAGAATGTTCCACAGTATAGATTAAACCTATCTATCATGGGCAGCGCTCTCAAGTCTCACGCTTTGAGAGTGTGACACAAGCAATTCGACGCAATTCGAAATCTCACTCCTACCAAACTTCAAAACTTGAGAGCCCTGATCATGAAGGAGACAAGCAGGTTACAGCACTACGTTAGATTACAATTCAGATCTGTGGAGAGTCACCCCTATTGACAGAAAAACTTACTGCATTTTTGAGTAATAGAAACACACAACATTAATAAATGCTAGATGGATGTTTAATGCCATTCCATGTAACATTCCAGGCCAAACAATAACATCTTTATGGAGACAAGTGGGAAGCGTAGTGCATCTTTACAAACCATTTAAGTACATATAAATACAGCACTTTAACTTTTGCACACCACTGGATACTTTTATTTCATTATGATCTCCCTTAGCGTGCAGGGGAGACCGAATTCGTACCACCAAAAAGATAAAATATCAATGACAAAGAAATGTGTTACTTCTCACTGTGCAGAACTCCAGTAGGTTGATGCGATCAGTGACCACTGCCTACGCACTTACAGTTCTTTGTGAGCTGCTGACATACAAGAACATAACATCAGCTGACTTATAATGACTCCATATGCTCAACAAGCAGACTAGGCTAATCCAACAAACACGGCATGACCATAAACACATTCTGAATTTCTTTTTTGTACCAGGAGCACATAATGACCTGCAGTGCATTAAAACCACAAGCAATTACACTCAACAAAAATATAAACGCAACACTTTTGTTTTTGCTCCCATTTTTCATGAGATGGACTTAAAGATCTAAAATTCATTCCAGATACACAATATTACCATTTCTCTCAAACATTGTTCACAAATCTGTCTAAATGTGTGATAGTGAGCACTTCTGCTTTGCTGAGATAATCCATCCCACCTCACAGGTGTGCCACATCAAGATGCTGATCTGACATCATGATTAGTGCACAGGTGTGCCTTAGACTGCCCACAATAAAAGGCCACCCTGAAATGTGCAGTTTTGTCTCACAGCAAAATGCCACAGATGTCACAAGCATTGAGGGAGCGTGCAATTGGCATGCTGACAGCAGGAATGTCAACCAGATCTGTTGCTCGTGCATTGAATGTTCATTTCTCCACCATAAGCCGTCTCTTTTCAGAGAATATGGCAGTACATCCAACCGGCCTCACAACCGCAGACCACGTGTAACCACACCAGCCCAGGACCTCCACATCCCGCAGGTTCACCTCCAAGATCGTCTGAGATCAGCCACTCGGACAGCTGCTGAAACAATTGGTTTGCATAACCAAACAATTTCTGCACAAACTGTCAGAAACCGTCTCAGGGAAGCTCAACTGCATGCTCGTCGTCCTCATCAGGGTCTTAACCTGACTCCAGATCGTCGCCGTAACAGACTTTAGTGGGCAAATGCTCACATTCGATGGCGTCTGGCACATTGGAGAGGTGTTCTCTTCACGGATGAATCTCGGTTTACATTGTTCAGGGCAGATGGCAGACAGCGTGTGTGGCGTCGTGTGGGTGAGCGCTTTGCTGATGTCAATGTTGTGGATCGAGTGGCCCATGGTGGTGGTGGGGTTATGGTACAGGCAGGCATCTGTTATGGATGAAGAACACAGGTGCATTTTATTGATGGCATTTTGAATGCACAGAGATACCGTGATGAGATCCTGAGGCCCATTGTTGTGCCATACATCCATGAACATCACCTCATGTTTCAGCAAGATAATGCACAGCCCCATGTTGCAAGGATCTGTACACAATTCTTGGAAGCTGAAAATGTCCCAGTTCTTGCATGGCCAGCATACTCACCGGACATGTCACCCAATGAGCATGTTTGGGATGTGCTTGACCGGCGTATACAACAGCCTGTACCAGCTCCCACTAATATCCAGCAACTTCGCACAGTCATTGAAGAGGAGTGGACCAACATTCCACAGGCCACAATTGACAATCTGATAAACTCTATGCGAAGAAGATGTGTTGCACTGCATGAGGCAAATGGTGGTCACACCAGATACTGACTGCTTCTGAGTCCACAGACCCCCAATAAAGCAAAAAAAAAAAAATGCACATTATTGTGGGCAGTCTGGGGCGCACCTGTGCACTGGTCATGATGTCGGATCGGCATCTTGATGTGGCGCACCTGTGAGGTGGGGTGGATTGTCTCGGCGGGGCAGAGGTGCTCGCTGTCACACATTTGGACAGATTTGTGAACAATGTTTGAGAGAAATGGTAGTGTTGTGTATCTGGAGTGAATTTTGGATCTTTGGGTCCATCTCAGGAAAAATGGGAGCAAAAATAAAAGTGTTGCGTTTATATTTTTGTTGAGTATATAAATACAGCACTTTAACTTTTGCACACCACTGGATACTTTTATTTCATTATGATCTCCCTTAGCGTGCAGGGGAGACCGAATTCGCACCACCAAAAAGATAAAATATCAATGACAAAGAAATGTGTTACTTCTCACTGTGCAGAACTCCAGTAGGTTGATGCGATCAGTGACCACTGCCTACGCACTTACAGTTCTTTGTGAGCTGCTGACATACAAGAACATAACATCAGCTGACTTATAATGACTCCATATGCTCAACAAGCAGACTAGGCTAATCCAACAAACACGGCATGACCATAAACACATTCTGAATTTCTTTTTTGTACCAGGAGCACATAATGACCTGCAGTGCATTAAAACCACAAGCAATTATAAAAGGTTTTAGTGTTACTTAGTGTTGCTTGTGGATGTTAAACCACTTGAATTTCCTGCAACTGAAAAAACAACTTCATAAGATCAAAGTTTTTAATGCACACAAACAAACGAATGGCTGTACACATTTTTCTATGTAGCTGAGCAAAACTTAGATACAGTATATGCATCTCTCTCATCCAGTATTAAGTGCCAATCGTCTCTCTTCAATCGTCTCTCGTCCATATTACGCTATTTTCTGATCTATGTTATAATGTTTCCTCGTCAAAAACATACCTAGAGTTGGGTTTTGTATCTGTCTCTGTCCCACCTTGAACTTACAACATTTGAATGTGGCTAAATGCTCACAAGAATAAATTATGTGTAATATAGGACCTTTAATAATTAGGATGCTTGTAATGCCCCGAACGGCTGCAAACTTTTAAGAAAAAGCTTAGTGGCAATTTAGAATTTTGAAGACAGTAAAAATCAGGTACAGCATACCTTAAAGAGTGGTATTTTACTTCTATGGGGTAATAAATGCTAAAACATAACTTCACCATGTTACTTTTTATTGTTTTAAAAATGCTATATTCACCAGAAACAACATATCGACATGGTTTATAAGTTTCAGTTTTATTTTTGATGCTCTCTGCGCTAAGTTAGTTGTGTTCAGTTTTGTACCATACCTTTGCATACTTATGGAGAACTGTCATGTGGGAACATGGATCACATAGACCTGTGGGCTGAGCGCTGGACAGAATAAAGAGGGTTCAAATAGCCTGAAGAGATGACTAAATTACTGAAACATGCATGGATGACATCTAAAAACTCTTCAGGCATGTTTTTGACGAGGGTACGTTACATGGTAAAAGCTTAAAAATTTAAAAATAAATAAACAATTTTACCTCTTCTTTAAACCTAATTTATAGGCTCTTAGCAGGTTTACATAATGTGAACCACTATGTAGAAATCAAGCACTTTCGCAATAGGATACAATGCTGCTCCAAAATGTAGGCACTGCAGACCTTAATCTTATAACCTTGAGATCTGAATACATTTCAAAAAAGGCTTTTCCATGCACTCGAATATTCAGCCAAGCAAAGAGAAAACGGTCCTAATGATTTATCAGAGCGGTCTGAGGGTGCCCTTACCATAAATCAGTCTTTCCTCTGCTCAATATTATGCCATGACATCAAGGCAACTTCTGCACTCTGGGGAGAAATTTTCATCCATTCACCACGCTTCACATGCGTTAAATCAAGTTTGAGAAAAATGTTTAGGTCCGCCCAGTGCATGGACTCTCTTTCCTACAGAAAAAAATAAAATAAATAAATAGAAACAGTTGGGTCATTGTTCAAAACACAGACAGCCTCCTCAATAATTCATACAATTAGTTTTTCCTCCTGAAATAGGTGGTTATAGTGGGGTATTAACTGTTAACACATATCTAGATCACAATGCTACCGTTTATTGTTTTGACAATGCACTATTCCCTTTGTTGTATGAGCCAAGTGACTCCCCCTTCTGATCACATTACAGTTACTGTTATGCATCATGCTTTTTTGTGTACACTGCCATGAGGGAGCATTGGTGATGTAGACTTGTGGGCTGAGCTTTGGATATTATCGTACTGCTAATCGTAAGGAGGGTTCCAATAGGGCCTAAGAGATATAATATGAAAGAAAGCTTCAAAAAGTCAATTTTCCATAACACCCCCACTTTAAAATGCATATGACAACTCACTAAAATGTAGTTAGCATAATAATATTTAAGATTTTTCTAAAATCATCTATTTTTGTTTATTTTTTTTACTAGTTTACAGGTTTATAATTGTACTTCCTGGTGGGCAGCAGATATGATCATATAGGTAGTTCTATAACAATAATTTAACAATCATAATGTTAAATATAACTGCAAGTTATGATGAGGGCAATGATCAGCCCTCGCTTGCACTCGCAGGGAGCGCTGATGCACCATATTGCTCCCCTTTTTTCTAGGCCAGTTGGCCTGTGGTGTGCTGTTGCACACAAACTGTTCTCTTTTTGGCTAGCGTTAGTCCATCATAATTTTATGTGTGTTTCAACTTTTAACCAGTTGGGGGGGCTAATGCACCTTTTTGAAGATGTTGATTGAGTTTTCATTGAGTTTTTTGATCAAGACCGTGTCACGTGTCACATGTGTGTTCCAAATTTTGTATGTCTACGACAAAGTAAAATTTTTCTGTTCTATGCAATCCCCTTGGGGGGCGCTATCACGCCAATTTTAGATTTTCTGATATCAGTCTGTTTAAATCCAGGGCATCCACCAACAATTAAAGTTGGAGAGAAATCAGCCAAAGTTTGTGTGAATTATCACTCGTCAAAATTTGATGGTGAGCCGCAAAAACAAACCCGAAATTTGTCCCGTTGTCACGGAAACGCCAATCAGTCTTTTAGAATGCTTTTTAATAACTTTTAATGTCCCTAGATGATACGCAATGATTCTGGTGAGGCTGGGTCAAAGACCCGAGGACAAGTTTGTTAAAGTATGAGGACAGGAAAATGAGCCTTCGGCGCCAGGTCACATGATCGGTCCAATATGGCTGACTTCCTGTTGGTTACCTAGGAACCATGTACAGTATTATATTTTTTGGTTTGGAACAACATGATCTATCCACCACCCGAATTTCGTTTGCCTACGACGAAATTAATTTTTCGATTATAGCCATAACAGAAAAATTTATATATATATATATATATATATATATATATATATATATATATATATATATATATATGTGCCACTATGGTGGCACATAATATGTCACTGGAAAGTACTCGCGTCCAGTAACACACCCGTGGGGGTCATGACGGGCTCAGTCGATAGTCGATTACTCACATGCCCAATGCACATTTTTGGAGTTTATCAGGGTGAACAAGTACATTTAGGATGCTATATTTGTTGAAATTGTCAAGAAAAAAGCCCTGCATGAGCATAAATTGTCCTTGCATTTTGGATATAATTTTCCATTTTTTTCCCACAAACTTCCATTTAACTGATGTAAAAGTATGACAAACAATTACTACTAGTATTTTACAAACAACAAAGTCACAATCAGAAAAACACATAAACCTGTCATATGCACTTTAAGCAGGCTGTCTTTGTTTCGGTAACCTGCCCCCACCTCCACGGCGCCCCCTGTCTTATTACTCAAGCTGCATCGATTTAGTGTTAGGACTAATTAGGGCCCTGACATGTGCTGTTGATTCCCTGGCGTTTGTATGTGTCATGAATGCAAAAGCGCGACCTCACCGCCACTCTGTAACTCAAGCGCCAATCGACACCTGGAAAGTAACTTGTTTTCGGTGAGAAGCGGTGGCCATTATTGTTCCCGGAGGCAGATTCATTGTCTGCGAATGCCTGCGTTTGAATACTAACCAGCGTCTTTACAGCTGTTTCGCTGGAGGAGATGGCGGCGACCTGCCCCTGTTTGGATGGATTCTGTAGAGCTGATGCTGCAGGGCAGATAGGGTAAACAGTGAGGTATCGTATGCCCGAACATGACATGAATAAGAACAAGGAAGGAAAGGATATGATGCTAAAAATGGTGAAAGTCAACAATGGATCTCAATGGTTGGCTTGCATTTTAACCAGGAGAGACATATGCGGAGACAGGCAAAGTGAGAAAAGTGCAATGAATAGATTATTCTAATAAACTTTGGCTCTGTGGCTGTGGCCTTGAATCACAAATGCAATGATGGGAGTGGAGATTGTGCAATGGGAAGATGGAGAGGCTGCGGAGGCCTAGGTTTTTTGCTGCCGTGGTGGAGAGGAGATGGGAAATTGTGGAGATACAATGCTCTAGAAAGGAGGGTGATGAAGGAAAAAGGGCATATATTAGGAACTTGCATGGTCATTGGTTGAGAAAGGCGATGGCCTGTGATTGACAGAGACATGGGTTACAGGAGGTAGTGTTGATATTTCTGATTCATTAAAGTGAAACTAAAAACAATCAACTTTTTTGCTTATAAACTATGTGTATGGTCTCCCTAGGGTTGATATTTCTGATTCATTAAAGTGAAACTAAAAACAATCAACTTTTTTGCTTATAAACTATGTGTATGGTCTCCTGTACCTAGTCATTCTGGTAATTTTAGTGTAAACTAGGTAAATATGCAGCCTCCAGTGACCATTGCAATTTCAAGTGCTAGGTGTCACATCTCTATTTGAAATGTGGTTGTGGGTGTTTAGTCCCACTTTAAATGTATAGAGTATAGACACCACTTTCTAAAAACAGTAAAGTAAACCTCCAGTACGACATTAAGAAAGAAAATTATGTTTTAAAGAACACAGATTGCGCTTGAGCCTGCTACGATATATAGTTACAGTATAATCTACAACTCCAATGGATAGTCTGCACATTTTAAATGACAGTATTAATCTAAAACAACTTAATAAAAGAAACAAGCCCACTGATTTCAGTGTTATAAACTGCGGTGCTCAATGGCAGTAGACGTAGCATTAAATGGCATCACAACAAAGAGTCAGCAACTCTGACTGACAGCCACAGTAGTTTTTTCTTTTTTCTTTTTTTCATTTGTACCAAAATAACTACGCTATGCTGCCGAATCCTACGTGTATCCCTGATTAGGAAAATAAAATTAGAGAACAAAGTAAGTACAGAGCAGTGGGCGTATGCCGGTGGCGGTGAAAATAAGTGATTAAAGATTGCTCAAACTTGCACAAATCACTCCAAATACAACTTCGAAAGGGTAAATGAGA
Organism: Paratrypauchen microcephalus; assembly: GCA_036785185.1. Taxonomy (NCBI): domain Eukaryota; kingdom Metazoa; phylum Chordata; class Actinopteri; order Gobiiformes; family Gobiidae; genus Paratrypauchen; species Paratrypauchen microcephalus. Next base: position 5,409,733 of record JAVJIX010000019.1, on the reverse strand, counting down.
AGAGGAACAACTTCAGCATAGTTAGAAGTTCTGAAAAGACAATTTTGCGTAATAGGTTTACTTTAAGTTCAGGAAAAAGATGCTTTTTTGTGTACCTATACCCTTTGTGTACCAACTGCTACATTCCTCTTCGCGTTCTCATTTAAAATTCATATTATTTACACTGTATTCTGAGGCTGTGGCTCTTGTGAACTCCCCTCTAATTTGCTGCAGATTTGCACACACGTGCCTAAAGAGCGGTCTTGTGCTAATTTTTTCTCAGATAAACACATGTACTCTGCTAACCCTGAGAGCCAGCGGTCATAGAAAGCAAAAACCCGAACCGCTAATTATCATATCAACCCATTGCAATGATCTGGATCTGCGGTACACCACCTTTCTTCACACATAAAGTTAGCTAGCTCTAATAATTACCCAGGTCTGTTCAGGTATATAAACAGCCATAAGTCGGCTTCAAGGCTTTCAAATGAATCCGCGCCTCTTAGAATAGCAGTAGTGGGTAAACAATTAGCGTATTCAGCCCCTCAATGATGAAGCTTCCCACTACCCCTATTAGAACGTAGCATCTTTATACGCTTTATCCCCGCTGTTTTATGAATCCACAATTACACCCCATTAATGTGTCATTTGCATAATTACAAAGAACGGGGACACCAATCGCTGTGGGAGCATGCTCTACCTTGAAAACTTAAAAGGATGCGGGCACAACATCTCAGGACGTTTAAGCAGACGTATTTTGATTTTATGCATTTGGAGGTGTGTTGATTATTAATGAATTTGCAGCTCTAAAGTGGGACAAAATTTCCGTAGATTCCCATGGTTATGCTTCATTGACTATTCAAAGCTACCAAGAGCATACGCAGAGTGTACATATATTTAAATATGAAAATTAAGTCTAGTTAATTGGGCAGATTTTATTTTTTTATGTTGAATTCCCCTCTGGTCATAGTAGTGTCACCCATGGAAAAGTATTAAAAGTGGTAAATTAGCGTACTTTTTAGCACTTTATATGTATTCTTTTTGTGTGCCATTCCTTATGCCATTATAGATCGGATGCCCTACCTAGCAATGTGCAAATACTGAACCTAGTGTGCCACTATTACCTCAACCAAATAACACACGTACACCCACATCCATTTTAATATAAATTACATCGTGTTGATTTTGTAGTTTTGAAAACTACTTTGGACAACAAATTATTACTGAAATGTGTGCAAATGGATCAAAAGGTTAGACCTGTGAAATTACAGTAATATATTATAATTGAAACATGATAAAGGTTTTTGTAAGGTTGGAGCTTTTTAATCAAGATCTATATCTTGTTTATAGTTATGACATTATAATTGAAATGTATTGTTCTTAATAAGAAAAAACAAAAAATTAAATGAAAATTTGAATCTCAATATTAGAAACTTTTGGACATTAAGATCATCTTGCCCATCTCTACACTACAGTAATCCCTCGTTTATCGCGGGAGTTAGGTTCTAGAAATAACTCGCAATAAGAGAAATCCGCGAAGTAGGACAACTTTATATTTTACAATTATTCTACATGTTTTAAGGCTGTATATGCCTCACCACACACATTATATGCTTTTCTCAGACTGGAATTAACATTTTCTCACATTTGTCTCTAGTTTAAACACTCAAACTTTCATAGATTTTCAACAAAATGTATTAATAATGACGCGTGGGGGGAGACACGGCCCCGGAATCCCCGCCAGACGCGCGAGAAGCACTGCCACGTCCCGGGACGAGACGCGCACCAACCCCTTGGAGAAGTGCGCGACACGTGCTGCTCTGTCACGGATTTGTCCACGATAAACCCCTCATCGTGGACAAATCCGTGACAGCAGCACGTGACGCGTACACCGGGGCTGCGAGCATGAGATAGAACTGCGGCGCCCGGACCGCGTGCTCTCAACCCGAGCCACAAACCGAACACGCACAAACGAACGCAAAAGCCGCACGGAGTGATTTAATCCTGGTTCAGACCTGGTCTAGACCTGGTCCAGTCCTGGTTTAGTCCAGGGCCAGTCCAGGTTTAGACCTGGTTTAGACCTGGTCTAGACCTGGTTTAGTTCTGGTCTAGACCTGGTTTATTACACGTTTAGTCCTGGTCTAGTCTCTTAGCCAATCAGGACGCAGAACACATTGTTACACTATTTAAAAAAAGCTACACTATTAAAAAAAATGAAAAAAATAAATAAAAAAATTGAAGAAAAAAAAATCTGCGAAACAGCAAGGCCGCGAACAGTGAACCGCGATAGAGTGAGGGTTCACTGTACAGGTAAGATGTTAACATGGTTAAAACCTTTAAAAGTACATAACTCAACCCTGATATTTTTATTTATGTGTGACTATGACCTAAACTGACCCTGAGTTATACCTTTTCCCAACCATGCAGCATTGGTTGCATCAGTTCGTCTTGTGTTGCCATGTCTTGCTTAAAGAAGCACAGGAAGATGGATTCTCACAATATTTGTGATTTTATTTTTTGGGCTTGTTCTGTCGTGACGCTTCGACCAATCAGATTCCTATTATCGTCTAATCACTTTCAGCAAGAGCTGGTCCAGAGTGATAATGTGTAGACCTCAGACACAGTGCTACCAGGTTAGTTATTAACTGCTAACATGTAACATATTTAGATCACCATGTTACCTTTTAATGCTATATTCGGCAAAAACATATTAAAAAATTTTATAAGTTTCACTTTTGTGATAACAGGAGAAGTTCAATTTGTCAACTGGACCAAGTTTGTTTGGTTGAAAACGTTTCGCCGCTCATCCGAGAGGCTTCGTCAGCTCTAATAAGAATACTGGTAAGACACTTGCTTATATCTTGCTGTAGGGAGGAGCTACCTAGCTAACTACTTTCCGGAACTATCTCATTGGTTTCGGTCTTTTGTTTCTCTGGCGTCTAGCTTAACGATCCCTATTCATCCCTACACGCCTGCTTTTTCACACCTCTGGCCCTGACCTGGCTAGCCCCATTGTTTCCCTGTTTGTTTGATCTAGGCTTAATAATGGAATTGTAACAATTCCAAACGTTTTCAACCAAACAAACTTGGTCCAGTTGACAAATTGAACTTCTCCTGTTATCATGGATTCTACCTGGACGACTGAGGGACTTTTCACGCAAGTTTCACTTTTGTTATTGACATTCGCATTTCCCCTCCCTGTATTTAAGTCACTCCCCCTTCAGAGCATTATCACAACAGAATCAGTGTGCTTCTTTATGGAAAACTGCTGTGTGGGTGCGTGGGCAATGTAGGCGTATGCACAGAATCTTGCAGATAATGATAAGAAGAGTTCGAGCACTTTAATTTTCATCATTATTTAAATTAATTTTAAAAATAATTGTTAAACAATGTCTGCGCATGTCTCTGTCACAAGTAAACAGCCTCTGCATGCAACATACACCGCCTAAGGCCCAAAGTCGCTCTGATAAATGCAATAAATATAGTCATTACACCCATGTTACAGCTAATTAGGTGGGAGATATTAGTAATGAATGTTGCTAGGTGAAACTCAGCTAAAGAGATTATTTGGTGTGCCCAGGTACTTTAACCCACACACCCTGGGTTATTTGTAAGATAAATGAAAGCACAGGAACACATGACAGGTCTTTAGCTCAACTATAAAATGCAATTAACCAGCAAATGAGGCCAGGCAAGCCACTCTGACCACTCGGCACCAGCCACAGCTAGGGGGGAAGGAGAAGAATAGTAATTCATAGCCAATCTGCAAATTGCTCTGCTACCTTTAACCGCTTTGATAAATAGCGTTTGGCACGTTCCCTGCTTCTGATTTTGGAATTCAAAAGGTGCTTAATTAAGACTTTCAGAATTTGGGGAGAAATGTGTAATTATTAAAATCACGCTCACGGTAGACTACTTTCATTGTTTTGGAACTTTAAAACTAACAGCTCAACCATATAATTTGGGATCTTAAAATTACAAATCTGGACCATGCATATCAAGAAGTTCCCCAAGGCTAGCAGTTAAGGGGTGAATTTGGCATTGAGTTCCATATTAGGAATAGGAATTGATTTACAGACAAAATAGCAAAAAATAAAAACACCAGTGTCAGAACGAGTTAAAACATTTTAACACCAAAATGACAAGGCTCACAGCAACAAATTTTAAGGAGAAAGAGGCTGTTTTTGTTGTTGTTGTTGTTGTTGTTGTTTTTTTAATACAAAGTGATTGGAGCCAGAGATGATAGAGCTGGAAGCACACAGGTGCACTTTGTATGTTTTCTGGTAGGGGGTCTGCCACATGACTTCATCTGTGTGGATACTATTGCTTTGTGTAGAATGTTACATAGTATGGCATTAAATTCATGTTTATATTTCTCCAAAAACATACATTCTTATTGTGCGTGGGATATCCTCTCCACAGATCTGACCTGTATCATGGCATAATGTGGGACATTCCAGGCAAAGAAATGCCATCTTCAATGGGACAAGAAGATGACGTACCAGTCACCAGAAATGTTACATAGTGCATCTTTAAAGTTTTTGGAATTGCACTGGATTGAACTTGCATTTCATATTTCATGAAATGAGTGGTGAATCTTTGTGATCTGAGTGACTTTAACCTTAACTGCACTTGCAGCAAGAATAAATTGGCAGAAAGAACTGATAATGTAGGATATATTCACTGTCACTGCAAGAGGAGCCAGGAAGAAGAGATAATGTATCTCAATAGGACCTTCCTGGATAAATAAAAGTTTTATAAAACCATCATCTCTTTCATTTTTGTGCCACAGGATACATGTTTGTGAGTGCTGTTATGAACTGTATGACCTGTGTGATATACACTATATTGCCAAAAGTATTCACTCACCCATCCAGATACTGGAAATCAGGTGTTCCAATCACTTCCATGGCCAAAGAAGTATAAAATCAACCTCCGAGCCCTGCAGACTATTTCTACAAACATTTGTGAAAGAATGGCTCGCTCTCAGGAGCTCAGTGAATTCCAGGATAGTACTGTGATAGGATGCCACCTGTGCAACAAGTCGAGTCGTGAAATTTCTTCGCTCCTAAATATTCGATTTAGGAGCGATTGGGAATGACAGAACAACCCGACAGAACACCTTTGGGATGAATTAGAGCAAAGACTGAGAGCCAGGCCTTCTCAACATCAGTGTGTGACTTCACAAATGCATTTCTGGAAGAGTGGTCAAAAATTGGTCATAAAGTGGTCATAAACACACTCCTAAACCTTGCGGACAGCCTTTCCAGAAGAGTTGAAGCTGTTATAGTGGCAAAGGGTGGATCAACATCATATTAAACCGTATGGATTTAGAATGGGATGTCACTTAAGTTGATATGTCAAGGCAAGAGAACGAACTTTTGGCATTATAGTGTATGAAGACCATAGCATTTTAGGCTCATCAGCCTTTTTGTTGCTAACTCAAATTAAATATCTGATGAGAAATAATTAGTCAAATTGCATTTCTATGAATACACAGCCTACATCTATTCACGTAAATAATATTCCTCAATAATAATAACAATGGCTTACTTGCTCTTTACAGGCTTGTTGAATCTGAGCCTTATTTTGGTAATAAAACAAGTTGTTTTACTCACCCATAGCACTTTGGTGTCATATGGAGCACTTCCAGAGATGTTTTAGATTTGCGATCTCCATAATGTGAGTTCTCGGGGCACATGTTTGTGGTCTCCAAATAACACAAACTTTAGCACTTTTAAAATCATAGAAGCTCGATGTCTTAGCCTACGATTTCGTTTGGTCAAAAGTGGCCTGTAATCCGAGATTTAGCCATAGTTTCGAGTAGATGAGGACGCCAGTGCGCATGTGCGGACTGTGCTCTCAGCTCCCGGGACCCAAACATGAAACGCAAAGCTGTAAACTATGGCTAAATCTCGGATTACAGGCAACTTTTGACTCAAATGAAATCATAGACTAAGACATCGGGCTTCTATGATTTGAAAAGTGCTAAAGTTTGTGTTATTTGGAGCCCGCACGGGGCATATTACATGCTTGGGGAATATATTATATGCCCCGAGCTATGGCTAGAAGTCGCGCTAGGCTAACGCTAATCTAAAACATCTGCGTAAATTCTCCATATGACACCAAAGTGCTATGGGTGAGTAAAACAACTTGTTTTATTACCGAAATAAGGCTCAAATTGTAAAAAACGTTACTTTTCCTTTAAGGCACTCCACTGTAGTCATTATTCATTCACTCTACACCTGATGGTGGTAAACTCCTCAGCCACAGATGCCCTGGGGTAGGCACATCCACCAGATTGATACGAGATGTGTTAAGTGTCATGCCTATAGGACACAATGACAGAACTTTCAACATTCTGTTTGGGAGAGGACTCTAACCACTGAGCCACTGCCACCCCTATCCAATCATATCTTAGTAGTAGCAGTAGCAATACTTTCCACAATTACTCAGTAGCAGTACCTTTACTTCTTCCACTTCATCTCTTACAACTGTTAAATACACTTACTGTTAATTATTAAGACACACTCTCCCTAGATTTTTAAAACTGCCTCCCATGATCCTTTTCATCTAGACTCACACTTCACCCTGATTGCCTTTCCTTTCCTAACTGTACTCCGAACTATAATCTGCCCTATCAGCTTGGAGTTTGCCTACGTTTCATCTGGGACAATGCGATTCTCTCTGTGCACCGCCCACTTTCCCTCCTTTCTTACCCACAATCCCTGGCGGCAGGGTTCCTTGCCAAGACCCCTTTTGTTCTCTGCCATAATACATCTTTATTAGTGTAATCCCGTTGCTTGCTTGCACACTGTATTAGTCTTTATCCACATCATGTAGTTACAAGCAGTCTGTCATGGAAGTTGCTTTGAATACTCTCCGGACAGCAACACTAGATAATTGCCTAAACTTTTTTATCCAACTTAGAAAACCCCCTTAAGCGATGAGACACCAAACACCCACATTTTTAAATTAAAAGACACCATTTTGACAGTTGTTTCTGTGTGGAAAATAAAACTAGTCCCTGATTTGTGTAGAAGGGGCGGTGGAGATTTATGATAGCAACTGGAGCACACTTTCACTGTTGTGTATGTACTGAAAGCCTATTGGGGTTTTCACATCTCGCCATTTGTTTTGCACATTACTGATGTTTCCCCATAATGTGCGCGGAGCATCCCCTGGAGAGAGAGGAGAGGGCCCTGTTCACGAGTTCAGCCTTCATTTAGTTTCGCTGGTGTCCTCCTCTCGAGATAAAGCCTGACATGGAAGACCTTAGCGGCTCTCAAGAGGAGCTATTAATACAACACAGAGAAGAGGAATATAGAGAGAGAGATGGGGGACTGTATCCACCTGGCAACACCGAGTTTGGATCCAGGGAGGGATGAATAGGCAATAGGTTTCAGTGTGGTAAACTGACACGTCCAAAGTCCCTAAAGTGCAGGGTCTTGTTCCCTAGTTGCAACAAGACTTCCCTAATCAAAACAACCCACAAACAACATTAATAAAAAACATGGGTGATTTATGGCATTCGAAGTTTTGCTAAACCTTCCTCGGAGTCCAATGTAGCCTAATGATAAAGAGGTAGAATTTTGGAAACAAAGGCTCAAAGGTTTGAATCTTTCTTGCTAAAATGTGGTATCTGTTCCTGCAAAGGGATTTATAGGCACTAAAGTGTTTCAGTTTTGCAATATGACGTTCATAAAGAGAAAAATATTGCTATAATTTTTTGATAGTTTATATTATGTCCAAAAACAGGTGAGTCAAAGTATGATAACTGCAATTCTGAGTCAATTCTTTAAGGTACAATGCAGCTTTTCTTTTTACAGGTGTTTTTATTGCACAAAAATACAGCGAAAACGCATGCATTCTTCTCAGATCTGACATGTAACTTGACCTTGTGGTGTCATCTGCTTGTTTCCATGGAGATAACTAACTTTAAAGATGCCATGACATGGTACTTCTTGATGCTTTTATATGTTGCCTTAATAGTTCCCTAATACTGTAAATGAATCCTTCTTCAAAATCAAGACTCAGTGCATGAGAAAGACCCATGAACACAGGCAGAGTCAAAAAATATGTCTCTGAACACCTTAGTTTCTTAGTTTAGTCTTTATTTGAAGGGACAATGTACAGAGACATTATGTACAAAAACAGAGATGTTCTGCACCAGAGTATAGCTACAAAGCTAATTTCCATCCGCAGTCCCTGGTTACATGGATAAAAAACAACGGTCTATATCATTAAAAACAATCAAAGATTTTCTCTTAAAACACACACAGCATCACACATTTAACTTTGACACACATCTCATTACGCAGTAACACAGCAAAACATAATATACACCCACTAACATTAACCCAAAACACACAATCACACACATCCATGTACTATTTACACACCATATCATTCACAATAACAATAACACATAAAAACATCATTCTTATACCTCATTATGGGCGTTGTTGCTTGAATGCAAATGAGAAGGACAGAGACAGGCCAGAGCAGCGGGTGGGGGGGGGGGCAAACTCTCTTTAGCAGTGCGCTGTGTGCTGTCTCCACTTCCGCATTTTATGCGCGAAGGAAGAAAGGAGAGGCGTTTCAATGAAAAAAACACATTTCCACAGAAAATAAAATTCAACCACTGCTGTTTCAGAGGCCCAGAGGCTCGGATAAAATTCTTCCGAGCCTGGAAACATTCTCACGTGCGTCCAGGCAAATAAAAAAACGCATTTCGCATTGCGTAGCTCGTTTGCGGTCCAAACTCTGGCCGTGACAGTGGGTAGATATCCAGACGGGAGGTGGAACTGCATTTGTATTTTTTCTTCAATGTGACGTCACAGTTTCCTTGTTCAGAATCGCCCGTTTGAGCTGTGTTTTTTTCAAACGCAGAAAAGAACCGCAAATGCTCAGTTTACACATTTCGCAACTTTTAGCCATGGGGGGGCTAAACAGGGTAGGGGAGCTCACATTAACGTTCAAAAACCTCAGAAAGTGAAAATTTCATGCCATGGGACCTTTAATGTCATACTGTGGAACATTCCAGGAAAAGCAAACCATCTCCATGGAGACAAGCAGGAGACGAACTCTCAGAAAAGTGCACCTTAAGTATCTGAGTCTATACAGCTTTAACAAGTATGTAATTAAGAAATACTATAACTCGTGTGGCTTTCCTAATTAATACACGGTTTTCCATAAACTTCACTGATGTAACTTATACTGTTTTAATGCTATTCAAAAAGTTGTTCTTAGTGTTTAGTGCTTCGTACCTCTGGGGTAAGTACCTGCTAATGGTTTTACATACACACTGTGCACAATGGAGCTTACTCATACCTTCATTACTATCCATTACAGCAACCTCAAATTAGAGTCCAGGCAATCAAGGTTAATGCATGTCTTTATGGCCTCCCTTATACGACCTATGGACACACCCACAGTGGACTCTTAAAAGTATGCATATTCTTCTTTCTTGGGACCCTGCCTGTGCGGTGACGTAAATGTAAATATATAATGTATTGGGAGACAAAGTTTCAGCCCTAGTGATGTATTGTGGAGGGTCATTGCTTGAGGCGACAAAGGTTCAGGTTCAGAGAGTTGTCAGTCTGAACCCCAATCTAACCACTGTTTCCAAGACTTTTCATTCACCTCGCCAGTATGGATAGGTAAATAAATAAATAACTGAAATACAGTGGTACCTCACCTTATGAAATGAATTCGTTCCAGAAGTGGTTTCGTAACGTAAATTTTTTGTAACTATTTTTTGTAGCTATTTCAATGGAAAACGCCTGATTCGTTCCAAGGCCACGTTCCAAGGTTTTTTTTTTATAGTGTAACATTTTTTTATAGTGTAAAATTGTGTTCTGCGTCCTGATTGGCTAAGAGACTGTAGATCCAGGACTAAACGTAGACTATACCAGGTCTAGACCAAGGTCTAAACCTGGACTGGACCAGGACTAAACCTGGACTAAACCAGGACTGGACCAGGTCTAGACCTGGACTAAACCAGGACTAGACCAGGTGGATTAAAGCGCTGAGTGCGGGTCTATTTCCTGGTTTCGTGCTAGCTCTGCTATTAGCAGCAGCACAGGTGTACCTCACGAGTCACGGCTGAGGCGAGCAGCGACTGCGTGCTTGGGAGGAAGGAGGAGGGCGGAGAAGTGTGCGCGCGGACACGTGTGTGATAGCGCAGCATGACCTGGCGCGGGGCTGCGAGCACGAGACCCATGCTCAAACCGTGCCTCCTCTAGACCAGATCTAAACCAGGATTAAACCACCGCGTGCGGGTCTATTTCCTGGTTTCGTGCTAGCTCTGCCGGTGTACCTCACGAGTCACGGCTGAGGTGAGCAGCGAGGAGGAGAGGGGATGTGCCTCCCCTCGGGACCGCACGCAGTCCGAGCGCATGAACGAACGCATGCAAGAGCCGCGGTGGTTTAATCCTGGTTTAGACCTGGTTTAGACCTGGTCTAGAGGAGGCACGGTTTGAGCACGGGTCTCATGCTCGCAGCCCCGCGCCAGGTCATGCTGCGCTATCACACACGTGTCCGCGCACACACTTCTCCACCCTCCCCCTTCCCCCCACGCTTCACTATTAATACATTTTGTTGAAAATCTATGAAAGTTTGAGTGTTTAAACCAGAGACAAATGTGAGAAAAGTTTAAATCCAGTCTGAGGAAAAGAGTATAATGTCTGTGGCTGAGCACGCATCTGAGCGCGCATTATTTGAATTTTTGAGATTTCGCGTTTCGTAACTTGAATTCTCTTTTGTTGGGTCTTTCGTAAGGTGAGGTACCACTGTATTGTTTATCTGAATATGTTAATTGGCAATTTATTCCAATCAATCAAATTATAATGTCTTATTTAAAATGCATTATCTCTGTGGTTCTCAAACTTTGTTACTGATACTACTGGTGGTACAGGCTTCTGCAGGTCTAATTTAGAGTTCTTGAAAGAGCAACACACATTGATATATCAATGACACACATAAAAAAAACCTTTGCACATTTCAGTCCATTATTTTTTCCTGATGCTTTGGCAGATCTTTTTTCTCTCTTTCTTGAACCACAATTTGATTTAGAAAGCATGCTGTTAATCACCTTTTGGTCCCACTTTCAAAACCTCCATAGTCATGCATTTTCCTTATAGGGTAAGGGCCTATATTGGACCATTTTTGATGTATGTTATATTTAATGTTGCTTCCTCATCACAAACATACATAGAGATGCGTAAACCCCCCGTATTATATTGTTCTTCTCTCAAACTGAAAACACTCTGTTCCTCCTTGTTCCACTGTGTGATACTGTGTGATACAGTGACCCCTCTACTGTGTTTTTTAACTGTATACACCTTCTCTAGAATCATTTTTGATCATTTCAGCCCTGGATTTGCCTAACTTTGAAGTTACAGCTATTAGAATTTAGAATATTAGAATCAGGGTATGTTTTTTGGGCGGTAACAACTGTCCAGTATGGCTAAAAGCTCAAAAGAGTCAATGTTGCATTATATAGGACCATTAAAGACTAGGTAAGGCCTATTATAGACCTAGTTTGGATCTGGCAGCACTCAGAAAGCAAATATCTCCTGGTGTGAAACATCTGAGAACCACTGTCTAACTGCCCTTTTCACCAATGTCTTCCATAACTTTCCCATGCCCTTTGTCTCCTCTGACCAGCCTCGCAAAGTCTTCGTATACGGACAATGAAGGCTAGGCGATAAATCTTTATTGAAGCAATTATAGTGCAAATGTTATTTACACCACCTAATTGGGCCGGGATATCTCTCGAAATTAAGGCCCGGGGGGAGCTAAAATGGACACCAATTAATTTTTGCTGACAGAGTCTGCAAAACAGCAAATGGCAACAAAGGAGGCGGATTCCCCAGGAGGTAGCGACTTTAGAGGGAGGTGAGAATAACTGCGCTAATGTAGTCACAACATAGCGCCATTTCCATATAAATAACTTGGGGAAAAAAAAGAAATAAGAAACTCATTTGAGGGCGCTGAAAAGAAATCAATTATGGAAACAAACAGGCCGGCGTCTCCTTTCGCTTTTGAGACCTTGAGAAGTACGAGTGACGCGCTTACAGGCCGTTGTAATGCTGTAGGCAAGAATATGCATAATACTCGCTGACGGACATGGGAGGGGTAAGCTAGTAAATGTCAAGTACATATACCGGGACCACACAGAGCTTATTAAAAAGCTGTCACGAGCAGAGGAGAAGCTAACAAGATGTACCAGATTTGATGAGGATTTATTACCCGCTGCCATCTTTACTAAATGGCATTCTTATACGCAGGGAGTCGTCAAATAAATCACGGAGCAGGAATGAGTCGGTGTGCCCGTGCAAGGGGAATGTGTGTTATTGGGTCACATTGGAGGTTCGGTGGAGATTTGCCAAGGGCGTAAAGAGGATAGATGGGTGTTAGTGTCATGGTGTGATAAATAAAAGATCAGGGGAGAAAGTAAGCACTGTACGGTGTGTTTCAGACAGATGTGGCAGAATAGAGATAAAGCTATCGCGTTTAGGAGAGCGTATTAGTTTCACGTTATCTGTACAGTAAATGAAAAGATAATGTATAAAAATGCTGTGGAGGAGGAAGAGTTATAGAAACAGTGATGGTTGGAGGTAGATTGCAAAATGAAGTAGTCGCAAATGTATTTATAAAGGCACTGATAATCGTCCCACTTTTGCCGTTCTTTGGGACGAAATGTTCCTGTTTAAAAGGTCAAATTACAGGGTGTGAATATTTGAGCTCTTGTTCCTAATAGTCAAAAAAACATATCCGGTGTTACATTTGAGCTTATTAAGAAATGTTTGAGAAGTCCTCTATGTTCAGTCTGCTCATTAGTACAGTAGCTCAGTTGGTTGAGTGGTTAACTCCACTGACCCACAGGTTGGCTGGTATGATTCCAGCTCCCACAGATGAATGCTGTTGTTGTGTCCTTGGGCAAGATACTTAACCCACCTCACCCCCAGTGTCTGCGTACACTGGTGTATAAATATGTATGTGAATAAGTGAGTGGTTATTTGTTGTAAAGCGCTTTGAGTGCCTTGAAGGTGAAAAAGCACTATAAAAATGTGACCATTTACCATTTTACTATTTAGTACTTACATTTGATATTTTACAGTAATTTCTTTCAAAATGTGTGTAAATATGCTCCATATTTTCTGTAGATGGAGCGACAGTAGCTCAGTTAGTTGGAGCATTTGTCCAGTGATACAAAGGTTGTCGGTTTGAATCCCGCTCTCGACATAAACATCATTGGTTTAGTGGTCAGAGCCACTGAACCACAGGTTGGGAGTGCGAGTCCCAAGTGGGAGTGCCTTAGGCAAGACACATTTGTATGGATGAGTGGTTCCTTGACATAAAGTGCCTTGAAGTCAGAAAAATGTAACCATTTAAAATTAAGGAGCATAGGTACAATTTGAATGTGAGGTATGTTCCCTGGTACCTATGTTCTCACAGTTAAAGAGTATGGACTGGGGAATATTGAAATATGTGTGCTTTAGAAACATCCATTCTATACTTGGCCAACTTTATTCAGCATTGTTAACAGATCTATAATTCAAGTCCAATGTAAGAAAAGATATCCCCCCAAAAGAAACCAATAATACTGTGTGCCTTTTAAACTTGCTCATGATCACCTTGACGACTATTGCTGTACACTATTTATAGCAAATTCATTTTATCTTCATTTTGACTCTAAATTTCGGTATTCTTATCAGATGGTCTTCCCGGGCATGGCTAGTCTGACAGATCTGGCAGACCGACACGCCCCTGTGCGGTGTTATCTTGAATGTGGGGAAGAAAACAGGCAGACCATCAACAGAAAGAATGAAGCTTTTACCTTGGCTGACACATGGGACTCACTTCTCCAAACAGCAACCACCATGTGACAGCAGGCTTGGTGTGTCTGATAGATCTGCCAAATTTGTCAAACTGACCCCATCTGGGAACAACAACTGAACACCAGTGTCTCTTATCACACCAACAATACATGTCATGTAAACATGTCAGGCTTCTTTGCATATTTACTTGTTAGAAGAAAACAAAAGTTATATTTGCTGTATTGACCTTATTCCTCCCTCTAAATGTTATTAAATCGCATGTCATTTGCAGTGGTACTTTCAATTAATCGGGAATCCCACTGAGAAGTAAAGATTCACAGCTGATACAAAATATTATAAAATACACAGTAATATGATACAAAATAAGTTGATTTGTGTAAAATGTTCAATATTCATGGGCACCAACAATTCATCAATGCCCCGATTCTCTGGAAGGCTCCGTGCTCCACTTATTTGCTGTCAATATCAGTAGCCACATGCAAATTAATACAACTCAAATGATGATGGTGACGTCTACTGCAACTTCCGGAATAAGATGTTTGTTTTCCCTCTTTAAAGGAAAAGTAACGTTTTTTTACAATCTGAGCCTTCTTTCGGCAATAAAGCAAGTAGTTTTACTCACCCATAGCAGTTTGGTGTCAATTGGAGCAGTATCGCAGAAGTTATGTTGGAGCCGTTCTGTTCTACTAATGATCCCGTATGTGTGATCATGTGTAACTGCATGTATGTTTGTGTGTGTTTGTGAGGGGAATGACAGTGCAAGTGTGTTTTATGTGCCTATGTTTAGTGTGATATTGTTGTTTTAGCTTATCTTATCATTATCTTATCATTATTTTAACTTATTGTTGTTTTAGATTATCCATCTCTTTTATTCTTCGTTATCAATACATTTTAACTTTTTTACTTACTGAAATCTGTTTAAAAGCCCTCCTAGGGACTGGTGTTGCGAATTAGCCATTGGCTAAAACACTGTGGTACCTGCATCAGATGTTAATCTATGTTTGTTGTATCTGTCCCTATCAAATAAACAATAAAGTAAAGTAAAGTATCCGTTAGCGTGAGTGCTCGGGGCACTGCTTTGCGCTCTCCAAATAACACAAACTTTAGCACTTTTCAAATCACAGAAGATCGCTGTGTCAGGGTAGACTTTTAGTAGATTCCAAAACGGCCTGAAACCTGATATCACAACAGAAAAGTAAAGTTCAGAGCGGTGTTAGCTTCTTTCGGACTAGCGGTGTTTACAAAACAGCTGAGTTCACGCATGCGCACTGTCCTCTCTGATGACGTCATCAAATGAAACTATAGCTGGATATCGGGTTTCAGGCCGTTTTGGAATCCACTAAAAGTCTACCCTGACACAGCGATCTTCTGTGATTTGAAAAGTGCTAAAGTTTGTGTTATTTGGACACCGCGAAGTAATGCCCCAAGCATATGATACGAGCACCATGTTAACGGATACGGGATCATTAGTAGAACAGAACGGCTCCAACATAACTTCTGTGATACTGCTCCAATTGACACCAAACTGCTATGGGTGAGTAAAACTACTTGTTTTATTGCCGAAAGAAGGCTCAGATTGTAAAAAAAAACGTTACTTTTCCTTTAAATGGCAAATAGTAATAGAATCTCACCCAGGTGCATCGTCCTGTGTCATTGGCAACTCATCCCAATTTTAGTTACGATAAATGGTTGTTGGTTATACGGAGCTTCCATTGTAAAATTCCAGTCATGTTAATGTATACCTGTTTTAGTGATGCATGTCAGATCCAGATACTATTGTTGCATGCCCTTCAAATCATGATCTTGGCTAATCTGTCAGATCTGCAAGCAAATTTTCCACTGAATGAACCATAAATACATGTTATTTTATTAGCTAATAACAAACCAATCAAGTTCACAGCAAGCTTATTGTTTCATCTCCCTTGTCCTATTAACTCCTGAAAAGGAATCTCAGAATCAATTATTTTATTCTGGAAGTTGATGCCACCCTGTCAACCCTTAAACGTTTTTGCACAAACCGCTGTCTCACTAATCAGAGCAGAGTCAAGCCGGGCTCAGCGGTGGTCTTATATATTATTTAAAACGCTCTCGAGATTTGTTGTCATGTGCCCCCAAACTCCTCGCCTCCCCACTGACTATTTAAACAAGCTGCCTCCACGACTCACATCACCGGCGCTACATAAATAACTTACTTATTTAAATAGTAACAACATGCCTGGATCTCATTCCACCAACAAAACAGGTAGAAATGGCGTAAATACAGAATATCTTTCATTTGGCGTCCCTCTGAGAATTACTGTAGGTTGCTAATGACTGCTCTGCTGGGGCCTGCTACCTGTGCGCCTGTGAGGCAACTCCCAGGGGAAAGAGTTGGCAAACAAAACATTCTGACAAAGACGTCTGAGGTGGTTTAAAGAAAAAGCTTATGCATTTAAGTATGCAAAGTGCTGACATAAATAAGAGGAACTTGCACACTCACTTGCATCATGGTGCTGCTCAGTGCTGCTCTTGAGCATACTGATGTAATTTGAGTATAATGGAGAATTGGAGACTACAGAATCAAGGTCAGAAACATATTTAGAAGCTACTGCATGTCTACCTGGTTTCTCCATAGGTTGATAGAGCAGATGTTGTTTAGTTGTATATGTAGGTGGCACAGTGAGTGAATGTGTTCCTAGCTCCCTGGTTCAGGTCCCAGGCTGGATGAAGCCTATCTGTGTGCAGTTTGCATATTCTCTCCATGTCTGGGTTGTGTAACCCAATTTTAAAGGTCCCATGGCATGAAATTTTCACTTTCTGAGGTTTTTGAACGTTAATATGAGCCCCCCCCCCCCCATGGTTAAAAGTTGCAAAATGTCTAAACTGAGCATTTGCAATCCTTTTCTGCGTTAGAAAAAATCAGAGCTCAAACGGGCGATTTTGAACAAGGCACCTTATTGACATCAGATCGAAAAAAGAAATGCAAATGCAGTTCCACCCCCGTCTGTCTGTACTCAGCGTCTCTGTAAATCACGCCCAGAGAGTTTGGACTGCGGAGGAGCTACGCAATGCGAAATACGTTTTTTTATTTGCCTGGAGGAACTTGCGAGTGTTTCTAGGCTCGGAAGTCCTTTATCTGAGCCTGTGGATATCTGAAACAGCAGTGGTTTAATTTTATTTTCTGTGGAAATGTGTTTATTTTTCAATGGAAGGCTTCTCATCTCTCCTCCCGTGCAAAAACACGGAAGTGGGTCACAGAGCGGAGCGGAGAGTTTGGCCACGCCCCACCCCCTACTATAGGCCATCTCTGTGCTCCTCATTTGCATTAAAGCAACAACGCCCATAATGGAGTGTTCCAGAGTGACATTTATGACTCTTTCTCATCTTATCTCTGTTTCTCATGCACTGAGTGTTGATTTTGAAGAAGGATTCATTTGCAGTATTAGGGAACCATTAAGGAGCCATATAAAAGCATCAAGAAGTACCATGTCATGGGATCTTTAACCATCTATTTCAAAGAATCAGACAGAAAATCCTCCTGCTAGATACTCTTTACCAAGCTTCTGGCTCATGTTCTGGAGGTGGGTCACTTGCCAATTTGGCCAAAAGCGCTGGTTGTAGAATGGGTCAAATGTTGTAGACAAATTTCCAGGACAATAAAATTCTTTCTTTTTTTTTTTTTTTTTCAATCGCCATGCAATTTCAATGTTTTATGTTCAATGATATTTAGTAAAGAAGAAGAAACCTTTCAAAAAACTTTGACCACAATTGAATTTTAAACCATTAAGTTTTGTTTGTTCTACCGACGTTTGGAGGTTTATCTAATTGCATCCAGCTTTATCATATTATATGTTGATTTGGAGACACAGTGGCACAGTTGGTAAGCGTTTGCCCTCCAACCAGAGCATCTCCTTTCAAATTTTACCAAAAGTGCAGAATGTGTCCCTGGGTAACCCAACACTTCACCCCATGGCTTATTCCACTCACAGTAATTTAATGAGGCTGGTTGCAATATTGCGAAATTACCAAGAAAATCCCCATTCAACTTGACAAAGTTCTTATTTGTGGTAAAAAGTTAATTTTGCTAAACAGACACCGCATGGCTTCCTTATCCAGACTGGTACACGGTGGCATTATTATTTAGCAAAAAAACACAACTCCTCACTTTTCAATTCAAAATTCATAAGCAGGGAAGTTTTACGACATTACATGACAGACAGATCTATATTCCAAATGCACTTCTTACCATGTTGCTGACTATTGCTGCTACACAACCATCAAAACACTCCTCCATCTAGAACCTACCTCTAAATTAAAGGTATAATTCAAGCACAGAGACCATTTCCATTGTTGTAAAATGACAACTTTTGGTCTGTTCTGCGTTGCATGCTAGTTGGGATTTTAGCTCATTCAATCACTTTAAATTGAAGCGATGCCTGTGTCAGCTCTTTTACGGATAATGTTGATGGAATTGAATGTGCTGAACAAACTGGGAGCTTTCTTCATTTGGGCTTGAAATGAGAGGGGTGGTGGGTGTGTGGTTGGGGGGTATAGCTTTGGAAAGGGGGGGCTGGAAAACAATATTGTCTGTTCCTCTCTCCGTGGACAAGGTCAATTAGAGAAGGACATAGATTGGCAATCAAAACTGACACCAAAGATTGACTATAGTGATTACAGGGATGCATATGGGGGGCTTTAAAGGTTATTAATAATGATTTATGGAATTAATTATAGAAGTAAGATAGAATTCCGTGCCTTAAATACATTATATAAGTCTTGCCTAGGGAACGCTCACCGGCAATAGAAAGTGCAGTTATAAATGGGGTATGTTCCACGACTGGATGGCTTGTCATTTAGGCTGCGGTGGAGTTATGATTATCATCGCATCAAGTGGAGATGGATGAGATGGAGATGTCCAATGTAAACATTCCTTATATGATTTTATGGCTTCTCGACACACTGTTTATCACAGTCTCATACATGCATTAAAGTAGTAGCAGGATTGTCTATTAATATTATGCTAGATTTATAGAAAGATAGTTAGGCAATCGGCAATAACATTAGAGCGCTTTGCCCTCATAAAATTTAAAACAAAATGTGATGATGATTACGTCTGATATAGTGACATAGTGAAGTATATCGTCCATAGGTGTTCATTTGGGTTGACATTTAAGGCTATATGAATTGATTTATATATTTGGTAAAGTCATTTTGCCAATCAGTGACCTCTGGCAACCTATTGATATTGTTGATTAGGAAGCCATTGCCATTTTGTTTCTTTATCGGAATCTGCTAACAATACAGCAACATGGGGAAAAAGCGGAGAAGAGCCAATAAATATTAAAGTAAGAATGGGTCACATGTCAATCAACGATGTCCAAAGTGTCAGAGAATTGGGGTACTAAAGTGCCTATGATAGGTTAGACTATTATTTTTTCAAATACAAGGTTAAGATCATTATATTTAAGATTTTTGCCAAAACATTCACACTTGTTTGGCAATTTTTAGGTTTAAAATTTGTACTTCCTTCAACATATTTTTCAACTTTTCTTCCCAAACTGCTTCTTAATTGGTGTAAAACTATAATTTATATTTACAGTAGTACATAATCACACCAAATTAAGTCAAAATTAGACAATCACACAAATCTATCACATGCACTTTAAAACAAAAAACAAAATCGGCATATACTAGTACGTTCCCTTCAACTAGAATGGTCTGTTTCTATTGCTTGCCTAAAATTTAACAGATAATCTCAAAAAATGATATCCTTGGTTTAAGAAGGAAAAGATGCATTGATGAATAATTGTCATTCAAGTTATACACCCCACAGTTGAAAATGCACACATTTTTAAATAAATCTCAATTTTTAAAACACTATTGCTGCTCCAAGAAAATTCACAAAAATATGATCCATTCTGACTTGGCGTGGGGAAAGATAACAATCGAGGTGATTTGAGCACCGCCAGTGTCTTTGTTAGGAAACCGCAATGTTCTATGCTGTTATCTCAATGGGGTAAAAATGACCCTCTGGTATAAATTAGGCTATTGGCATTTACTTCAGAACTGCCTTGATGGTTAATAGAGGCATTTTTGAAAAGGTCATGAAGTGGGAGATGTAATATAAGAGTTTATGAAACACCAACAAGTTATGCAGTTTAATATTGCTAAGGGGGTAGAATGATGGCTGCAGTATCGGCGTCATTCATAATAAGACCGTCATCTGGATATAGCCTGAAATGCAGTGCTTATGCCAAGAACAAAATGTCACTGTTTGCTGGGCGTATATTTAGGGCTTTATGTGTGCCAAAGCCAAATACATGGAAGAAACTGTTTGCACATCTGGCCCCATTGGTCTGGGATAAACACCAGGCTATATCGAGACATAACTGTCAAATGTTCATTTAATCAATGCTGTCCTCACCCTTGAGCTTTGTTGTTGTGGTTCTG
This sequence comes from Paratrypauchen microcephalus, assembly GCA_036785185.1. NCBI lineage: Eukaryota > Metazoa > Chordata > Actinopteri > Gobiiformes > Gobiidae > Paratrypauchen > Paratrypauchen microcephalus. The sequence continues at coordinate 5,389,478 of JAVJIX010000019.1, read as the reverse complement.
TGTATGAAATGTGACCGAAAGTAGTTAAAGGGTCATTTACTGTGTATCATTTTCAGTGTTGGGCACGTTACTTTGAAAAAGTGATTTGTTACAGTTACTAGTTACTAACCCAAAAAAGTAACTGAGTTACTACACTATAAAAGTAACTAGTTACCTAGGAAAGTAACTAATGCAATTTTTTTTTATAGTGCATTACAGCTTTTGCTGCTTGGCTGACGTGGCTCCGTCACCATGGCCTTCATTGTTAACGGCACCGAGCATGCGATTATCATCATGGGACCTGCTGGTGGCCACTAGTTTAACAGAAGTGTGCGCCTTTGAGAGATGCTTCATTAAATTCGAGTTGCTTACATTGGACGTGGACAAAGTCTTTGGTCTTTGACACAATGTGCACCTAACATGTACGTTTTTACCTTTTACCTCGACAAGGTTAAAATACTGCCTATACTTCTGTCTTCGACTCGGGACTCGCCATCTGACACGGGGTGTGTGTATTGTGTGTGCGCTACTACTGTGTGCTGGGATTGTGTGTAGAACCCGCCCACCGCCCACTGGGTGTCTCTGATTGGCTCAACATGAAATCTTACTCTGCTTTAGCCAATCATCATTACTTATCCCACCCTTACCAAAGGGAGACAAAAATTCCCCTGTGCCTATGCGAGTCACGCACATGATGCCACTTTCAAAATGAGTAGGTTCAGTAACGCGCGGTAACGGCGTGTTGGTGCCGGTAACGGCGTTATAACGATAGATAAAGTAACTCGTTAGATTACCCGCTACTGAAAAAAGTAACGCCGTTAGTAACGGCATTTATTTTAACGCCGTTATTCCCATCACTGATCATTTTTACATGTGTTTCAAAAATTGTTTACTTTTACTTTTACTTTACTTTACTCTTTTTTTTGTTATTTCGGTCTCAAAAAGGTGCTCTGTGTAACATTTTTAGTAGAGGGTCTGCCACCTGCTTGTCTTCATGGAGATGTCATTGATTTTAATTAATCACCATGAAGACAAGCATGTGAGAACATCAGGCCCAACTTATAGGTTAAATATGTGAAGGAAAGAGCATAGAAAGGAAGCTTTAGACAATCAGTGATGTCCAAAGTGTAAGAGAATTGGGGTATTTCAGTGCCTATGACAGGGTAGACTACTCATTTAACTTTCCAATTTGGTACCATATTAAAAATGTTACTTCCTGATTGGAAATTGTGGCATAACAAATTCCATAATTGTTACCTTGCAAAACTCCTCTAGTGTACACAGAAATTATCATCTGACTAATACAAATATAAGAAAATACCTTTATTTTGTAGAAATTATGTTTTACATTACACCAGGCCCAATTTATAGGTCAAATCTATGGAGGAGAGAGCGTAGACAGGCAGCCCTAGGACTCTGTCCCAAGATCGCAGCACCATTGAAGGATGGGTCAAATGCAGAGAACAATTACTACTGTGAGGACAATAAAGTATAATATACTTTAATACTAACAGACCTGCACCTCACTCTGACCTGTATCTGACCTCACTTGCATTTAGTGTAAACCCGGAGATCAGTCTACCACATGCCGACCAGCAATGTATGTACATAAATCTTTGAGCATCATGAAATTCCATTCTTTTTTATTATTAACCTAAATTATTAAACATGTTATGTTCAAGTATATCGAAACCCTCCTTTTCACTAGCATTAAGAGCCTAAGCTAAGGAGACATTTTTGAAGTGAAAACATCCAACATTATTACCTCAAAGTGGAGCTCGAGCCCCGCGAGCCAGATTGCTTTTGCCCAGTGGCTATTTCACTGCCAGTCAGCAATCGCAGCTTGCTAATCATTCCCAGTGCAGAGTCAAAACTGACATGATCACTTGATGCATTACTGTGCAATGCTCCAGTAATTATTCCTGTCTTTAACAAGGCCCTCCTCCCCCTCTGTCTCACTCATTTATTTCTCCATTTTGTCTCGACTTGGAAACAATCTGCCAGCTACTGGAGCATGCACAAGATGTGACTGTAGGAGTGGTGCTCTTTGGCTAATCTACGGTGCCTAATCGCTGCTACAGCACTTTGAGCTGCATTTTGCTATCACACATAATTGTATTCATGTCTCGAGGGAAGCAGGCATACTAAGCATGTTCAGACTTCAGTCCTGTTGCTATACCTACGACGAAACTTGATGCAGTTGTTTGCAAGTATAGATATCCAAAAGTAAGTCTATTAAAGCTGAATTACCAGTCTTTACTATTATACTTTTTGCGATAAAATGAAGCTACACCATCTTCATCTGAATATAAAACATTTTACAGATCTCAAACTTGTGAGATAATGTTACAAATCTGAGGTTTGGTGGTCCACTTTGCTTCGCTTCTCAGTCTGAAAAAGCTGCTCTGAAGGTGTGTTAGTAGACAGAATGTAAATACTAGCAATGCACTAAAGGCTTTGTGAGAGCTGGGAACCAACTGGATATATTTAAATACCAACTTCACAGTATGAATTTTGCCAGTGTAGCCGTGTTAGAAACATGAGTAAAAGCATGCATACAGAAGTGACAATACGTTATGAATCCAGAGGAGACTTTGGCTTCAATGGGTTAGGATTACGTATCATTTTGGCACATGACAGGGCATAATATATTATCATGCCTAGTCCATGCAACCACTATTTTAATGGAGCTGCAAACCCCTCCATTTTTATTATAAATAAGTAAATAATAATGAAAAGGTATAAATGATCAATGATCTATAATTTTATTTAAAATCTGTTACTGAAACTTGTGGTTTATAAAACTACTCAAACATTTCGCAGAATCTTGCATTTTAAATGGCCTTTTTTAAATGTAAACAGCGTTATGAATATTAGTCACCATGTAGCTGCTTAGCCTCTACGAAGTCTTTGAACTCTTAATATTTTAATTTTTCAAAACCTCTATGAGAAAAATTTATGGAAAATTTACTTGCAGAATTGGGGTGAGCAGTCACTCTTGAGCTCCATTGTCTGTTGTCTTTTGTAAAGAACATAAAATATCAAAAAAAAAATTCTCCATGCTAGATACTCTAGCTCTAAAGAGGATTTCCCTCATTGTATATTCATTGTACAAGTATGTGTGTTATTGAACTGTGTTACAAAAAAGTGAAAGAACAGGTATAGATGTGCGACCATTGAGCTACACAGTCTACATGGTTCAGGAGACTAATTATACAAGAAGGCCAAGCTAAGTCGACCGCTTCAGAGAGACCGCGAGCTACACGGGGACTGCACGACATGGATAGTCCATTCAGAAGAGGCGAAACAGCTTCTCATGCATGCCTTATTACCCCAAAGACCGGCTTCATGTGGCAGATAAGTCACCTAGCCCTTCCAGCCCTGCTCCTCTGTGGACACCGATCCTGTAATGATACATTTCACTTCTGGCCATTTCCAGCTTGATGGCCTGAAATATGAAACAAAAAGGGGAAAAAAAGAAAGAAAGAAAGAAAGGTGCAATATGGGACATCATCTCTGACCCCTATCAAAGACTTGCCTCTTTACAGCATGTAGCCAGGCGTCACTGGATTCCACCCCTCATTTTCCTGTGGTCTTGGTCTAATGGGATTTTGGTTTTATATTAAGCGCATACCTCCCCTTGTCCTGACACCGCAGCGTGAGTGATTTGAATATAAAAAGTGGTTAAGTCCACAGAGCAGCAGCTTCAAATAGGATTCCGTGTGGCTTTTTAACCAGGGGCCTTCAGGTAAACCTGTCTGGCTATGTGACAGAAGAGGTGAGAACTGCAAGAGGGGTGAGGATCAAAAGGAGCAACTGACAGGAGAGGCCCAGAGAAAAGCTCACTTTTCAATGGCTGTGTAATAGAAATGGAATAAGAATAGAAATGTAACACAAGTGTAAGCAAGGTTACTTATGGCTTTTTACTACTAAATTCAGCAATTAAGGTAAGGCATACTTTATTAATCTCTTGTTGGAAATTCAATATCTGCATTTGACCCATCCTTTAAAGCCACTTGGGCAACAGGCAGTACAGTGCTCAGGAATCCATCTTCAGATGAGTTGCTCACACTGGACAAGGTGGGTGATGTCTTGCCCAATGACACAACAACAGTATGCTCTGGTCAAAGCAGGACTCTTAGCAAGATTCAAACCATCTACCTTGGGCTGATAGACGAACACAAACCACTGAGCCACTGCCGCACCTCTAAATATAGCGTTAAAGGATAGAACTTAAAAAAGCATTTGAATATTTTTTGTAATATTTTGCTAGTGAATAGCTTTTCACTTTAACCCAAAATAGCAGACTTTAGATCCTCAGCTCTCAATATGGCAGAAGAGGTGAGAACAGCAGTTTTATAGGACCACACACTTATGCAATAGTCTTGTACAATACAGTGAGAGGCAATAATAGCACCAGTTGAATGCCGACGGGGGCAAGGAACTGTGGGTACTGTTTTTGAAGATCACTTCCATTACGCACCATAATGATAGCCAATGAGATTGTGTTAAGCAAACGACTCAAGGTCAGGCAGGGAGTAACATCAATTTCACCAAGAGTTAAATCTGTTCCCAGCTCTAAAGTGTGTTGTATAAACCTCGGCAGCTTGTATTCTGGGGCCATGATGTCACCCTGGGATAAAGGGTGTTCAAGTATTACATCAACTTGAATCATAAAGAGAAGGGGAAAAGGTGGTATATAAGTACAAATGATTGGAGAAAATGTAAGTTTGTACAAGCTGTGGTGGCAAACGATCAACTCACAGAAAAATAGCACGGGGTTGATTCAAGTACTCTTCTGTGTGGAGTTGGAGTTTGCATATTCTTGTGTTGGGAAAATCAAAATAGTTTAAATAATCCAACTAGGACCTATAGAAAGATCAATAGAGGGGATCCTGGGTGTTGCCTTGTGGCTGTTTTCTCATGATCAAAAATACCTTACAAAATCATTTTAAAGGAAACCTACTATGCATATATAGTTGTAATTTACTCACACAAAGTTGTATTTGGAGTGATTTGTGCATGTAGAAATCTTTAATCACTAATTTTCAAGTTGCCATATGGCCATTTTGGTACAAATGATTAAAAAAAAACACTACTCACAGCATGCAGAGCGATGATTGACAGCCGACCGACAACCACAACAATCCAACATGGCATGGACCCGTGCGCCCCAGACTTTGAAACAGAGTGGACATTTGTGCTCGATTCACACCGTTTCCCTTTTCTCCAGACATGGTGGGACATTGCAGTGGCCAGCTGTGCCAGGGAGGGGCGGGGCTGAGAGGGGCTCCTCACGTACCGCCCGTAGACAGCCAAAGGCTGTGCTTGTCACGTAATAACCTGTATCTGACTCACTGGCAGCCGTTAGTCCAACCGGAAAATTCAAATGTAGCAGCCGTAGTTTATCTTAAAGAGGCCCTTTAAATTAGACCAATGATATAATTTTTACACTACCAGTTCAGTTCCCACAGTGAACAATAGGACTGTTCATTTTGTTGTTCAAAGGATTGTACATTAACTCACTCTTATGACATGTCAAAGCAATCTTATTCTCCTCTGGGCAGTTTTTAATTACAAACCTAATGTAGGCCTATGTATTTATACACTGCTGCTTACTTTATTCAGTTTGTACTTATTCAGTCGGCACTCATGTGTATAAGTGCTCTCTTAAATTATAATTGAGATTTTCTTTTTTTTAAATACTGTTTAATGTTTTGATAGGTGCTTTTTTTCTTGTTTATTTGAGCTACTGTGTCAAAATACAAGTCTGAGAACAAACGATAGGTACAGAAAATAATTTGGATAACTACAGAGCTAGAGGTAATAGTGAGCACTGACTTTTGCAAAAGTACCCAAATGTGGTTAGAACCACATCAAAACCTGATGAATAAATAAGCTAACAAACTATGTGCCCGACATCAAAATAGCCCAGATAGACAAGCCTTGTAACATTACAAACTCTGAATTCAACATACTTTTCATTTTTTCTCGCTTCATTGACTGAGACAAACTATCTTTCTCTAAGTTATTGGCTTCCATCAGAGTGTGGTTTTCGTCATGCATTTAATCTTAATCTGGCTGACATGTTGGATGTCATAGCTAATTACTGAATGAATGCATCGGCCCATTAGTGAGTGTCTTGACAAGCTTAGACCTATTTCATCCATAACTACTTGGGACATTTGCTTTGGTCTGATTACATGCACCCCACTCAAAGGGAGACTTACTTGAAGTATGGGGTTGTGTGAAGTTTTAAAAAGCAATACTTATCCCAAGACTGATTTAAGTATTTTACAAGCATAGATTTAAACTTGCATGTTCGAATAATTCCTGGTTGTGAAGAGAAAAAAATGCTGCATTGCATTTTGAGAAAGATCCTTTGAGATTGAGCTGAGTTTGAGCCATATTGAGTAATTAAGATAAGATAAGATAAGATAAGATAAGATAAGATAAGACTTTAATGATCTCACATAGGAGAAATTCACTTGCCACATTAGCTCCAGGCAGATTAGTGCAAAAAAAAAATTTTGAACAAAAAAAGTGCATGCAGACAAGATAAGTAATAATAACAAAATAAGTAAATAAGAAAATGTAGGGGAAAAAAAGGACCTTTAGACTATATAGTAGAATTATAGAGTCTGATGGCGGTTGGGATGAAGGATCTGCGGTAGCGCTCCTTCTTGCACTGGGGGTGCCTCAGTCGACTGCTGAAGGAGCTGCTCAGCTCCTCTACAGTCCGGTGCAGAGGGTGAGAGGTGTCGTCCATGATGGACGCGAGTTTGGCCAGCACCCTCCTCTCAGCCACCTCCTCTACAGAGTCCAGAGGACAGCCCAGGACAGAGCTGGCCCTCCTGACCAGCTTATTAAGTCTTTTCCTGTCCCGCTCTGTGCTGCTCGTGGCCCAGCAGACGACAGCGTAGAGGAGAGCAGAGGCAACCACAGAGTCATTAAAGGTCTTGAGCAGAGGCCTGCACACTCCAAAGGACCTCAGTCTCCTCAGGAGGTGGAGGCGACTTTGGCCCTTCTTGTACAGGGCGTCGGTGTTGTGGGACCAGTCCAGTTTATTGTTGAGGTGAACACCCAGGTACTTGAAACTGTCCACAGTCTCTATGTCCTGCCCCTGGATGTTCACCGATGAGTGAGGTAGTGGTCTCCTCCTAAAGTCGATCACCAGCTCAGGTGGTTGCGCCCACACCAGTCCACAAAGTCACTGATGACCGAACAGTACTCCAGCTCGTTCCCCTCCAACACACAGCCCACAATGGCCGAGTTGTCAGAGAACTTCTGGAGATGGCAGCTGTCCGTGTTGTAGATGAAGTCCAGCCGCACATATTGTGGACGGTCAGTGAGGTAGTCGATGGTCCAGGCAACGAGATGTCCATCAACTCCCGCGTCCTCCAGCTTCCCCCGCAGCAGCGCCGGCCTGATGGTGTTGAAGGCACTGGAGAAGTCAAAGAACATGACTTTCACAGCACACATGGCGGTCTCTAGGTGGGTGAGCGCCCGCTGCAGCAAGTAGATGACTGCGTCCTCTACTCCTACGTTTGGCTTGTATGCAAACTGCAGCGGGTCCAGGGTGGGGCTCACCACAGAGCGGAGGTGGCTGAGGATCACCCTCTCCATGGTCTTCATGAGGTGGGAGGTCAAGGTAATTTCTTGGACCAGTACTTTCTACTTGCACTTGATTAATATTACTTTGAAATAACAATACTCTTATTTAAGTATTACATAACCAGCTAGAACCACACACTTTGATAAAACTTTACAAAGACAAGTGGACCTGAAGCAGTATCTTGTCTCACTGATTCCAGAGGGCGTGATTGACAGGCCGTTTAACCAATCAGAGAGATGCATGTCAAAAACAAACTTGACGGTTTACACAAAAAAAGAGAAAGGACTGAGAAACAGCACTGATTTTTATCTCTGGTAAAAGAAGTTACATATTTTATTCTGAATGTTACAGAGGAAAAAAGTCTCAAGTTTGAACGGATGATTTTCACCATTTGTTGTCAAGTTTCAGTCCCTTCTGGATTCGAACAGAATGTAGAAGAGACTGGCTGGCCAGGCAAACTCAAGTACAATTTTTTGGCTATCCTACGCTTGTTTGTTTGCCATTTATTTATGCCATAATACTCAAGGTTCATATGGTTGTATATTACCAGTAGCTCAAGGTGAACGCGTGCTTTTGCCATCAAGTAGCCAATTTGTGAATCAGATTTGAAACTGCAAATAATTATGTAGATAAAAATAAAAATGTGACTTGACCGTTAAACTTTTGGCAACAGTTACACAATTGCAAAAGTTAACTGTGACCTTATCCATTTTTTCTCCCAACTTTCGCGAGACTAAAAATACTGAAGATTTCATCAAGGCGGCACTGTGCAATTATGTTCTTACACAAGTATAAGTACACCTCAAGAATAACACCTTTCCTCCCAGGGCCTGCGAATGTCTCCATTAGAAATAGTGTGAAGATCAAGTCAAATGATTTGGTCTAAGTTTTCTGCAATGGTCCAAGAATAAGTACGGCCAAGTTCACCAGGTCATGAAACAAAATGTAACTCGCTGATGGCTCAATATTTTGGACTTTCTATCCAGAGTTTGACCCATATCCTTATCTCTGAAGCGGCCAAGCTAGCTCGCTCAGTGCCCGAGTGAGTTCAATCAAGTGTTGTTCTAAGGTCACTAATGGTTTGAACAGAGCCAAACTGGGGCATTTATTGTATTATGGCTAATGAAGAAGGAATCGCAACTGAATGGTCGATCGAAGAGTGATGGGAAAACTAGCTCAAGTGCTCTTTGCAACACTTCCGTCCAGCCACCTCTCATTTGCTGTAAATAGACTTGCTTGTAGGTTTGCAGTGTTCTACAATTTGTTTAAAAAAAAAAAAAAAAAAAAAACATGGCTGTGTGAAGATGGTCTTATAAAACATTCAGAGTGCCCTGGTTAGTGGTTTACAAAGTAAAAAGCAGCAGCACCACCAACAAGAGAATAAAATAAGAAAGCACCAAAGCATGTGTGGGTAAAGTGGTATGGGTAAAACTCTCAAAAACATTTTCTTTTCTGTTTTTATTTGGAAAAATGCGAAGTTTCTGAAGTGGTGTACAAAAATACTTCCCCCAGTAATGACAGTTAAATTATTCAAACAACAAATAAACCTAATAATGAGGGAATATGGAAAGACCACAACAAAATAGATAATAACACCAGTTAATAACCAGTTTCATCTAATATAAATAATAAGACTCATTACAAAACATGCATGAAAAAATATATATATTGAACTAAAGTTTCAAAACCACCTCCCCCACCGTATCCATCTGACCTCCAGTGTCTGCTTAGACAGCTTTCTGTGTGAATGGATGAGTACTTTCTTAAATTACAGGAACTGCAGTGCGCAATAGACAAAGAAAAGTGCTAAATAAAAGTGACCACGGTGTTCAAGGGTTCTAGAAATATAAATAAATCATAATATAAAGCTCCTGGTTAAGGTTAGGATGTTGTCACCTTCTGAAAAACAAACCTGGAGTTGTGTTTTGCTTCATTCACACATTTGAGTCATCCTTTATTATTAGTCTGTCTATGTCTCTAAAGATCTGTTCGGCCTTGTGATCTAACGAAGCTGTAGTTTTCTTTTACATTTTTGTTTAGTAGATATCGGAAAATTGGAAGGTCTGTGGAGTTTAAAAACACAGAGGAGCACTTCCTGTATTATCACAAGATGGAACGGTGTTCAACATGTGTGTATGAAACAAAAAACACAACTCCTGGGAAAATATTTGATGAGGAAACAACATAACATAGATGAGAAACAGTGAGGAATACGTTTGGACCACTGCAAACAATTTAACATAAGCTAGTTTTGTTTTTCAAATTTTCACAACAGTAAAAATCTGGTACAACACCTTAAATTTTAAACCAGCAAAGTCTACTTTCAGCCTTATTTCAGAATTGTAGCTTTGGTCTGTATAACTTTGCCGCCTTCTATGTGACAGATACTGCGACCTTTGATGACAGAAGTTCCTCCATTGTTCGTGCACACGACTCTCACCTACCTGTTCCTCTGTTCTGCTTGAGCACTTCTGGCAGTGAAAAAGCTCCCATGGTGCACCGGGGCAAATCCCGAGAGCTTTGGTCCTGTTTGATGTCATGTTCTGTACAGCACTGTCAAAAGAACTTAAATATGATGTCAGACTTGGCTAATATAAGTGCGTTTGATATGTGGTCTGAAGTAGGTTTCGGAAAGTGTAAGAAGATATGGTTTTAAAGTGCTGCTATACTTATGAATACGAAAGTGTCTCTCTGTGTTGGCTCGATATTTATTTAGGTGTTGGCAACAGTTCTTAACTAAACTAAAATATACTCTTGTGCAATGTTTTATATACTTACAGAAGTTGCAGTTTTGTACAGAACCACACAAAAACGGATAACCTTTACAAAAATATTTATCCATTGTAAAAGACAAAGATCTAGACTGAAACTAGCCTTTTTTTGTTGGTTTTTATTTCCTAATTTGAGAAAAGCCAGAGGGAACCTTTGTGAAGCCACAGCTGCATGGTCTCTCGATCACCTGCTATTTTACAATAAGAATCATAGAGTGGCTAAAAAAATAATAAATACATATTGCAGACAAATTGCATAAAAGGCCTGTTGTCTATAAGATTCAACATATTGGAACGGCTACCATATTTGCGCTGTTTTGCATATTTTGCATATTGTATATATTATTTTTGTGATCTATGTTATGAGGTTGTTTCCTCATCAAATACAGACCTGGAATTGTGTTTTGTTTCATTCACATGTTTAACACACAAACCTGCATATTTAGGTAATGCAGGAAGTGCTCCACTATGTTTTTAAACTCCATACACCTTCACTAGAATGGTTTGGATGATTTCAGCCCTGGAATTGCCCATATCGACTGAATTAAAGGTGAAAGTTAGCTGTTAACTTTAAAACTACCACTCTATGATGTCCCAAGGAGACAGGAACAGAACATTTTGAGCTTTGGCAATGTAGGCCCAATAATGAAGAGTAACTCAAACACACAACTCTAGGTATGTTTTTGAGGAGGCACCAGCTAGGGATGCACCGATCCACATTTTTCCACTTCTGATCCGATCCTGATACCTGAATTTGGATATCGGCCGATACCGATACTATTCCCCCTTTAGCGCACCACTATGTGCTATTTATCGCAAGACCAGGAAGTTCCCCAGTTTGGCCCCTAAACCAAAGAGCAGCGTGGAGACAGAGGAAGGTAGGGAGACCTCGCACGCCACGCACTAGGGAGGGGAACAGAGTCCAGATAACGGGAAAACAGTTTGTAAGCAGTCCTGCAGTAGCTGGGAACAGTTTGCACTGGAGCATGGCTCCGCGCTCGCTCTGCGCGACAGGGAGAGAGAGGTGCCGGTCGGAGGGGGGGGTCGGACATTTTCGCAGGTTAGATCGGAATTTCCGATCCGTGAATTACGTTGATATCGGAACCCGATACCGATACTGGATTGGATCGGCCCCATCCCTAGCACCAGCATTATAACATGGCTTACAGCTCACAAGACCTTTAAATCTTCAGCAAACGCAGATACTTTGTTTGGCCCAACTAGCTGTCTCAATAAAAATATATGCATAATGCATAAAGCTTTATCTGAACACTTTAGGTCAACATAGATATGCAAAAATGTGACTACACTCTTATCCAGTTTGTAGTAAAAGCAAGGTAGTGGATGGGATTGTGCTGAATCCAAATTATAGGGGAAAATGCCCAAAATCAACCCTAAATATCAGCCCATATAATATAGGCAGAGTGTACCCTATCTATCTATCTATCTATCTATCTATCTATCTATCTATTCATTCTACCTAATCTATCTGTCTATATCTAGATCTATCACTAAACAACAGCATACCAAACTTAACTCAGTGTCTCTGGCTCAATACAAAACTCAAAAGAACAAAGTACTATTAGCTGTGTAGCAGTCTCTTTCTGATTTGACGTTGTATTTGGATGAAAATAGATGTATTCTTGTGCTAATGTCAAAGCTCTCTTGTTGGTGCCACTGCATGTGTGTTCTGAACAAACACAATGACACTTATTATGAGTTTACAGACATGAGCAGAGATGAAATGACAGCCTGCTGACAGGGAAATGAAGGGAAAAGGGGGAATTAGCGCATTTATTTAAGAATGCACCATGGACATTTCTTAACAATTACTCATTTGTGTTGAATGGCTATTCATTCACTGATTAGATAATAAGAGAAAGGTGAAGGCTGAGGGTCAGGGCCATGTTTGATGTTTTTTAGTGATGGTGAAATGTTATTGTGGAAAAATTCACAAAAGAGTACAGATAGCAGTTATAACAATATAAGGATTTGATTTCTGAACTACATCTGTGCCATGGTACTTTGTTAAGTTTTACCTTTTAGAATCTTTTATATGAATGGGGAAAAAAATCAGATCCAGTTCTGTTGAAGCACTGATGGTTAAGACAGTTGAAATAATGCTTAAAACAATGACTTGGATGCATCTTAGGTTGTTTTCACATTGCCATTAGTTAGGTTGACATAAAAGGGCACTGGCTCCGAGAACGGTTGGGCTGGTGTGAACATGTCATATTCTGGACCACCGTACACGACATCTCCAAAACCACCTGTTTCAAGCACTCTCAGAACGGGGTGAGTGTGGTGTGAATGCAGCCAACCTCAGGTCAATCTACAGAGTCAGCGGTGAAAGTAAAGGTGCTTGGAACTGTGTATGCTCAGATCAAATATATTTGTATGAATGAGCGCTGCAGAGCTACTGTTTGACACATTCATCTGACAAGGCAATTTGGATCAACTTAATATTATCGACACGTCTCCTCCTGCCTCTGTGTACACAGCTAAACCTGGGTCTGTCTGTGTGTCGTTCAAAAAGTTTTTTCTCTGCTGTCATCAGCGTGTTTACCACAGGTGAAAGAAAAGACCACCATATATAGCACCAGGAAAGTGAGCACGTGCGTGTTGATGGGGTTCTGTCCGCTTGAAGCAAAGGAAAGAAATAAGTTTGACAATCAGACTTTCACATGACTTGGTGTTTGGGGTGAATAATGAAAACCACTGTGAAAGCAATATGTGCACTTGCATGAGGTGTAGGTAATGTAGAGAAGACTAAGAGGAAAGGACAGAAAAAAGATCAAAAAGGTAAATTGGCACAATATGGGATTTTAAGATAAGATTAGATAATCCTTTATTTGTCCCACAATGGGGAAATTGCAGTGTCACAACGCAAGTTTCAGAAACAGTTGGAAAAAAAGCATGCATCAAAAATCATTGTACAGTCTGACAGCAGCAGGAAGGAAAGATCTGCGAAATCTCTCTTTAACACAGCGAGGGTGAATCAGTCTGTCACTGATGCTGCTCTCCAGAGCCGACAGAGCGTCCTGCAGGGGGTGACACTCATGGTCCAGCATAGACATGAGTTTAGCCAGGACCCGCTTGTCCCCCACCTGCTGCACCGAGTCCAGAGGACTGAGCCCAGGACTGAGCTGGACTTCTTGATGACCTTGTCCAGTTTCTTCTTCTCCCTCTCTGTGACGCTGCTGCTCCAGCAGACCACACCGTACAGGATGGCTGATGCCACCACAGAGTCATAGAAGGTCCTCAGGAGTGGCCCTCTCACTCCAAAGGACCGCAGTCTCCTCAGGAGATAGAGCCGACTCTGGCCCTTCCTGTACGGTGCATCTGAGTTATGCATGTAGGATGCATGTAACGTTTCTGGTAGATGGTCCGCCACCTGCTTGTCTCAAAAGAGATGTTATTGCTGCATTTGGAATATTCCGCAGTATGGCATTAAACTTCTCTATGTTGAGATGAATACCTTTCAAGATATTTTAAGGAACAAAACAGCTATGGAACATAGGCAGAGCAATGACATCTACATAAAAAGACAAGCAGGCGGTGGTCACTGCATCAGAAAAATTACATAAAATCTTACCCAGTTCTGACCAGTTGTTATAACTTGTAAGACCAAATATGAAGAAAAGGTAGAATTAGTAAGTATAAATATAAAGTAAAGCTGTTTAAAGGTGCATTGACACATCACAGACTGTAATCACACACCTCACTGCCTGCTTGTTAGCACCTACAGCACTAGGCAGGGACATTCTGTGTGTGAGTTACTGTAAGTACTTGCTTAGAAATAGGTCAGATATACTATAGGCAAGGGGTATATAGGAAAGAAGGTAGAAAATCATCTCGTAAATAGAGCTGGTTCAAATCTTGGTGGTTCAGATCTGGGTCTGTCCAGCTGTTGTGCCTTCGGGCAAGCCATTTCACCCACCTTGTCTTTCTATTGTATAATGCCCTTCTGCAAAAGTTCTGTATTTTTGGATTGACTATTAGATTAGATTGAATTGTGTAGATAACACTTGTAACTATTCTATGATTAAAAAAAGATAAAAACAAAAATAAATAAATAAATAACTATTCTTCTGTTCTCCTATATTATGCAAAATTGACTCTTGTGAGCCATGTTATAATGTTGTTATCTCATCAAAAACATACCTGGCTTTATGGTTTGTTTTTATTCACATAATGTAATCCTGCATTATTAGCCTGTCTCCATCTCGAAATAAACAAGTAATCAACAAAAACTCTTTAAAGGGTGATTTCAGCTCTATGGAAAAAGTAACAAAATGTATGTGGGAAGTTTTAAATCAAAGTTACAAGTCCAGTTTGCATTTGAGAACCTCATTAAGCAACAAATGTACGATAGTTAAGTTTAGCCTTAAGTGAGACAGCTACGGTTCAATGGGCCAAAACACTCCAAAGACAGCATGCAGTCTCTAATTCAGGCTCATCTTCTCCTAATCAGCCAAGCAACTCCAAAAGTGACGAAGAAACAGAGGCAATGAGCAAGCTGAATTTGTGTTGACTCTCAGATATATATACTGTATACATAAAAATATGCAATTAATCTCAAAGCATAAAGCAGGAAATATTCAAGGTACATTTAGTTTACCACACCAATACGATTAATGGTTTAGCCCTCGAGATGATGACGTACTGATGATAAGAGAAAAAGCTTTGTAGAAGATCTGAACAAATCATCGGTAAATATCAGATATAATATGATTATATTGTATGAAAGGGGTTGATTTCACAATACAATATGAAAAGTCAAAAGTCATTGCTGTGTAATGAAGTAGCGAATGTTTATACCGTTGAGATAAACAGTCACAAGACTGAGGTCCAACTTTTTCAGTTCCAAAACCCGTAGCAATACATTAACTTGAATATCAATAATAGAACAGAAGCAGAAAAGAGGCTAACTCCTTTCTTAAACGTGCACTATGTAAATTTTCTGATAGTGTATGGTCAGCTACCTTTTGCTATGGAGACATCTCTTTGTCTGGATGTTCCACAATATGGCATTCAGGTGATGCCCTCAGATCATGTTAAAAGGGTGAGATGAAGGCTGCACTGCAAGAAAGCATTTTATACAAGGTATTTTTGTTCCCTATAAAACCACCTGTAACTAAATGAATAATGGATAGAAAAGTTGAATGCTATATACGGGACATTTCAGACAAAGCAATAACATACCCATGGAGACAAGAACCCCATAACAGAAAAGCTGCACCTTTAAAGGTCCCATATGATCTATGTTATAATGTTGTTTCCTCATCCACATCACTGTACATGAAATTGTGTTTTGTTCACACATGTTTAAAGATCCCATGACATGGTACTTCTTGATGCTTTTATATGGCTCCTTAATGGTTCCCTAATACTGTAAATGAATCCTTCTTCAAAATCAACACTCAGTGCATGAGAAACAGAGATAAGATGAGAAAGAGTATTTTTTTTCTCTCTGAACAGGCCATAATGGGCATTGTTGCTTGAATGCAAATGAGGAGAAAAGAGATGGCCAATAGTAGAGGGTGGGGGCGTGGCCAAACTCTCCGCTCTCGGCTCTGAGCTCTCAGCTGATCCATTTCCGTGTTTTTGCACGGGGGAGAGATTTGAAGCGTTCCATTGAAAAATAAACACATTTCCACAGAAAATAAAATTAAACCACTGCTGTTCAAAGGTCCAGAGGCTCAGATAAAGGACTTCCGAGCCTAGAAACACTCGGACGTGCCTCCAGGCAAATAAAAAAACGCATTTCGCATTGCCTAGCGCATTCACAGTCCAAACTCTCTGGGCGTGATTTACAGAGACGCTGAGTACAGACAGACGGGGGTGGAACTGCATTTGCATTTATTTTTTCGATCTGACGTCAATAAGGTGCCTTGTTCAAAATCGCCCGTTTGAGCTCCGATTTTTTGTAATGCAGAAAAGGATCGCAAATGCTCAGTTTAGACATTTCGCAACTTTTAACCATGGGGGGGGGGGCCTAAACAGGGTAGGGGAGCTCACATTAACGTTCAAAAACCTCAGAAAGTGAAAATTGCATTCCATGGGACCTTTAACACACAAACCTTGCATATTTAGGTCTCAAACTGAAAACACACTGTTCCACCTTGTGATGCCATGTGGTAACACAGGAAGTACTTCACTGTGTTTTTAAACTCCATATTCATTCACTAGAATCATTTGGATAATTTCAGCCTTGGAATTATACTGAACCAAAGGTAAAATGTTAACCTGGGAAATCCCAGGCTGCTTTGCACGATCGTTCCGATCTGAAAGACAGCCTGGCAACAAGGCTAAGCGAGGGATCCTGAGCGGGGGAGCCAATCAGCGAGCGGGAAAGGGTGGAAAGACGGTGACTCGTACTACGCGACAAACGGAAGCGGGTCCACCTTCTCTCATATTTATCTTACACAAACGGCAGTAATCATTCGGTGCCATTGTTTAATCGTATTTTTATTTTGCCTTCTGTTTTCGCGGAGATTGGGGAAAATGGCGGTGTTTTCTTCTCTTCTCCCCGGTCGTCACTCTAACTACATCATCGAGTACAACTGACATGATTGGCTATGGGCTACGTATACGCCAAGTTGTGCATGTGCGCGTGCATGGGCATCTCCTCAGCCGGGACTTCTCAGTTTTGTACAAATTGTTTTCTTTCCTGTTTACCGCCAGATCCTGTAGTTTTTCTGTTACTAGCAATGGCCACAGTGCATGAAAAAACTAGTTCACTAGGTCACAAAGAGCTTTAAAGGGATATGCCACCCCCAGGTCAAATTTGGGCATCTCCCCACAGTCCAGAGACTAAAATAAGTGGTGGAAAGCGTTTTCCTGCTCACCCAGCCATTGTCCGAGTCTGTCGCCACTGACCGCCGCGGTATCTGGTGCTCCCCCGCCTTAGACTGGAGTCTAACGTCGCCAGAGAAAGATTTCGGCGAAAAGGAATTAATTTGCTCGATGCGTTTCCCAATTACTTTGTGTGTAGTGCGCATTCATATCGAGTGCAAATAAATGTGCAAATCAACACGGAGAGCTTGCCTTGGTCATTTTGGGTGGGAACTATTTTCCAGTGCGTAAGAATACAGCCGTATCACGCAGCACGCTACCAGGGGAATCCCTGTTACGCACCGGGAAGGGAGTTCCCCTGTTGCACAACGTGGTGCGTGATACGGCTGTATTCTTACGCACTGGAAAATAGTTCCCACCCAAAATGACCAAGGCAAGCTCTCCGTGTTGATTTGCACATTTATTTGCACTCGGTATGAATGCGCACTACACACAAAGTAATTGGGAAACGCATCGAGCAAATTAATTCCTTTTGGCCGAAATCTTTCTCTGGCTACGTTAGACTCCAGTCTAAGGCGGAGGAGCACCAGTTACCGCGGCGGTCAATGGCGACAGACTCGGACAATGGCTGGGTGAGCAGGAAAACGCTTTCCACCACTTATTTTAGTCTCTGGACTGTGGGGAGATGCCCAAATTTGACCTGGGGGTGGCATATCCCTTTAATATCGTGATAAAAAAATAACAGTGTTATAATTGTTTTGCATTAACTTGTTAACAGTGCGATATTTTTGATAGCACTAGACAAAACATCAAGGTTTTTTTTTATCTATTTGAAATGTAGAAGAGTGTTAGCTGCTTTATTACTGATACTACTGCCTTGAACCATGGAATGTTATGAATTCTTACTTGAAAGATAAGACATACCATTCCAGCGTACATTTACAAAGCAGTTCCTATAATGTGAGTCAAAAGATTGGACATTTTTTCATTCAATGTTTTTTTTTTCTTTATCTTCATCAATTTTTACATTGTGGATTCACTGAAGGAATCAAAACTCTGAATGAACAGTTCACATTTCACACAAAAAGTATGAAATGACTCAAATCATCTTTTATATTTTAGATTCCTCAAACTAGACACCCTTTGCTTTGAGCCCTGCTTTGCACACTATTCCACTAATGAACCCTGACAAGATAACACATATGCATGTACATATGTAACTTTCTGGAGGTGGCACGTCACCTGAGTGATTCCATGGAAATAGCAAGTTAAAACCATACTTGGGAACATTTTTCTTCATGGAGATAGACATGCTTTATGCCATATACTGTGAAAGATATCCGTATGTCTATGTAAACAAGCAGGCCAAGTAAGAGTCAGGTTTATGAAGATTTAAGCCCGCTCAGAGAAGGGATGCATGTTTTTTTGTTTTGTTTTGCTTTGCTTTTCAGTGCAATAAACACAAGCAAAATGACTCATGAAGCTCACTGAGCAAATCAACAAAGTAAAAAAAGGTGGGCTACTTTGTACAATCTAAATCTAGTTATTTAGCATTTATTTCTTTGCTCCATAATCCCATACACCTTGCTTCATACACTCAACAAAAATATAAATGCAACACTTTTGTTTTTGCTCCCATTTTTCCTGAGATGGACCCAAAGATCCAAAATTCACTCCAGATACACAACACTACCATTTCTCTCAAACATTGTTCACAAATCTGTCCAAATATGTGACAGCGAGCACCTCTGCCCCGCCGAGACAATCCACCCCACCTCACAGGTGCGCCACATCAAGATGCTGATCTGACATCATGACCAGTGCACAGGTGCGCCCCAGACTGCCCACAATAAAAGGCCACCCCTTGGGGGTCTGGGGACTCAGAACCAGTCAGTATCTGGTGTGACCACCATTTGCCTCATGCAGTGCAACACATCTTCTTCGCATAGAGTTTATCAGATTGTCAGTTGTGGCCTGTGGAATGTTGGTCCACTCTTCAAAGGCTGTTATGGACGAAGAACACAGGTGCATTTTATTGATGGCATTTTGAATGCACAGAGATACCGTGATGAGATCCTGAGGCCCATTGTTGTGCCATACATCCATGAACATCACTTCATGTTTCAGCAAGATAATGCACGGCCCCATATTGCAAGGATCTGTACACAATTCTTGGAAGCTGAAAATGTCCCAGTTCTTGCATGGCCAGCATACTCACCGGACATGTCACCCATTGAGCATGTTTGGGATGTGCTTGACCGGCGTATACGACAGCGTGTACCAGCTCCCACTAATATCCAGCAACTTCGCACAGCCTTTGAAGAGGAGTGGACCAACATTCCACAGGCCACTAATGACAATCTGATAAACTCTATGCGAAGAAGATGTGTTGCACTGCATGAGGCAAATGGTGGTCACACCAGATACTGACTGCTTCTGAGTCCCCAGACCCCCAATAAAGCAAAAAAAATGCACATTTCGGGGTGGCCTTTTATTGTGGTCAGTCTGGGGCACACCTGTGCACTGGTCATGATGTCGGATCGGCATCTTGATGTGGTGCACCTGTGAGGTGGGGTGGATTGTCTCGGCGGGGCAGAGGTGCTCGCTGTCACACATTTGGACAGATTTGTGAACAATGTTTGAGAGAAATGGTAGTGTTGTGTATCTGGAGTGAATTTTGGATCTTTGGGTCCATCTCAGGAAAAATGGGAGCAAAAACAAAAGTGTTGCGTTTATATTTTTGTTGAGTATATATTTGTTGTCTTCAGGCATAAAGAAAAAAGATTGAATGACAAGATGTCAAAATTTTGACTGGTAGTGTATGAGCGGACCATATAGTAAAACAGTATAGTTATCATATAGTGTGGTTACCAAGGTCAAAGTATTCTCAGAGTCTTGCTCATTCCTATGAAAAACACCCCTACAACTGTAAGAGAACCGGTAAAATAGCCATAAAGGTTTCCCATTTAACTACATTCACAAGCGAGTCAAAATAAATGGTATTTTCTGTTGCGGCGTGTTGTCACTGCATATTTCAGCAGCTGTCACACCGAACAAGGCTGCAGCCGTTCTTTGTTGTTGGCTGAGATGAGACATGATTGCCTGCGAGGACATTTCGACACAGGCAAATTAATTGTAATAAGACCGGTCTGGCGCATGTGTGGGCTGTGACAGGCCTGTGGGTCCTTGGTTCCATCCATAGAGCAGACAGCAGAGACGTAATCTGGCTCACCTACGTACACATCTGCTCTGATTAATCGCCTCTTTTGCACTGCGCATACATTTCATTAGCGGATGGAAGTGGGTGAAAACAAGCAGGACGGGTGCACGAGGCTGAGAGGAGGACCGGGTAGATGTATAGGAAGCCTGATGTTAGTGTGGCTCTGTTGCTTAGAGAGAGCATTGTTATGGGGGGGGGCTTAACTTTATTGAATCACCAGCTAATATAGCTTTGTATAGTTGTGTTTTGTTTCATTCCCAAATGTGTGAGTGTTTTCACTTGATGAGGAAACAACAGTATAACAAAGATCAGAAAATAGTGTAAAAATAACAAAGCTCTTTAAATAACAAGAAACTTTGGTGGTGTCTGTGACTGTCACTCCCTCGCTAGTTATAAAGGCACGGCTAACTTATCTGAACAGTTCTCGTTTTACATCCTTTGCTGAACTTGGTCAACCTTACTTACAGTAATTGCACCTGTGTGGATGAAGGAAGTCCCTATGTAAAGTACACAGTGCACAGTATAGATAAAAAATAATGCAAAGTCCACGAAGACCATTGTAGACATTTTTAAATTATATTATTACAAAACGGGATATTATTTAGCCTATTTTGCCGTAAATAAAGCAGATGTGGGAACAGCAAGGTCAACACAACTATTTATTCCTCTTGCACATTGTAAGATCTACAATTGTAGTATCTTCCTGTGTGTAGCAGCTGTTCGTTTGGTGTCTTGTACTGGACTGAGTCACCACTCCGTCTCCCAATGACCTTCAAAGACGAGAGCAAAGAGCACTCTCCACAGGAAGCCGATCAAGTTTCCGGGAGCTTTCGCAGATAGGATTTTCATGCTTTGTAGCCGAAAAAAACTACTGGGAACTGAATTCTCCCAAACGCAAGCCTTGGGGGATAGCAAACTCCCCCACATACCTGATGAAGAAAGAACAAGCATTCATCCGTATTCGAATACATTTGTCCATTGGCTGCTGCATTGATTTCATGAGTTGATGTCCTTGCTTGTCGAGAGCAAAGCGTCACGAAATTTAAGTGAAACTCATAGGAGAACAGAAAAAATATCTTTGTATTTTTATTCATTTATTTATTTATTGCCAGCCACATTCTAGTGTTCACTGTGGAGCAACACTGCCATCGCCTGGTGGCCTTGGAGAACTGCGTGCACCAACACTGGCTGCAGCAGAGGGCAAAAAACTTGGGAGAAAGAGCAGGCGTATGCAGGTCTGGTACTGCTGAGAAACTTGAAATGAAATGGGTCAAGGAGATTTAGATCTGGGCCATTATTGTCAACGAGAACAATGAGCGCAGACTAGGGAGTAATTGGTAGAAAAGGGTAAGCATTTGTCATGTTGGTTGAGAGAGGCTTCTGCGCATTGCTAATAGGGTTTCACACACATTACAAAAAGGGGATATTTGCTTTATTACAGCGGGCGCCATATTTGCACTGGCCAAGAATAATTAATATTTGTCAGAGCCTGATGAAGACGTCCTCCTCCGTGCCGTCTCCAGATGTACAGCCCTGCTCACAGTGGTGCTTTGCTTTAATGTATGCAGCTGCAGTCGTTGCATATGTAGGAATTAATTTCATCTGTGCATATTAATCATTGCATAAACTGAAGTGAATATTGTAGACGGGTTAGAAGAAGAGAATGCTGAAAAACACTATATATGTATGTGTGTGTGTGTGTGTGTGTGTGTATTTGAGGAGTGAATCAAAATTGTATTTTGTGTGCTTGTGGTTGTCATTGTATATAGCTGAGATATATTTTAATTACTTTATTTCAATATTTTATTTTTACTTTATATAATTATGCCTTATTTGATGCCTGTCTCTTGCTATTTCTGCCACTTATTTTTTTTAATCTTTGTTTTTATATTATATTGTGATATGTGAGCTACTTGTAGCTCTTGTGCATCAACAAAGTTTGCCTAATTCTAAGTTACCATCTCATTGTTGCAGGTTGAAGAGCTGCAAGTTGTTGAAAAATAAATAACATTGTGAATGATGATAAAAGGAGAAATTCAATTTGTCAACTGGACAAAGTTTATTTGGTCGAAAACGTTTCGCGACTCATCCGAGGTGCTTCGTCAGTTCTGGTTAGAGTGCTGATGGACACTGCTTATATCTAGCTGCAGGGAGGAGCTAACTACACTGAAATTATTCTGGAACTATTCCACCTGAGTTTCTGTCTTTTGTATTTCTAGTTTCTCTCTGGCGTCTAGTTTAGCATACCCATTCAAACCCTAATGGCTGTTTTTACACCTCTGGACCTGACCTGGCTAGCCCTATTGTTTCCTTTGTTTGAAGTTCATTTCAGTTTCAGAATAATTTCAGTATAGTTAGCTCCTCCCTGCAGCTAGATATAAGCAGTGTCTATCAGCACTCTAACCAGAAGTGACGAAGCACCTCGGATGAGTCACGAAACGTTTTCAACCAAATAAACTTTGTCCAATAGACAAATTGAATTTTTCCTTTTATCATGGATTCTACCTGGACGACTGAGGGATTCTACACACATTGTGAATGATGTTTGAAGATTAAAACTGAAGATGAGAAAAATTTGTTGAAAAAAATACTGAGGCTTTGCATTTGTTTTTATTTATTTTTATTTTAAACCTACTATAAGTAAATAAAACAAAAACAAAAAAAATGAATATGACATTTGTGAGTATATCATTAAGTAGGCTGCAGTGACTCCATGGTTAGACTGATCTGTCCACAAACCCAAAAAATCTTGGTTCTATCATTGCTCCAACCAATGTTGGATGGAGATTCGGAGAGACTGGCAGACACATTTTTGTCAGTCTTCCCCAGGGCACTAGTGGCAAAATTACTATGTATAGAATAGTTTATTTGACAGGGACCATGTACAGGAGCATTAACCAAAGAAACACTTCCATCTGCAGTCCCAGAGACATACAAAACACAGAATACAACAATAAGATGTAGTTTACTAGCACAGTGGCACAGCCATTAGCACTCTTGTCTTACAGCTCAAAGCTCTTTGTGGAGTTTGCATACTCTCCCTGTGCCTGATTAGCACTCCATTTTCTTGTGAAAATGAGATTCCAAACCTCTGTGGGACTTTCCAGGTTAAATAAAGAATAGCAATACCTCCCCAACCAAGTATGAGGAAATGAATAAAGCCTAAAATAGTCAAATTACTTTGCTCACCTGGAGATGGGTGAGATTATTACATTATCATTATAACAAACATTCATTTGGAGTACAAAGATGCAACGCGGAATAATTGAACTATCCCATGTTCCCTTTCTCACTGTGGATATCGCTTGAGCTCCAGTGAGGATTCAAGTCTATTTGCGCAGCAGCTATAAACACAGATCACACAGTCGCACACATAGCTCCAGGCAGCTTCCCAACACTGTCCTATGTATTCTGCATGGGCTGTTTTTCCCACGCTCGGGTCTGCAGGCTTCTTCCATACCATCCTCTAGTGACATAAACAGCTCAGCATGGCCCCTCGCCTCTCTCAAATCCCTGCATGTATCAGAGGGATGTCTCCCAGCAGCCCAGCAAGGAGCCAGCCCTCTCTAGAGTGCGCATCAGTGGGGCTGGCCTGGACCCTGCTAAGTGCCTGCTGCTGTTCAGGGAGACTCTATTTGATAATAAATGGATTTCCAACCATGCATTTCAATGTAAATCTAGCTTTATTAAATCGGAGCAGACACGTTTGAGGCGCCAGCACTGAACAGCTGTTGATATTTGGGATGAAGCCATAGCATCATCCCGTAGCTTTTTATAAGGCAGGACATGCTCAGTTATTATTTATGGGGCGTTGATATCCGAGCTGTGGTTGAATGGGCAAAGCGGTGGGGATAGGAAACAGCCATCTGGAAAGTTGGTTTGTGTGTCGGAAAAATATGGGTGCAATAAATGATAATAAATGCATTTCTCATTTTTACCTTCACATTGCCTGGATGTGTAATGTAACATCGGGCTGCAATATGGCTCAGTGGTACAGCTGGAGTGCACATGCAGGGCAACCATAGACTGCATATAAATGGACATAGCTAACCCGCTAGCCGTCACATTCCAAATAGGAAGTGAGCATAGTTGCGCTTTTGGCTCCATCGGCTCTGGCTCCAATTAACTTTCAGAGCCAACGACAATTTTCCAGTGTAAGTAAATTGGAAGTCGATGGAGCCCCAATGTTCACTTCCCATTTGGGATGTGGCAGCTAACGGATTAGCTATGTCCATTTATATATACAGTGGTACCTCACCTTACGAAATTAATTCATTCCAGAAGTGGTTTCGTAACGTGAAAAATTCGTAAGTTGAGTAGCTATTTCAATGGAAAAAGCCTGATTCGTTCCAAGGCCTCGATCCAAGTTTTTTTTTTTTATAGTGTAACTTTTTTTTTATAGTGTAACATTGTGTTCTGCGTCCTGATTGGTTTCTCAGACTGGATATAAACTTTTCTCACATTTGTCTCTCGTTTAAACACTCAAACTTTCATAGATTTTCAACAAAATTATTAATAGTGAAGTGTGGGGGGAAGGGGGAGGGGGGAGAAGACTGCGCTCTGACACGTGTGATAGCGCAGCATGACCCGGCGCAGGGCTGCCAGCAGGTCTAGACCTGGACTAAACCAGGACTAAACCAGGACTAAACCTGGACTAAACCTGGACTAAACCTGGACTAAACCTGGACTAAACCAGGACTAAACCAGGACTAGACCAGGTGGATTAAAGCACAGCGCACTGGTCTATTTCTTGGTTTCGTTTCGAGTCACAGCTGAGGGGAGCAGCGAGGAGGATCGCACGCAGTCTGAGCGCATGAAGGAGACCCGTGCTGGTCTAGACCA
This sequence comes from Paratrypauchen microcephalus, assembly GCA_036785185.1. NCBI lineage: Eukaryota > Metazoa > Chordata > Actinopteri > Gobiiformes > Gobiidae > Paratrypauchen > Paratrypauchen microcephalus. The sequence goes on along the minus strand of JAVJIX010000019.1, from coordinate 5,364,253 downwards.
GGTCTAGAGCAGGTCTAGACCACCGCGGCTCTTGCATGCGTTCGTGGGTCTCGTTCATGCGCTCATGCGCTCAGACTGCGTGCGGTCCCGAGGGGAGTCCTCGCTGCTCCCCTCAGCTGTGACTCAAAACGAAACCAGGAAATAGACCCGCGCGCGGCGCTTTAATCCACCTGGTCTAGTCCTGGTCTAGTCCTGGTCTAGTCCTGGTTTAGTCCAGATTTAGTCCTGGTTTAGTCCAGGTTTAGTCCAGGTTTAGTCCAGGTCTAGACCTGCTGGCAGCCCCACGCCGGGTCATGTGCGCTATCACACGTGTCAGAGCGCAGTCTTCTCCCCCCTCCCCCTTCCCCCCACACACTTCACTATTAATAATTTAGTTGAAAATCTATGAAAGTTTGAGTATTTAAACGAGAGACAAATGTGAGAAAAGTTTAAATCCAGTCTGAGAAAAGCATATAATGTGTGGCTGAGCGCACATTATTTGAATTTTTGAGATTTCGCGTTTCGTAACTTGAATTTTCTTTCGTATCTAGAGACCAAAATTTACCGTGAAGGCGTTTCGTAACTAACAAATTTTCGTTTGTTGGGTCATTCGTAAGGTGAGGTACCACTGTACAGTCTATGGTCATTGCGTTTGTCCTGGCAAACAAATTATGGCTGGTTGGCGGTACGATTCCAGCTCCCACAGATGAATGCTGCCACTGCCACTGCTGAATGCTGACACTTAACCCACCTCGCCCCCAGTGTTTGCGTACACTGGTGTGTGAATGGGTGAGTGGTTCCTTGTTGTAAAGCACTTTGAGTGCCTTGAAGGTGGAAAAGCGCTGTATAAAAATGTGACCATTTACCATATCAAAAATGTCATATGTGAAATAATTAGTTAAATAAACAAGAATCGCTGCACGTTTATAGTCCTCAGGCATTCCCAAAAATTAAGTCTGGTCATTTCAGTCGTGAAATTGCATATAAAACGGTCACTTATTATTTAGTGCCATATTGTTAATTGTAATGAGTTAATTAAGCATGCACAATTTCTCACTTCCCACACAAAATTTGAAAAACTATTAACACATAATTCAAAAAAAGCTTGAAAAACTGGAAAAGCTAAATTAATTTTGGGACCTTTGTCACAGTAAGAAATCTGCCAAGCTTTATCTCCGTTGTATTTAATGACCCATGATTTTAATACAAAAGTCATGCCCTGCAAATCCAACACTGCTCTTTTACTGAAATCCTTACACTAATAATTCAATAATAATATTTATTTTTGTAGTCCATTTTAATAGTTTAAGCACATACCCCCTCTGACACTGAAAGAACACACAACTCTTGCGCCGATTAACCATGCCATCACCCATCACGCACATCGCTCTTGGCAGGTCTCATGGGTGAGCAGTGGTCAGGGGGGTCACCTATAGTACATAGTGATTATTATCAACATGATCTCTGTGTCTCCGGAGAGCAGGGAGGAAATTGGCACTTTGGATTGAGGAGAAAGAAGGCTGTCAGGGTCATTTACCCACAGTGACTGCCTCTTCGAGGAGTGTGGCAGGGGTCCTGGCTGTTTATGTCATGTGTCAGGGAATGGACAATCTTCAGTCCAGTGTAGGGTCATGACCACATCAACCTTCAGCTTATGGTACAGGAAAGACCCACGGCTGTCAAACTGTCCGTCCACTCACTTTGAATGTGTATTTTCTAAAGTGAAACAAATGGTATATACAAATTGGTATATTAATGTTTGGCATTAGATCGTTGTGGATTTGTAGTGTTGCAGTTTGACTCAACTACTGACCTACACAGTACACAAGTGGAGCTCAACAGTGGGTGGGCATACCTGGTTCTAGATATAATCAGTGTTGGGCAAGTTACTCAAAAACTGTAATGCACTATTTATTACTTGTTACTGTCATTTTAAAGTAATGCCTTACATTACAATATTACTCTAAATAAAAAGTAAGGCATTACACTACTTTTGCATTACTTTAGTTACTCTCGCCAAAATGACTGGAAATAAGGATTTGGCAATCTACAGTGCAAATCTCTCATGTGTCATGACTTTCACCTGCCATCCAGGAGGTTTTGGGAGCCTGCAGACTGAAAACCAACATGTTCAGTCATTGCTTCTTACCCGCTTACAATACCAAAAGATAAATCGTCCTTTCCCTTCTTGCCACACCTTACCATGCACTCCAGCACCTGTTCACTGCCATCCTCTTCAATTCTGTAGCAAATGGCATTTTCACATTTGGTATACACATCTGTGAATATAGCCCATATGTATAGCTATTAAGATAGTTCCAGCTGTATTGCCCTTTAGGAGCTAGCACTATCCGATTCTTCTGGTTCTGTCATCCTTTGTCAGTCTGCCAGTTCGAGACGAAGTAAAAGGAAATGGAATGGTCTGCGCGGACTTTTATATCACTAGCTGATCTCGCGGAACTTTGTATGAAATGTAATGTTCTGCGTGGACTTATCAGATTCAGTAGCTGATCTCGCGGTGATCCGCGAACTTTGTATGAAGAAAACGCAAAACCCACAAAAACAAAGCAGGTTAAAAATGTATTGTAATGTGCGTTACTGGCATTGTAACGAGTAATATATTACCGATTTTCTTCCCTGTAATGCGTTACATTACTGCGTTACACCAAAAAGTAATGCATTACAGTAATTAATTACTTTTGTAACGAGTTACTCCCAACACTGGATATAATGCAATATTATATGTTTCCCCATAGACTTTTTAGTGTTTGATAGTGTGATTGGGGCTAACTAGTTATGTGTTAAGTCATGTACACACATTTAAAACATTGGATTTGTAAGTTATCATTCATCATGCCCTTTATGTCTTACAGAGGCCCTGTACTTGATATTTTTCCCTCACCTGGGATCCAGAATATACATTTCTTCAATACTTCATGGAGATGTCTTTTTGAAATGGGCGTGATTGACAGGTTTGACAGATTAGGAAAAAAATATCACAGGGGACTGAAAAACATCACATATTTCTGCAGAATCAATGATCCAAGCACTAAACTCTTAATCTGAGATGAGATAAATTAGATATACTTGTAAATGATGTTTCACATGCATCACTGAAAAAAACAAATCTGATTGCATGATCACGTTTGACTAGGCTTGAGGCGCGACAGCGGGCATGTGGACCAAACTGATATCCATCTGTATAGAAAATACAAAGAGATTTCATGAGCATCATGATGCTCACCCAGCTCTGCTCCTGCTCCAAAATGATAGTAACATGTAGACCAGTATCCAAAGTTCCTATATTATGAAATCTCATCTTGTTTCTCTCTCTCTTCTTAAGTCTGACAAGTTCTCAACTCCACACAGTGTAAAAAATTGTAAGATTTAATCTATGAGGTGAGAGACTATGACCCTGGCTTCAGTGCCATGGGCTTGTTTCTCCAGGGCAGGTTGAGCAAAGGCACAGACAGTATGTAAACACTAATGTTTGTCCAGCAGACACTCACCATCAGGTCAGCGAGCAGAGAGATCACCCCATGTCTGAAGAAAACATAACAATTATTGTCCAATATGGCTTCCAGCATCATCAACAGACCTGAATAGCAATTACATTTTTTGAATGAACAAATTGGAATTATGTATAAGGTAGGAGAAAAGATTGGCAATCTAAAGTTAAGTGGAAGGTTACCAAATGCTGCAAAAAAACAAAAAAAAAAGTAATTCTAAACAAAATACACAATTATTTTACGGCTAGTGCTACAAGTAGAAATTAACATACTATTAAAGGTCCTATATTATGCCAAATTGACTTGTTTTACCTGGAGTTCTGTTTTGTTTCATTCAGACATGTTTGAGTGCCCCTTTGTCTACATCTCCAGTGCTCAAAATTCAGTTTCAACTTGTGATGTCATGAAGCACTGGTTTTCAATTGAACAGTTACCTTTTACTTTTAGTTCAGTAGAGATTAACAATTCAAGGGCTGAAATTATCCAAATGATTCTAGTGAAGATCTGTGGAGTTTAAAAACACAAATGACATACACAATGATGCTAAGAGACCATTTTATTATATTTTAGTTATTTTATTTTAGTCTTTGTCATTTTGTACCTACACCTATTATCAATTTCCTCATCCCCTTATGTTACTACCATACATTAAATGGACATAGCTAACCCACTAGAAGCCGTGTTCCAAATAGGAAATGAGCATGGGCGTGCTTCCAGCTCCCTCCATCAAAACCAGCTCCATTGCACTTTGTATTGAAAACGTCATCCCTCTCTCCGTAACCGCTCCTCATTTTAGTCTTTAAACATTTGTATTAACCCACTCTACATGATCCTAGTGTTTTTATTTGGCTATTTTGTCCCTAAATCAATTTCTATTCCGAATATGGAACTCTGCTTCAATTAAGCCCCTATAAATGCTAGCCTTGTGAGCTTCGTTTGACTTACGCTGAATGCTATGGGTGACGTCACATTCCCTTAGTTCACTTCTTTATACAGTCCGTGGTTACTACTCATATTTTTTTCTTTACATTGTTTTTCTTAGCGCAAGTCATAGGCCATGTAGAAGATAGACCTCCAGTTACTTGAACGAGTGCTCTGGAATATTAATTTGCAGCATGTCCTCCACTTAGCAACCCTTCCCAGCGAGGTGCCGGTAGGAGTAATTATCATTCACTTCTAATTACATCTTATTTAGACGTTCCACATTGCTCCAAGTGTGCTGCTGTCACTCATACAAATGGGATTAGCATAAAAGAAAGGGCCACGGCTTGTTTACTAGCGCCCAGAGGTGAGACGAGGCCGCCACTTGAAAGGCTCTTGGTTGATCGCGTCTGTTGGTGGTGGCAGTAGGTGTTTGACTCTGTAGGCAAAAACCTACTGCCACCACCAACAGACGCGATCAACCAAGAGCCTTTCAAGTGGCGGCCTCGTCTCACCTCTGGGCGCTAGTAAACAACCCGTATATATGCAAAATATGCGGTTGCATGCTTTTTAACCCGCACGGGGACTAAGCAGTGGCATTTGAATATGTTAAAGCAGAGTGCACTTCAAGGAACCTCGAGGAATAAATCGCACTTCATTAGTTTACAGACAAAACTGTGTGTGGATACTGGAGGCAAGGTGAGTGAAGTGTCTTGCTCGAGGACACAGCATGCAATATTAGAAAAAAAAATAAACTTACAGGTTTGTGGAAGACACCTTGACTATGGGTTACTTGCTGGTTCTGCCTTTTATCACGAAGGTTGCGAGTTAAATTATTGGGCTGAGTAGCAGTGGTATTGGGTAGTTATGTCTCCTGTATTAAGTGTACAAGACTTCTAATTCAAATTTTTGCACCTCATTCAGCATGCAATTTCCAACTTAAATAAAATCAGATGATGATAAAAGAAACATTTAAAATACTAGACTTGAACAGAACAATTCAATCGACCCACTCTCCCAGTAAAGTTTAAAGAAGAGCATGTCAGTGAATAAAACACATGTTATTTTTTGGTGGAGTGTCTTCCTGCTTCACATTGTCATTAAGCTTATTTATCACTATGGTGAGAAACAGATGAAACTACAAGACGAAGTTACTTGCGAGATCTGTGGAGAGGTGGCACACTCACAGTAATAATGCTTGATTTTCAACGTACACTCAACAAAAATATAAACGCAACACTTTTGTTTTTGCTCCCATTTTTCCTGAGATGGACCCAAAGATCCAAAATTCACTCCAGATACACAACACTACCATTTCTCTCAAACATTGTTCACAAATCTGTCCAAATGTGTGACAGCGAGCACCTCTGCCCCGCCGAGACAATCCACCCCACCTCACAGGTGCGCCACATCAAGATGCTGATCCGACATCATGACCAGTGCACAGGTGTGCCCCAGACTGCCCACAATAAAAGGCCACCCCGAAATGTGCATTTTTTTTTTTTTTTTGCTTTATTGGGGGTCTGGGGACTCAGAACCAGTCAGTATCTGGTGTGACCACCATTTGCCTCATGCAGTGCAACACATCTTCTTCGCATAGAGTTTATCAGATTGTCAATTGTGGCCTGTGGAATGTTGGTCCACTCCTCTTCAAAGGCTGTTATGGACGAAGAACACAGGTGCATTTTATTGATGGCATTTTGAATGCACAGAGATACCGTGATGAGATCTTGAGGCCCATTGTTGTGCCATACATCCATGAACATCACCTCATGTTTCAGCAAGATAATGCACGGCCCCATGTTGCAAGGATCTGTACACAATTCTTGGAAGCTGAAAATGTCCCAGTTCTTGCATGGCCAGCATACTCACCGGACATGTCACCCATTGAGCATGTTTGGGATGTGCTTGACCGGCGTATACGACAGCGTGTACCAGCTCCCACTAATATCCAGCAACTTCGCACAGCCATTGAAGAGGAGTGGACCAACATTCCACAGGCCACTAATGACAATCTGATAAACTCTATGCGAAGAAGATGTGTTGCACTGCATGAGGCAAATGGTGGTCACACCAGATACTGACTGGTTCTGAGTCCCCAGACCCCCAATAAAGCAAAAAAAATGCACATTTCGGGGTGGCCTTTTATTGTGGGCAGTCTGGGGCGCACCTGTGCACTGGTCATGATGTCAGATCAGCATCTTGATGTGGCGCACCTGTGAGGTGGGGTGGATTGTCTCGGTGGGGCAGAGGTGCTCGCTGTCACACATTTGGACAGATTTGTGAACAATGTTTGAGAGAAATGGTAGTGTTGTGTATCTGGAGTGAATTTTGGATCTTTGGGTCCATCTCAGGAAAAATGGGAGCAAAAACAAAAGTGTTGCGTTTATATTTTTGTTGAGTATATATATATAGCAACTGAATTGAATTAATGCATAGTAGGCTAGTTTAACACCATAATAAGGAACATTCCATGCAACCAGTGGCGCCGCCAGGTGTACGGCCATACGCATTAGGCGTACCTTGGAGAGATTTTTTTTATTTTTTTTTTATTCCTGTTTGGCACTTTTGCAAGACAACATTAAGCGAATAAAAACACATTTTTATAGAAACTGAATGTTTTAATATAAATAGAATGTGTGAGATGGAGAGCCCAAGCGAACTGGGTCCGATCAGACTGGAAGTGCGATAAGCACCAAGTTAACAGCCCTACAGCACACTCCTCACGCAGCTGCAGCTAATGCAACAGCCCTGGTAACACTGCTGAAGTGTAAGCGAGACACAGCCTTTCCAGCCCTGTGGGAGCAGGACTGTGCTTTGGCGAATAAAGTGAATGTACATCCTACGATCCCCCGCGTTGTTGCAATTCAGACCAAACGTTCCAACACACGTTCCTGATGAATATTGGCGACTGAATTTATTCCTTCCCTTTTATTGATCACCTCATTTCCGAAATCACAGATCGCGTTTGCCTCTCTCTCCCATGCCTCAAGGCACAATATTTGCTGCCAGACAAACTGGTCTGGTCTATCCGACACGTTATGGCAAGATATAAAGTCAGAATACTGTGACTTAATGCCTGACGTGACCGCTGTGGATGCTGAGCTAGAGCTGTGGAAACAATTAAACGAACTCCACCCGACACAAAACCAAGACATTTGCAAAGTCCTCGAGACAACCAAAGATTTTTATCCCAACATTCATGTAATCCTACTAGGGATGCAAATTATCGATTAATTCATTAACTGATAGTTGATTGACCTTATCGATCGATTAACGATTAACTGATAAGCGGCGTTTTTCACCTGAATTTTAGTGTTTCAATAGGGTCTTTAAGAATATAAGCTATAGTAACATAACACTGAGTCATAAATATATCATAGTATTATTATATTGTATATTCCTCAATTAATTATTCCTTAGTAAAAAGCAGACAAATGTATTGATGCTGAATAACAAAATACAGTAATCCCTCGCTCTGTCGCGGTTCGCGGATTTTATTTTTATTTTTTATAGTGTAACTTTTTTTATATTGTAACATTGTGTTCTGTCCTGATTGGCTAAGAGACTAGAACAGGACTAAACGTGGACTGGACCAGGTCTAGACCAGAACTATACCAGGTCTGGACCAGGTCTGGACCTGGACTGGACCGGACCGGGACTCGACCGGGTCTGGACCTGGACTGAACCAGGACTGGGCCGCTGCGTGCCGCTGCTGGTTTCTGGCTCGGGGCCCGGGCCGCAGGCCAGCCGCGCGGCACGTTGCGGCGCATTCCTGGGCGCCGTGGTTCGATCTCTCCTCGCGCGTACACCCGGGGCTGCTGAGCAGTGCCGTTGGTGCCTGCGGCCGGCTGTGAATCGAGCGCAGCGCGGTGCGCGGTTGCCTTGTTTCGTGACCACGCGGTTAATTACAATTAATGCATTTTGTTCGACTAACGTCTTAATCGACAATTAATCGTTAATCGATTAATTGTTGACATCCCTAAATCCTACAAATTTTATTGACAATGCCCATTTCCACTGCCTCTGCCGAGCGCTCGTTCAGCACACTGAGACGCCTAAAAACGTACCTGCGAAACACCATGAGTGATGCGAGGCTCTCATGAACATTCACTTCGACATGAAAATCGATAGTGAAGCGATCATGAGACAGTTCGACGCATCTGGTAAAAGGCGACTAAATTTCAAATAGATTGCTCTACAAGTTACAGTTGCGCCTTCAACTGCACTCCCGGAGAGGGGGGGGGGGGGCTCTTTGCTGTGCTTACGGATGTCTGGCCCATGTAGCCTACTGTGCACGAATGTGAGTTTTAAAATATGTTCCAATGTTTATTGTTCGTGTGTTGTTCACATATTACGTTCATATTGTTCACATTGTTCAATTTAAAGTTCTTTTGTTGTCTTGTAGCCTACAGATTTGGGACAGTAGGCCTATATGCACTGCGCAATTTTTTATTATTATTTTTTTTTTTTTTTTGGAAGGGGGGGGCGTACCTTACATTTCAATCCTGCAGGCGCTCCTGCATGCAACACAATAAGATCATGAAGACAAGCAGAAACTGTACACTGCGTCTTACAAAAAATCGTCTTACAAAATTGTTAGGTTTAATAAATTGAGCATAATGTTTCCCTGGCCTTAAAATGCACACACTATAGCATCCAACAGTGCAGAAATGTGGCATATCCAGTTCCATAGACACTTGTGACAGCATTTCTTTCTTGCTCTTTCAGCCAGAACGACTTGTAGCTCTGCATTGACTCCTGTTAAAAACTGTTCAAACTTGTGCACAGTCACCAGCTGTTTCCTTGCCTCTCTGCTCTCCCCGAGACCAAAGTTATCCACAGAATCTGTCCGAAACTTCTAAGACCCATAACCCACATTGACAGCCTGTCTGTTACTTATGCAACTGAGCATCCTCCTTTAAAGCAGCGGGCCTATTCTAAAGCTTCTCTCTCTAAAAAGGGAATCGGTGGAGTAAACAAAGCCTGCGGAATGTCAGGCTGTGATACCAGGTTAGATCTGAGGCCAGGGCTGGCAGCTATGGGAGCTGTGGTCGGCTACTGATGGGGTTCTGTTAGAAGAATGCCTCTTGAACAACCAGCCAAATGCACAGATTATAAGCTGTGAATATCACATTGGATATGTACGGAGTCATATGTGTGCTTGTGTATCTTTTTATCATTTTTGGTCATCAAGGAAGGAAGGAAATAGGAAGGGGGGTACGCGCAAGACAATTCCAAGTATCCAGGATGCAAAAGAGATTACAATTTGCAATCTATTTAGGTGTACAGCAGTTATAGTCAAAACATTAGTATGATGAATCCTGACTTTTCTTAAGTCAGGATTCATCATACTAAGTTATTTTAAAGGTCCCATGGCATGAAATTTTCACTTTCTGAGGTTTTTGAACGTTAATGTGAGCTCCCCTACCCTGTTTAGCCCCCCCATATGGCCAAAAAGCTGCAAAATGTGTAAACTGAACATTTGCGATCCTTTTCTGCGGTAGAAAAAAAGACGATTCTGAACAAGGAAACTATGTGACGTCACATTGAAGAAAAAATGCAAATGCAGTTCCACTGCCCGTCTGTGTTTCTACCCACACTCTCTGTAAATCACGCCCAGAGAGTTTGGACTGCGAACGAGCTACGCAATGCGAGATGCGTTTTTTTATTTGCCTGGAGGCACGTGAGAGTGTTTCCAGGCTCGGATGTCCTTTATCCGAGCCTCTGAACCTCTGAAACAGCAGTGGTTTAATTTTATTTTCTGTGGAAATGTGTTTATTTTTCAATGGAACGCTTCTCATCTCTACGCTTCTCTGTGCTTCTCTGTTCTACTATCAGTTATTTGAGAACCGAAAAGGTTAGAAACAATTTTTTTCCAGGTGAAAGAAGAGAGTCTACGCTTCATTTTGATGTGTGCCATGTTTATATAGTCAAAGAACTCAGTATTCTGTGAGTCTTGTAAAATCAGTGAAAATACACTGAAACCTCCGGCAGTCTGGGGGATAGAATTCTGAAAACAGGCCGGCAGTGAATGAGTTAAGGAGCCATATAAAAGCATCAAGAAGTACCATGTCATGGGATCTTTAAAAGTTCCTGCAAAGGAAAAGTTTTTTTTTTTTTTTTATGAAATGCTAAACCGAAATTAAAACATGAAATCTGTTTAATGAGTGTAAAAAATACAAGACAGGTAGTACATTAACAGTATATTGTTTATAGTACATCAAATATTCAGTTAGTCAAAATATTTTTAGTGTATAGAATTCGACATATATAGTGGCCATTTTACTTTTTAATTTAACTACTTCAATTATGTTGAGTCATATCAGTTACATTTACAAAGTGGTTAAGCTATAAACACTGTAAACATGACATACTATTTATGTATGTATTGATCATTTAAAGTTACAATAATGCTTAGACTGCTTGTGCAAACAAAACTCATATGCAAGTTTAAAAAAGTCCCTTTTTGTTTGTAGTTAAAATACTGCTTTTATTATTATTATTATTATTATTATTATTATTATTATTATTATTATTATTATTATTATTATTATTATTATTATTATTATTATTATTATTATTATTCATCTCTCTTCTATTTCATGACATGTAAAAATGAATGCTTAACACTGCATAATTATACCAAAACAAAAATAAATTATACTGGGGCACAAGGTTTGATTTTGTAAGTATAAGATATGTAAGAAATTAGTTTGCCCCATCCTGTATCCATCTCTTGTCCCATCCATTGGACACTGCAAATTGCGCAAAGTGTCCAATGGATGGGACAGAGGGAGAAGCAGATACAAGATACAACTAAAATAACCAATACACCACTTTTAACAATTTGACTTGATCAAAAATAATAGACAACCTCCACCCAAGTTTAAAATGCTATAGCACGTTACCCTGTCATCAGTGCATCATGATTTTAATACTGTTCAATGCAGTTACTTATTTTTGTTTGTTCATATAACGGGTCAACCTTTGCCTAACCTGATATGCCCTAAGGTACTATTCAAGTATATTTGAGAAACTTACTGTTGAACATGAGTTTGTTGTAAAGGTTTTTGTGATTTAAAAGTGATACATTTTTAAAATTTATGATCAATAAAATCTCTTCTTTTTGTTTTTGTGCAAAGTATAAGCAACACCATGCATAGCGACTAGACACTTGCTTTTAGCTCTTCTAGTATTTGGTTACCACTGCTCCACGCCATCACACTTGGTTTTATAGAACGGAACTGATTTTCCAGTTGAGCCAGATGCTTCTCTAAAGTGTAGCCTTTCCTTGGCATTACTACATCTTGCTCTCTTAAACAGGCAGTGGGGCAAAGGTCATTCCCTCCATCTCCTACATAGAAAACCTTTTGGTATTCCACACCGCGCTCCGACTGTTGTGACAGATACACCCCCAGCACTTCTTTCTTGCAAATATTAACAGGGCATCTGGTGCAGCTGTGAGTGTGGTGGCCTCGTACCTCCATGTAGCCTTGTTCGTTTATGTGAGCCAGGTTTGTAAACACTTGATCTACAGCTGATTGGAGTCTGGAGCCGTGTAGAATCCACTCGATGAACAGTGTGTTAGAATCAGAGATCACGATACAATCTATGGAGTTTTTATGCAAGGAGATGTAGGTCAGCAACTCTTTCATTCCATCAGTGAAAGGGATGGTCTCCAACTCACTGCGGATCTGGTCAGGAGTCACGTTCTGCTCTCCTGGACAAAGAAAAAAAGTCTATTGGGGCAGTGCAGTAATATGACTCAAACCAACCACAGACTCAGTGTGCTGATATTGCTCCTCCGAGATATATAAAATTGCCAGTCTTTATAAAGATGCACTATAACTTTTTGGGTGAAGGGCCTGTCACCTGCTTGACGAGAATTCCTTGTGGAGTTAAAATTATCCATCTCCAAAGAGATAAGCAAGAGATGCCACCATCCCTAGTTACAGGTCAAATCTGTGGAGAGGCAACACTACAGACAGAAATAGAGTCTGTTTTTAAGAGGTACAGTGGTACCTCACCTTAGGAAATTAATTCGTTCCAGAAGTGGTTTCGTAATGTGAAAAATTCGTAAGTTGAGTAGCTATTTCAATGGAAAAAGCCTGATTCGTTCCAAGGCCCCGATCCAAGTTTTTTTTTTTATAGTGTAACTTTTTTTTATAGTGTAACATTGTGTTCTGCGTCCTGCGTCCTTTTCTCACATTTGTCTCTTGTTTAAACACTCAAACTTTCATAGATTTTCAACAAAATTATTAATAGTGAAGTGTGGGGGGGAAGGGGGAGGGGGGAGAACTCTGACACGTGTGATAGCGCACATGACCCGGCGCAGAGCTGACAGCAGGTCTAGACCAAGGTCTAAACCTGGACTGGACCAGGACTAAACCAGGACTAGACCAGGTGGATTAAAGCGCCGCGCGTGGGTCTATTTCCTGGTTTCGTTTCAAGTCACAGCTGAGGCGAGCCGCTGCTCTAGACCTGCCCGCGTAAGGTGCTCACAGAGCGGCATGGACAGAACCGTGAGGTCGGCCTCTTCAAGACTTCCAGGCCGGTGACCGGGACAATCCCCGGACCCATGCCCGCTTAGGGAGCTCTTAAGGCGGGCTGGCAGTGTCCCCCTGGGTCCCTGGATGTCTGGGGCTCCGTGCCTGGAGGGGCCCTGGAGAGCAGGTCTCTTGCATGCGAGCAGCGGCTCGCCTCAGCTGTGACTCGAAACAAAACCAGGACATGAGAGCCGCACGAAACCAGGCAAAGAGCCGCACACGGTGGTTTAATCCTGGTTTAGACCTGGTCCAGTCCTGGTTTAGTCCAGGTTTAGTCCTTGTCCAGTCCAGGTTTAGACCTTGTTTAGACCTGGTCTAGACCTGGTTTAGTCCACGTTTAGTCCTGGTCTAGTCCTGGTCTGGTCCTGGTCTAGTTCCAGTTTTTACCCGGTCCCCCCCATGTCCCCCATCTATAACATCAATCGGCAAACGTCCCTTAGCCAATCAGGACGCAGAACACAATGTTACACTATAAAAAAAAAAAATTGAAAAAAATAAAAAATAAAATAAAAAAATCAGGAGTCAAAACACATTTTGAAAATAAAAGAAGACATTCAAAAATCAATTTTGCATGATTTTCAGTCTGTATAAAATGTTATCTCAGAATTAAAAATAAATATTGGTATCGGCTAATATCGGTATCGATAGAAAGTTTACCACTGGGCCGAGAGAAAAGCGTGGGATAGATAACATAGCATAACGTCAGCACAAAATGCTAAAAGTTTGCTCAATACAGAGATAACAAAATGACAAGCCAAAATTGAATGTCCCCTTTGGCAGCACAAAGATTGGGAACATCAGGGTATTGAGATAAAAAACTGTCTAAAACTCCTGAATTCCTAAAACCTTATTATGGTGTTCAATCTCAATTTTAAATCTTATACAGTTATTCTGATATGCGTCGACCAGATGTCTGAAACACATAGATAATAATAATCTCAGTATGCAGGCTTTGTATGTGTTCATATGGTAACACCAACAATTCTGACAAGCAATAGATATAATGAGAAAGCAAACTCTTACCTATATACTTCAGCACGTTTCCCATGTATTCAGTCCAGTGTCCTTTTCTATAGGAGTTTTTCACTGAGTCAGGGAGGGTCCCACCAGGTAGACATCTAGTTATAAATTAAAAAATAGATTGTCTTAAATTAGTTATAATTCAGAAATTAAGCAAATATTATTATGAATTGTCCTTTACCTTATCACCCAAGTGTCACTGTTGTCATCCACAACTGTGTGGTCAAAATCAAACACCATGAGGGTCTTCATCTGTCACATAGAAAGAAAAAAAAAGATAACATTTTGGTCAAAATGTAATTTTTGCATGATGTTGATCAATTTTGTGGCATAATTCAATCACAAAGGCATGTGTGTTACATGGACAAAGCTGTAACTTTAACAAGGTAAATTTGTGTACCTAATGTCTAACAAGAAATTATATTGGATCAGCATTGCATTTTTCTGTTGGATATTACTTTCAAGCACAGTAAATTGTCCATGACCTCTGGACAAGATGTTTCTAGTATATCTGTCAAGTTTGTTTTCCAGTGTCTACAAGCCTTTTAGACATGCTAGACTGACCAACCAGACAGAATCATGTCAGTTTAGTTTGTATAAGTGTAAAGGCCATATCTGCTTGTCAAAGCCTGATCTCGTCAGATCTCAGAAGCTAAGCAAGGCAGGGTCTGGGTAGTACTTGGATGGGAGACCGCTGGGAATTCCAGGTGCCACAGTGGGGTGACAGTCGCAAAAAACTGTCATTGTGTCCTTAGGCAAGACACTTCATCCACATTGCCTAGTATGAAAGTACTGTGTGCTTGAGTGTTGGAGGTGGTCGGAGGGGGCAATGGCGCAGATTGGCAGCCTCACTTCCATCAGTCTGACCCAGGGCAGCTGTGGCTATAGAAAGTAGCTTACCACCAACAAGTGTGGAGTGAATGAACAATGAACTGTAAAGCGCTTTGGGTGTCATGAAAGGCGCAATATAAATAATATGAATTATTATTATTATTATTATTATTATTATTATTATTATTATTATTATTATTATTATTAAAGACAGAGGATAGACTGTAAGTAACGATTATTGTCATGTCAACACTTATACACAATTATACACATGGAGTTTAAAAAAAAAAGTGTGGTTCAATTTGAGCTTTTACTTTTACTATTTGCTACTATTTGCCTCGCATACGTAATCTAATATTACAGTATTGGCAGCATTCATTTTAATTACAGTTTCATTTTGGATCCTGCTTACTACTTGCAGTTTCAATCTTAGCAGTATTTAGGTTCACAGACGCATCAAAATCACTCAAAGATCACGTCTAAATAGTTTGATTGCACACTTATGAAGAAGAGCAGAGACAGAGATCACTAATGAATGTTTTAAAATCCAAATAATTAATTCAGATCCACTCACCCTGGTCCTGTCCACAGTGTAAACACCGGTGTGTGCGGGCTCTTCTTCTAGGCATCTAATAGTAACAGTTTGGGCTCACTACTCACATCTGCTGGTCAGATCATGTTCTGCACGAATTAAAACAAGAAACGCAAAAAATAAAGTAATAATAAAATACCAGCAACGTAATAATAAAATACCAGTAATAATAAAATACCAGCAACGTGAGAAATATATCCAAACAAATAATGCAACATATTTTGTATTCTCTTTAACTACTCTCTTTAACTGCTGACCCACGACTGCACACCAGCCTTCAGCATCAATCACATTGTGAAGTTCTGATCAAATCTATTGCACATTACTGCACATTTCACTGCTGTATCTTCCATTGCACATTTTTGATGCACAATGCACATTTTGGACATCTGTAAATAGGGATTTATTTATTCTGTTACACTGCTTTCACATTTTAGATCTTAGATTTTAGTTTTTAGATTTAGATTTTTGTCTTAGATAGTTTTTGTTGTGTTTTGTCTTTATATTGTATTTTGTACACTGTCTTTTTTGCACTACTTGGCCAGAGAGAAACGAAATTTCAATTTACTGTATGTTGAACACATATGGCAGAATTGACAATAAAGCTGACTTTGATCTTTGATCATTGAACAACAAGATATATTTAGATCGTATTATTTATTTATTTATTTATTTGTTTATGTACTTATTATTATTATTATTATTATTATTATTATTATTATTATTATTATTATTATTATTATACATACATACATACATTTAAAAAAAATCCATAAATAAATTCTGATTACATGGAGAAATAGCTTGAATTACACACATTCTACCACTAAACGCCGACCACTTTTTTATTTATTCATGTATGTATTCATGTATTTATTCATGTATTCATGTATTTATTTATAACACGCAGCGTTTAATCAAATTGAGTTTGACAGAAGTACACACATTCTACCGCTGGATGGCGACGTGACGGCTCCGACACGCGTCCAAAGAAGAGAAGCTCCTTGTTCACTTCCTGGTTGCCTTTTGTCAACAATCTGCCAGCGTCCTATTTTGTTTTTTCTTTGTCAAACCTCACCGATCTAGTGACAGAAAAGTGATCAGACATGTTTAACAACTTGGGCTCGTGGCTGGGCTTTGAGAGTCCGAGTCCAAAAGCTGCAGATGCGAAAGAAAACGAGAATGAAGAACAAAAGGAAAAGGTTGTTGAGGCACAAAACGAAGTAAACAAACAGCTACCTGTCGAGGATGGAGAGGAGCAGAGCCAAGAAGACAGCTCGGATCAGACGAAAGGACTGGGAGGTGAGGGTTTTTGTCCCCGACACTGTCAATATTCATATGATTAATGGTTGTGTAATGACGCTCCGGTAATAAAGGATGAGCAGCTCTGACTGTGATTATTACAGGACACTACTGTTACAAAAGTACACAAAACAATACGCTTTTCGTAATGTGATCAGACATTTCAGATTTCTGTAGAGGCACTCCCAGTTTTGTGCTTGTTCCGTGTCATAAAGCGTATTGTACTTACTATTATAACACTAAAATGTGTCAGAATTAGGGTGAGCAGATGTCTCTCTTTTGGTTGTCCTACACAGTCTTTTAGGCCCTCGTCTCACTTATTTAATGGTCCACCTTTACATTTGTGCAACAGAAATAATTTTTTTTAAAGTGAGATTTACCTAGAATACATGATACATTTTGTTGTGAAAATGACCTCTTTATTAAAAGCTTTGTTTTGATTAATTGCCTGGAAGACTAAAAGACTAAAGGACTCCTGAGGTTTCACTTTACTCAATTAATTTTATATTAGTCTTGGTATAGGAAATCTTGATGCAAATATGTTGATAAATAAATAGCACATTTTCTTTTGCAATTATAATTTCATTTGTGATCAAATCAACTTTGACTAAGACTGATATTTTTAGGAAGCGTCAAACTAATACAAGAATTCCATGTATTACAGAACATGTTTGCATGGTCTAAAGACTTTTTTCAACAATAACATATTTTGTTGTTTACAGTGGAGCTTCTATACCTAAATTATTATTTTACAATTCTTGACAATTGCGTCTACTCCAATTGCAAAATTTGATTGGATTGCAATATATTGTAAAGCTCTATTTTCTGTCCTTTATAGCAGAGTGCACTGTGGTGCTCTGAGGTTAATAATATTTGCAGACTTAATTATAATATGCAAAATAAATATTTAAGTTATAGGATTGGTTATAATTATATTTGCAGATTTTATCTTCAGTTTTGCCTCCACTGCCACCAAAAAGATTTCAGAGTCTGTTGTGGAAACGGCTAACACTATCAAGAAAAGTGTGGAAGAGGGTAAAATCATAGACAAGGTATGTTGCTTCCCAGGCCTTTTTCACAGCATTTCAAAGTCCTATGTTATGCTCTTGGTATTATCTATTTTCACTGTGCATTTGTAGACTTTCTTAGGAGACTTTCAGAAGGAGCAAGAAAAGTTTGTCCAAGAAAAGAAGGCAAAGCGTTCAGGTAAAGCAGGACAAACAATAGGACAAAATTGGA
The DNA here is from genome assembly GCA_036785185.1 of Paratrypauchen microcephalus. Lineage (NCBI taxonomy): Eukaryota > Metazoa > Chordata > Actinopteri > Gobiiformes > Gobiidae > Paratrypauchen > Paratrypauchen microcephalus. Next base: position 5,346,311 of record JAVJIX010000019.1, on the reverse strand, counting down.
ACCACATGGTTATTTTTTTCATAGACTCTGTTCTTTCTGAACAGCAGCCAACACATGACAGGAATAACAAACTGATGGCTTACACAAATATCTACACAGGTTGCAGACTATCTGAAAAAAAAAATTACCAAAACTTTGGTAAACTTTTACATTGCATATCAAAGATCAAAGGAGAAGTTCAATTTGTCAACTGGACAAAGTTTGTTTGGTTGAAAACGTTTCGCCGCTCATCAGCGTCAGAGCTGACGAAGCCTCTCGGATGAGCGGCGAAACGTTTTCAACCAAACAAACTTTGTCCAGTTGACAAATTGAACTTCTCCTTTGATCATGGATTCTACCTGGATGACTGAGGGACTTTTCACGCATTGCATATCAAATATTTGATCTGGAGTTAATCACCAATGTGGCAAACTAATGTTTCAAAGACAAAATGAAAGAGAAAATGTTAACAACCGTGTTAACAAGTGTTTAATAATCAATAATTTGTTGTAATTTGTTGCTATTGTCAATGAAGATTCACACACTAGGCACTTGCTTCAGCATTATGAATTATGATGCAACATTAAACAAAGAATAATAATATAAACCATGATAAAATGAAAATATAAAAACAAGGGTTTGCATTAAAACAGGGTAAAAAATAGACTTTGATATACAATACAAAATATACAACATGGGCAGAACAACAGTGCTGAAACAAATGCAAGTAGGTTAATTCCAGTGGTTTAAAGTGACAGTAACTGGTGTTATAAAGTTTACTGGGATTTCCATGCGTGTTTTTGATTATCATATTTCTCTTATGTTAACATACACCATGATTTTGGCCATGTACTTGTAGATGTAGCCATGGTCACTCTATTGAACATTTGCACACTGTATCTTATGTTCAGAAGCAGCAGTTCCTCCCTGGGTCGGTTACAATGAAGAGGAGACCATCCAGCAGCAGATTCTGGCTCTGTCAGCTGTAAGTGCATTGGACACAGGGATTATCTGTGATGCTACAGTAATGACTTCTGTTATGTGAAGTACCTTGTGTATTCTCTGGTACTATAGGATAAAAGGAACTTCCTGCGTGACCCTCCTGCTGGGGTGCAGTTCCACTTTGACATGGATCAGATGTACCCTCTGGCTGCGGTCATGTTAGAGGAGGACCAGCTTCTGAACCGCATGCGCTTTGACCTTGTGCCCAAACAGTGAGTCATCTCTGAGCAGAAATGTGCACTTCATATTCAAATCTTGTAAACATGAAATTGTGTTTGAACAGTGTGAAGGAGGATGTCTTCTGGAGGAACTACTTCTACCGAGTGTCTCTGATTAAGCAGTCGGCTCAGCTCACAGCTCTGGCAGCCCAACAACAGCAGCAGGATGGAGAGGAGCGAAGGGCCAGTGTCTCACCTGAAGATGTTATTCTCACAGGTAGCAGCTTGTTACACATATTTCATACTCTGTTTCATACTCTTCTAAGCTTGTTGCAACTAATGTTCTTGGTCAAGTCTGCCTGGTACTTTGAATGTGGGGTACTATAGTCCAGCTTTATATTAAGGTACACTATGTAAATTTTAATGGAGGGCTCACCACCTAATTGTCTTCACGGAGATGACTACCACTGTAGAACATTACTACTGTTGGTCTTCTACTGTACAACATTCAAGGCAAAGCTGTAGCATCTCCATGGAAGCAGTTGACAGACCCCCTTTATAGAAGAGTTGCTTAAATAACCTTTAAAGCTACATAAAGCTGTATTGCTGCATTTATAGATATACATTTGTAGTTAGGGCAACCACAGTTCACCTCTTTGTCTTGTATTAGTCTGGGTTTAGATGATTTGACAATTTACTTGTTCTGTTTCCTTCCACTACTATACTGTATTGCTAGGACCTAGTATCTGAAGTCACATGTTGGATCATTTCCTCAACATAGTACTATTTTAATTCACAGACAACGTCAGGCCAAAAACCCCACCTGTTTCAATTATTGATGCTAAAAAGGTATGTTTTGAAATGACATTACAAAACTTGAACATTAGGAAAACATTCTAACTGATATCAAAATATTACTAGCCACATCATGAAGAAGAGGAGATTTCCACAAGCCCAGGTGTGTCAGAGTTTGTCAGTGACGCTTTTGACTCTGCTGGCATTAACCACGAGGATTTGAGGAAAGGGATGGAGCAGCTTGTGCTTGACAAGAAGGATGACACGCCCTCACCTGATGGTCAGTAGTTATATTTTATAGGTCCTTTGTTATGGAAAATATATGTTATGTTGTTCTGCCCTCATAAAAAAAAAAACATACCAAAAACTGTGATGATGCATGTTCCAGTCATCCTACATATTTGGTCTTTCTTCTTCTCCAGAGGTCAAAATGCCTGTCCACCTCCAAATTGTAATCTATGAAGTACCGCCATGTTTTTAAAGTTCCTACTCCTTCACCAGATTTGTGTTCATTATTTCAGACTATTGCAAATTTTTACGAATTAAAATTATTTTAAAGGTCCCATGGCATGAAATTTTCACTTTCTGAGGTTTTTGAATGTTAATGTGAGCTCCCCTACCCTGTTTAAATGTGTTTATTTTTCAATGGAACGCTTCAAATCTCTCCCCCCGTGCAAAAACAAGGAAATGGATCAGCTGTGGGCTCTGAGCTCTGAGCGGAGAGTTTGGCCACGCCCCCACCCTCTACTATTGGCCATCTCTTTTCTCCTCATTTGCATTCAAGCAACAACGCCCAGAATAAAGAGTTTGAGAGAGATATTTATGACTCTTTCTCATCTTATCTCTGTTTCTCATGCACTGAGTGTTGATTTTGAAGAAGGATTCATTTACAGTATTAGGGAACCATTAAGGAGCCATATAAAAGCATCAAGAAGTACCATGTCATGGGATCTTTAATACGAGTGCCTAAAAATCAGGATTTTGCCTTTGTCACAAATGCTAATTTTGTATTAAGTCAACATATAATGGAAACTACATTTGTAAAAGCCTTCAAACAGGGCTCCGTTATCACTCACATGTATCTAAGTGGCTATCATTTGCCAACCCAACTTAATCATATTTTAGATATTTTGTGGTTAATCCCCGTTATTCCTTACCTGGCCAGCCAAATGATATCTCTCTGTATTTCCTATACACCGCGATACCATTTGGACACCCTCGCTCCACTCTCGCTCCTCCGGTTAACAACGGACTCCACGATTCTGATTCGTTCAAAGATGGTAACGTCAGTGCACCCGCCTTTACCCGCAAAGTAACTCTTAGGCAGCGGAAGTTCCGCCTCAGTTTTGAATCAAGATGGCGCAATCTCTGATTGGTTCACTTAGCTGTCTGTCTACGCGCAACCGCACCGCATTTTGGACCAAGCGTTACCAGACTCACTCGCTGGTACAGCGATGAGTCATGGATTCTTCCAGGCAACGTTATTCCATTATAAACTGAAATATTTTCCACTTCACTTTGCTTCTGTTTCAGAATTGAGAATATTTCTGTTTTTAAGGGAACACCTGCCAAAAGCTAAGATGTCCTAAATCTTTTTAACAGCCTGAATAATTATGAACTTTTATAATGATAACAAGACGTATTGGTAATGACAACAACTCAATTTATTGATATATTCAAGCAAATTTCATCATGTGTAAAGGCATATTATTGCAAAAATGTAACAATATCAAGTTAAATAGCTTTTTCATCAAAATAACCACCTTTGGCCTTAATCACAGCTTTACAAATTCGAGGCATTCTGTACAACAATTTTTCAAGATATCCATCCTTTATAGTTTTCCACTCATCCTGAAGACATTTCCACAACTGTTTAACATTAGTCGGATTCCTGGAGCGCACTTTAATATCCAAATAATCCCACACTTTTTCGATGGGTGACAGGTCAGGAGACTGGGGCGGCCGTGTCATAACCTGCAGTTGATGACGCTGTTCACACGTCTCCAAATGACCCTGACACAGTTTGGATGAGCGCTTTGGGTCATGATCTTGTTGGAACCAGTAGTTTCGTCCAGAGTTCAGGAATACACAATCGTCCTAATACTTTTGTCAGGCAGTGTACTCGGTGTATTCTTTTTTCTACAACTTATTGAATTCCATACTCTCCTTTTTAATGTTTAGATGACTCTGCAGACTGGGAGAAGGAACTGCAACAGGAACTCCAGGAATATGAGGTCGTAACCGAGTCGGACAACAAGGATGACCAGTGGGACCAAGAGATTGAGAAAATGCTCCAAGCGGATGATTGAATATAATATAAGAGATGCCATAACTCTGTGACCAACTTAAAATGTTGAATGAAGTGACCACAGATGCACACAAAGGGGTGCTGTCTTGCACATTCTTTACTAGGTGTTGGTAACGTGTCAAAAAATAAGATTGTTGCTGGATTTAGTGTTCATACCAGTGAATAAACCAGTGTTTATTCATTACTATACTTCACTAACTCTTACCAGCATTTAGCCTAGCCAAACTGACTAGCAAGTGAATTTTGTTTGGAAAGACTATTAAAATGTATTTCCAAGCCAATCAATCAATTTTAGGCTCAAATGAACTGTGGCTGCTAGAGGTGATGCTGTGAATGAAAGATGTGTATCATTTAAAATTGAAAATATATCATTTAGAATAGAAAAAAATTCAAAACTTCATTTCAAAACTTCAAAAATTTTAAATGGAAAAAAAATGTGTGTTGTAAACAAAATTACAACATTACAAGAATATAATACAAAACTATATATTGGCATATTTTACAGTCATTTAACTTTTCATTTGTCTGATACTTACACCTCAACGAATACATTTGAAGACAGTCTTATTTTTGCAGGATAGACATTATATCATCTGAATATCGTGATCAGGATACACTAAAAATATTGCAATATTTATGCTTATATTTTTTGTTTTCCGATACAATACTATTTTATTGGTTGCATACATTTATTAGTAATAAGAATCTTGTTTCAGCTGATAGAATATTCAAATTAAAATGCTACTGTCTATTTTGAGTGTCAGGGTAAGATATTTGGGATGGCTAGACTAATGTCCTTGTTCATTTGTACTTTTTCTGAACTGGAGAGGAGAGGCCACCAGATGGCGCATCAGCACAAGGTTCCTTTGACTCTACTGAAAAAAGTTTTTCTGATCTGCTTTCTGTGCTTTCTGGTGGGCTGTACTGTAAGGTCCAGTTGTAGTACGGTAGAGTATATTGTAAAATTAAATGTATATAAATACACATTGATTCTAACAATACTATTGTTTATTACATTTCATATCTTATTTCCTCTATGATGTCTCTGCATTATGTTTTCCTTTCCCATCGGCAATTCCTTCATTTCTGCATCTTGGATACTGTAGACATCCTATTGACCTTTAATACATATTTATATCACAATAAACTATGCCTATGATTATAATAACCAATGCTTCTCTTAAATCACTTTCTTAATTTAGCGTTCTTTATTTATCCAGGAAAGTCCCATTGAGATTCAGAGTGTTATTTTTAGGGGACTCTTGGCCCCTCACTTTGGTGCAATAACAAGTAATGGGTTTAAAGTAATTTTTTAAATTTATATCTACACACTTAATGATAACTATATACGTACATTTAAAATATATTGGATATTCTACTCTCTGAATAATAATAATTAGGGGTGGGTATTGGCAAAGAAGTTACGATTCAATTCGAATCACGATTCATATGCCACAATGCGATACTATCACGACGCATCACGATACTTGAATTATTGTGATGCATTGCAATATATTCGACATACTTGAGTGAAAATGTACCAAAAAAAAGAGGATAACTTAAATATCAGCGGCTGTGTATCTGGGTAGTGTCTTCAATTGATACATAACTCTGAGCAACTCAATTCATAACTGAATTTATTGAATAACAAAAACAAATAAACCAAACCAATAACAAAAAAAGTGCATAGGATTTTTTCTAAAACAAAAAATGATGTTCAAACATTTGCCATTTTGGAGGTAGCTACCATCATAACAAACAATACTCTTTATAAAGAAAAAAGTGCATAGGATTTATAAAATAAAATAATAATTTATTTATTAATAATTAATTGATAAAAATCGATTTTTGGCATCAAGAATCGATGCAGTATATTGTGAAAGTTAGTATCACGATGCATTGTCATGACGATTATTTTGCACACCCCTAATAATAATACATTAGTCTTATAAGCCCTTTCCAAAAGCTCAGCGCTTCACATTTTTAAGCATTGGTCATTCACTCCATACTTGCGGGTGGTAAGCTACTATTGTAGCCATAGCTGTCCTGGGGCAGACTGATGGAAACAAGGCTGTCACTGGCCCCTCCTACCACTACTAGCACTCACACAATACAGTCACACTATATGAGGGGGGTGAAGTGTCTTGCCTAAGCTGCCCTACTCTATTACTGAGGTACAATATCAAATGTATGTGCTCTATTCTTTGAACATACTGGATTTACTGCATTATTTAATATTTTTGTCCCATCAAATCTTCAAATTATAAATCAGATGTTATGTCCTGACTATTACTCATACAGTTAGCCTACTCTTGTTTTTTTTTGTTTTGTTTTGTTTTGTTTTGTTTTTTAACCACAACATAATTTTATTTGACTATATTTTGAATTAACTGCAGTGGAGTACAACCTTTTGCTATGCACTACAAAACCCTTCATCTATATTACTCAGTTACTATATTTCTCAACCCTTGATAAACCCTAGTAAAAATAATACAAGCTCTACATGCCTGGAAAACATTAAACCAACTGTATTTTTGTTTTCCGTATCAAATGAATAGCTGTGTAAGGGAAACGACCTCACGTATTAGTCTGTGAAGTGGCTTCTTGTTTAGTGTAGCCCTCCCTTTGTGCGTCCTGCTTTTTGATATAGACCTACACAGTTTACACGCACGCCCTGTCGTCTGTCACTTCTGAGAGTAGACTGCGGAGGTGGGCTGCTCTGAGGAAAGTCAATCATAAGAGATGAGTCAGTCAGTATGGAATGGAAGAGAGAGGTTTTTTTTTTCCCTCTTTCTCTGCAAGCCGAAAGTCTGTAATCACGTTTAAATGATACATCATGCCAGCCAGACACCCAAACACGTCCCTACTTGTTTTTAATGTTGTAGTATTTGAGAAACAGATGGTGTACTGTACTCACTATTCTGAACTTGTTAATGCCTCAGTAAGCGAATTGGAAAGTAATTTGCATGTGGCTAATCAATAGGTCAATAAGTCATCAATATTCTTATAGTGCTATTGTTTTCTGTCAAGATGTCATAGATTTTCCCCTATACTGTATATTTAGGCTTAAGGTTTGTTTTAAGATACTGAATAATTTATATTTTTAGCTACTGTATATTTTGGGGATTCACCTAATAACAATAATCTGATGATAATAACAATAATCTAAAGTGCATTAGGGTGATTCTCCAACTATCAAAGAATTTGTGTCCCAGGCAGAAATAAGAAAACACATTTGTCATTTTTTATTCATGCTGCACTTACTAGACACAAAGACGAACTTACAAATAATTTATGATAGATAAATGACTATTTTTATTGTATAAAATATCGTTTTATATTGAGTGTTTTTGCTATATGTCCTTTGTCCCCCAGGTTTTGGACTGTCAGTCCCTCATAAGACTGAAATTAAATTTGATTCAACAGTAACTTCATTGACAAATGGCACAAAAATTCCTTATTTTAATGAAAAAATATCATGTGCCTGAAAGATATATTAGTATTTTATTTATTTTTCATAAAAAGAACACCTGTCCCTAGGGATCACTGTCACTTTCACCACAAAATGTAACTTTTAACTTTTTTTTTTAAACCTTTGTCTACTTGAACCACATCAGTTGTGATGTGACAGGAGCTCATGTTAGCATAGCAGCGTTAGCTCCATGGAAGGAAGGGAAACAAAATCAAGGTCAAGTTTTGCAAAACCAAGAGTAGGTTTATTGGTCATTTCCAAACACCTCATATTTCCTTTGAATGTACAAATCATGAGAAAAATACCATTTTATATTGTTTATTTTGAGTATATTTTATGCTAACTCTAAAACAGAGATGAACATGCTAATATGTCATGCAGGGCTCTCAAGTCTCACGCTTTGAGAGTGTGACACACGCAATTCGACGTGTTCACACGCTCACACGCCACACATGGGATTTCTCACGCTGATTTCTTTTCTTTTTTTTTTTTTTTGTGCCCAGAAAATCGGTCTGTGTGGCTTAGTTTATGCAGGCTCCGCGCGTTTTCAGCAAAAAAAAACTCTCCCTGCTCCGGGCGCACGGTCCGAGCGGAGGCCGGAGCAGACGCGCCGTCCCCCGGGCACGTGGGGATGTCGTGTCCCCCCCGACGGCTTACGCGCAGAATACGCGCGGCCCAGAGCCGAACTGCCCATGGTGAGCCGCGACGCGGCTGAGACGCGGTGAGACGCGGGCCCGGTTCATTAACCAGACTCTTACATGAATCCGTTAAAAATGTCCCGCTTTCCCCCCCCCCCGCCCCGGTCACTCCTCCGTGATGATAAAACAAACTGAGAACCATCAGGTAATAACTTCATTTATATCACTCTCAGTAGTTGCTTTGTAGTGTAAGTTTGCTCTTTAGACAAACATTTACAGCAGGGCTTTCAACACGCAATTCGTGTAAACCAGGTCTAAACCAGGTCTAAACCAGGACTAAACCAGGACTAAAACAGGACTAAACCAGGACTAAACCAGGACTAAACCAGAACTAAACCAGAACTAAACCAGGACTAAGCCAGGACTAAACCAGAACTAAACCAGAACTAAACCAGAACTAAACCAGGACTAAACCAGGACTAAACCAGAACTAGACCAGAACTAAACCAGGACTAAACCAGGTCTAAACCAGAACTAAACCAGGACTAAACCAAGACTAAACCAGGACCTAGCCAGGACTAAACCAGAACTAAACCAGGACTAAACCAGGTCTAAACCAGAACTAAACCAGGACTAAACCAAGACTAAACCAGGTCTAAACCAGGACTAGACCAGGACTAAACCAGGACCTAGCCAGGACTAAACCAGAACTAAACCAGGACTAAACCAGAACTAAACCAGGACTAAACAGGACTAAACCAGGACTAAACCAGAACTAAACAGGACTAAACCAGGACTAAACCAGAACTAAACCAGGACTAAACCAAGACTAAACCAGAACTAAACCAGGACTAAACAGAACTAAACCAGAACTAAACCAGGACTAAACCAGAACTAAACCAGGACTAAACCAAGACTAAACCAGGTCTAAACCAGGACTAAACCAGAACTAAACCAGGACTAGACCAGGACTAAACCAGGACCTAGCCAGGACTAAACCAGAACTAAACCAGGACTAAACCAGAACTAAACCAGGACTAAACCAAGACTAAACCAGGTCTAAACCAGGATTCAACTGGGACTAAACCAGGACTAAACCAGAACTAAACCAGAACTAAACCAGGACTAAACCAGAACTAAACCAGGACTAAACCAGAACTAAACCAGAACTAAATCAGGACTAAACCAGAACTAAACCAGGACTAAACCAAGACTAAACCAGGTCTAAACCAGGACTAAACCAGAACTAAACCAGGACTAGACCAGGACTAAACCAGGACCTAGCCAGGACTAAACCAGAACTAAACCAGGACTAAACCAGAACTAAACCAGGACTAAACCAAGACTAAACCAGGTCTAAACCGGGTCTAAACCAGGATTCAACTGGGACTAAACCAGGACTAAACCAGAACTAAACCAGAACTAAACCAGGACTAAACCAAGACTAAACCAGGTCTAAACCGGGTCTAAACCAGGATTCAACTGGGACTAAACCAGGATTAAACCAAGACTAAACCAGGTCTAAACCAGGACTAAACCGGGACTAACCCGGCACTAAACCAGGACTAAACCAGGTCTAAACCAGGACTAAGCCAAGACTAAACCAGATCTAAACCGGGTCTAAACCAGGACTAAACCAGGACTAAACCAGGTCTAAACTAGGACTAAACCAGGTCTAAACCAGGACTAAGCCAAGACTAAACTAGATCTAAACCGGGTCTAAACCAGGAAATTAGCTTTGAGCTAAATCTGGTGCAGACATCTTTTTAATGAAACTGCACACTGTCCTTAATAAACTAAACTAAACTAAAGGACTAAACCGGGACAAGATCAAAGAAAGTACCTTCTAATTCTGCCCTGCCCTTCCACCATCCCCCCTGGGGAAAAAAAAAAGTCACTCATCCCCCCCACCCCCCGCTCCTCAGAAATCTCACTCCTAGCAATCTTCAAAACTTGAGAGCCCTGATGTCATGAGATTTTAAAAGAAATGCTAAACATTGTCATTTCCACAACAGTCATTTCCATCACTTTATTTAATGTTATTGTTTATTATAATTTATTTCATATTTATGTAATTTCATTACAACCACTATCAGTTAATGTTTCTACACATTGTGATGAAGCAGAATAAATCTAAATATTTCTACAAATATGTGTTGGATTTTCTGAAAAAATATCATGACCAAATTTGACTGTAGTTGGAGAATCACCCATTATTGATTCTAGATTTGAAGACTGTGTTGAATGATTTGTTTGACTGCATCACAGCCAGGGTCCGGCAGCTGCGGTGCTCCTGCTCACCGTTACCGTGGCGACGGATGAAAGCCCATGTGGCAGATTAGGAGGACCCATGTGTGCAGGGTTATTGCCTCTTTGTTCAATGGCGATTTAACAATGTATTAATAATTCATTAGGGAGATTTATAGACTGGGGTGGGGAGTGCGCCCAGGGCTGTGTAATAAGTAGGTCACCTTGTCTTTTACCTAAACCATACAATACCACATTTTTAAAGAATATTATGTGTCCAAAGAGCTTCAAAAACAAGGACATTCTAAACAACTATTCATTAGACTATAGATTAATCAATTAGCCCTGTAGTCTCTTGAAATTATAGGTTTGCACATACATTTATCAGTTTTGTCATAGAAAAAAATAGGGACCACTACACCAACCAGCAAATCAATAATTTACTAAATAAAACCTTAGGGCTATGTTACCGATACATGTTTCATTAGTGGTTGTCAGATTTTCCTATTGATTACATTGTACTTTTCCATGAAATATCCAAAAGCTAAAATCACTAACGTTGAGCCTGATCATTTCTATTTATAGGGTGAATGGCACCTTACCATTAAAGGCCCGATAATATTATGCAAAATTGACCCCTTTCAGTCATGTTATGTTATTTACCACATCGAAAGCATATCTGGAGTTGTGTTTTCTTTCATTCACATGTTTGAATAATCCTTTTATTTTCTTTTAGATTTCACATGATTTTACAGCATCTCTACAGCCAACCTGCATAAAGGACACAATACAGAGCTGAAGAAGTCAAGATAGATTAAGGACAGACTGGGGGATGGGCGTAAAGGTGAAAGTGTGCTCTCTAGGCACCTTGTCTCCTAAACAACCACTAAATGTACATACACAATATTGAGTAACAACCACTCGCCCAAGTGCCAGATGTTCTTCAAAACAGGAAGCAACCGTTGGATGAATGTAGACCAACGAATAAGTAAGAAGTGAAATCAAAATAAATACATACATACATAAATAAATAACATTGTAATCATTTATCTGATAAGCAATATTTATTTTTGTTTTATGCAAATAATTAGGTCTGTGGATTCAATATTTAGCTATCAAAACTGTTTTTGTGATGAGAAGACTGAAATGGGGTCAATTTTTTAAAGATTTTATTGTTTGTTTTTAAAGATTTGAATGGATGGCCCCAAAATATATCTCTGACCTCATCCAAATCTACAGACCGGTGCGCGCTCTGAGGTCAGAGGGCCAGCTCCAGCTCGTGGTCCCTAAGACTAGACTTAAAACTCAGGGAGACAGGGCTTTCTCTGTGGTTGGCCCTAAGTTATGGAACGCTCTGCCCCCTCATGTCAAAACAGCCCCCACACTGAGAGTTTTTTGTGTCGTATTTTATTCTCTGGCTTTTAATACCGCGTGAGTTGTGTTGTCCTCTGTGTTTTTTATAATTGCTTTTGTTTTTAGGTATTTTATTATTATCACTTTATTTATTGCTCTTTTAGTAATGTTTTTATTAAGTTTTATTCATTTATGTGCAGCACTTTGGAAACTGTTTATGTTTATAAAATCCATCCATCCATTTTCTTCCCCTTATCCGGGGCAGGGTCGCGGGGGCAACAGTCTAAGCTGGGACGTCCAGACCTCCTTCACCCCGGACACTTCCTCCAGCTCCTCCGGGGGGACCCCAAGGCGTTCCCAGGCCAGCCGGGACACATAGTCCCTCCAGAGTGTCCTGGGTCTTCCCCGGGGCCTCCTCCCGGTATGCCTGGAACACCTCCCGAAGGAGGTGTCCAGGAGGGATCCGAAACAGATGCCCGAGCCACCTCAGCTGACTCCTCTTTTATAAAATGTGCTATGGAAATAAAGTTGGATTGGATTGGATTGGAGAAGGAGTCAGGGAATGGGTCAACTTAAAGATCCACTATATGTAACTTTTAAGGAGGATCTGTCTCCATGAAGATCTTATGACTAGAATATACATATAGCATTAAACTGAGATATCTTCATGAAGCAACTGACAACACTAGACCAAGTCACAGACGACCCCACCCACAGTAAGAAAGCATGGTTTTCAAGCTGTTTATAAGCAATAAAACACTAGTAATTTAATAAATGCAAGCTGGATCAATTGAATTTCAAGCAGAACAATGCTTTCTCCAAGGAGACAGCAAGTGCCAGAGCCCTCAGAGAAGTTGCATAGTGCACCTCTCAATACAGCCAGTTTATAAGTCTATTAGGATTTGCCTCAATTTCCACTTGAATGGTGTGTGTCCCTCCTCTTATTTTATAGTTGATAAATGTTTTGAATTTGACTGAATACAGCACAAAAGGGTGAATGGCTGACTGGTTTGACAGGTGCATGGACTGATTTAAAGCCCTGTAAAGCTGTTGTTTTGGATGGAAAGCCCCCGTTTGGACTTATGACTCTGCTGTAAAATACTGTAAAACTACAGCGACCTCAAAAGGTTTTGACAAGAAGACAGCCTGTCAAAGTTTTCTGGACTTAATGTGCAACACAAAGCTAACTTATTTGTTTGGAGAAATGTAATGTCATGTTGAAATAAAAAATAACAATGGTATTTTAAAGGGATGCATCAATAAAGTTTTCTTATGATGGATCACAATATTGATACATTTTAGGCCTCAGAAAGCAGACTGTATGTAGATGGACATAGCTAACGCTCAAGCCGGAACATTCCAAATAGGAAGTGATCATGGGCACGCTTCTGGCTCCATCTATTCTGGCTCCGTTTCACTTTATATTGAAAAACTGTCGCCCCTCTCTCTGTAACTGCTGCTGTCAGACTTGTCATTTTGATCTTAAAATATTCATATTGACATGATCCTGGTGTTTTTATTTAGCTATTTTAACGAACGGGAAGGGGCCTTGCTCCGGATTGGCTCTTTGGTTGCTATGATACTTGTGGTTGGACTTCCATATATGGAAATTGGCTCCAACTTTGCTCTTATAACTGCCAGCTCCAATGAGCTTCATTTGACTGGAGCCGAATGCTATGGATGACTTCACACTCCCTTCAACCAGTCCACTTCTTTGTACAGTCAAAGACAATGACAAGACAAATGTTTCCTCCTATTAATTATCAACATATTCAAATAATCTTCTCTTAAATATAGTAAGTTAGACCTTTAAGCTGTGTTGTTCTTACGCATCTTAAATGTACAATATGTTACTTCCTGAATGTACCATGTCACCTGTATGATTCTGTGCAAACTATAAGTCAAAACCATACTGGATCCAGAAGGATGAGGCCCTTCTCCAGGCCAAATAGTCAGTTTAGAGAGATGCAAGCCCGCTCACAATAAAGTGAGCAATAAACACAACCAAATGGGGAAAAAAACACGCTTGGACAAAAATCATTTGTATTTTTTTTTTTTTTTTTTTTTTTTACTGTAAAGTTACAAATTACAGCTTTAAATATTCAGTTATTATTCAGATTTAAAATTAGTAGTAGCAATGAATATTGCATTTTTATTTAAAAAAAAAAAAAAATATGGCAAATACTGATTATGTTGGCCTATTAGTCATTCATCTTCTTCCGCTTTTTCCATTCTCTGGGTCACGGGGGCAGCAGTCCAAGCAGTGTTCTGCTGCCCAGAACACAAAGAACCAGCCCTCATGAATCCTCCCGCGAGTGGTGGGTCCACAGGAGGACAGCTCACGTCACAACGGGCCTTGATTTATCTTCTGCCATGGGGGCTACCAATGTTCCCTCTAAGGTGCGCGCGTGCGCAATCGCGCACTCCCCAGACGTTCAGTGCGCACATCAAATTCTTTTCAGCGCATAAAATAAAATCTAACCTGAACTCAGCGCTGGTTTGACACACGGAATGCAGTCTGATAGATTCAGTTTGCACATGTGAATGTGCACATGCGTTAGGGACAAGCCAACTACAAACACATTCATTTCGATCGCATTTCGCTCGCTTCCTTCAGTAAGAGTTGTCGTGCGCATCGCCGTGGGTCAGAGCGGCAGGTCCGCACCAGCCGACGGCCGCACACACTCCACGTAGGGAAGAACAGAAGAGGAGACAGGTAGAGCCATAATGTAATCCTCGGCTGTTTTCTTTGTTTCTGTCCAAGCAATAGGTTTTTGTGAGCAAAAAGACGGGACTTTCTGTGTGAAGTGTGAATCCTCTCCCCAGAGCGTTAAACCACAGAGCTCTGTCACTCTCACAAAATGACTTAAACTGTGTAATGATTAAAAAGCAAGATATAAACTGATAAAAAATGTATACTTATTTTGGAGATCATTATTTTGAGAAAGACCCGTCTTATAGTGTCCTATAGGTCCTACAATCATCCCTAAAAAATCTGCAGCTACATGTAGGCTATATTTATCAAGCTGAAAAAATCTCTCTTCATGTGGTTTTACAGGTTTATACACAGGTATATACACAGGTTATTTTTCAAAATATTGTAATGTTCAATGTTTCACTGACCACAGCAGGACCCTCACACTGACATACATGTACATGTACAAAGTTCATGAACAGATTTTTGAGAAGTGGACCAAAAAATCAGTTATATTAAAAGTAATCTAACAGAAATAACAGCAGTAATTTGATTCATAAGCTATGTAACTTGCCATGATCTCAGGTGTGATACTGGTGTGGCCACAGTGTGCATGTCGGATGTCGCTCACAGGAATCCAAGGAACGCTCAGGGAGTTAGTGTGTTTGCTCAGACACATGAAAAATTAGGGGGAACATTGGCTACCAGTGTCCGCAGACACCGGGGGCGAGGTGGGGTATCTTGCCCAAGGACACAACATCATCTGTGGGAGCTGGGATCACACGCGGTCCACATCAAGAGCGGGATTCGAACCGACAACCCCTGGATCACTAGGCAAGTGCTCTACTAACTGAGCTACTGCTGCCCATGTTGGCCGATTACATGTAGTAAATTCCAGTAAGACATTTTGTGAACTTGTATAGTTTCAGTTCAGACACAGACCACAAACACATTTGCCCGTGCACGAATACCAGTGTTGAAAGTCCGGGGTGATTAGACTGTTGCAATGAAAGTAGTCTCTGTGCTTATGCAGAGTATGCTGATTCCTAAATAATTTCCAATGGCCTTACCAGGATTTCAAATATTAGTGTAAAAACGTTAAATAAATTGTTTTCTAAATACATTATTGTCTAGTTTTATGCGCTTTGCACTTTGCATAAAACTATACAATAATACAAAACCAGAATGTGGTGCAACACCCGGTGGAAGGAACATCTCACTCTCTCTAGTGACACTTTCAATTCACAGTTTGCTGCTAGAGCTGTGAGGGCATGGCTTTAGCTTGACTAAGGTGAAAATGTATATAAAATCTTCACTTGTCCAGGTAGAATCCATGGCAAAGGAGAAATTCAATTTGTCAACTGGACAAAAGTTTATTTGTTCGAATACGTTTCGCAACTCATCCAAGTTGCTTCTTCAGTTCTGGTCAGATGCTGGTGGACACTGCCTTATATCTGCCTGAAGGAAGGAGCTAAATGAGTTTCTCCTTTGCTAAGGTGAACATCGATAGATCCAATGTGCAAGCTTACAGTACAATATTGTTTATGGCGTTTAAAGGGCCTATATTACACTATTTTCTGATCTATGTTATAATGTTGTTTCTTCTTCAAAAATATGGAGTGGTGTTTTGTTTCAATCACACGTTTAACACACAAACCCTGCATATTAAAGTATTCTTGTCTCAAACAGAAAACACTTTCACCACCTTGTGATGTCATGTAGTGAAATAGGAAGTGCTCCACTGTGTTTTTACACTCCATACACCTTCACTAGATACATTTAGATGATTTCAGCAATGGACTTGCCATCTCTACTAAACAAAAAGTAAAGGGTAGCTGTTAACTTGAAAACTACCACTTTATGGCAACACAAGGTGTAACAGAGGATGTTGAGCTTTGGGGATTTAGACAGACCAATAATAAAGGACTACTCATGTGTGAATGAAACAAAACATAACTGTTTTGGTGAGGTAACAACATTGTAACTTAGTGTAAAGCTCACAAGACTCAATTTTGTGTAATATAGGACCTTTAATTGAAGATGCAGGTTCCACAAATACAGATTCCATAATAAATATAGTTTCACATTGTCAAAAAACAGTATGGTCTTATGCGGCCACCACACAAAGAATAATCAGGCCACATGGCTCACGTACAAACCGCAAGACTCCACCCCCAAGGCTCTACCCCAAACACCTTAAGAAACGTAGGACAACAATGGCCTGATGACTAGCTATATTTTCCCAAAAGGTTAAAGGGACAGTGTGTAAGATTTTTACCCCTTAATTACAGAAATTGAAGATACCCATTCAAAAATACAGTGTTTTCCAAGCATTTTCACTTCCATCATGAAATCAAAGTATTCTGTTGGACTTAGATATACCTGCATAAAAGGGGGATCTTCCCCATATAGAGGCAGCCATTTTGATTACGAGAGCCACAGAAGGACATTTGGGCTCCGCCTTCGCCTTCGGCAAGGCTCGTGGTTTTGGATAAACAACGACAAGCATGTTGCCGGATCACACGTCGTAATGGATCTAACATGTGTTTTGGACTAAATTGTTTTACTGGATTTTATTCGCTGGATCCTTACGGACAAATTGAGACCAAGTTTATGTTGAAATATTGAGTTTGACCTGTCCAGAGCCTTCAAAGGTAAGCTAAGTAACAAACCTCGTTTTGTGCTTTTCCGTATAAAAGCCCAATGTGCTTGGGGAGTGATTGTTGTGCCGGGAAATGAATTGCATAGTCAAAAAGAGGAGACTGTAAGGTTTCATTTGATGTGTAGATTGTCATGGTACACGATCGGGAATGTGTGCTTTCATGTGAAAAGAAAAAAAAAACAGTGAACGGGACCGCGTTTTATTTATACAGTAGTTGTCGGCGAGGGCTCGCACAGCGCCGGGTGCGCTTCACGCGTTTGTGCGCGGGTACTCGAGCTGTCCGCGTTACGGCGCGCCCGGGTGACCCTCGAGGTCTGCCGTAGCTAAAACAGGAAGTGCAATAGCCAACATCCACCTATGCGCCACGAATCCTACACACTGGACCTTTAAATAGATAAATTGATTTAATCTCTGCTTTCAGCGGTTCAAGTCAGTTTTTGTTAGTCAAATAAAGAAAACTACTAAAATATGGGCAATCACATGACTCTTTGGTTTGAGAATTCGTGTATCTTATATCATTCTCAAAAGGCTTTGTTTCATTGTAACTTGACATAGACAGGTCAGTGTTTTGTGAACAATGATTTCATTGTTTCTACTTCAGCCAGCCTTGGTGAAGGGAGTGTATATTTTCCCTAAAAGTAACTGTTTACATAGCTGACAGAACAGTCATAAATCCAACCGTTGGATCATATTTCAGATTAGCGATTAGAGCACCTTTCTGTTTTGGCAGACAGCGATTGCATGTTGTCTTAAGAATGATCATAATACTGTAGCTTCCTTATTCATGCATGTAGGCATACAGATGTCAGAAGCACACGATGAACTGACCACAAAACCACCAAAAACAAATTGTTTTTTATCGTTAACATATGTGGGGATTTTGATGAATGTTTATGATACAATATATCAGCCTATTAAAAGTCTGGGTAAAGTCCATTAAGTAGTTATGTCTACATTTTTATCTCAGAATTTATTTCAGCTAAATGTGATCATGTTTTAAAGGTCCTATATTATGCAGAATTGACTCTTGTGAGTTGTAAGTCATGTTAGAATGCTGTTACCTTATCAGAAACATACATGGAATTGTGTTTTGTTTCATTCACACATGTTTGAGTAATATTATTTTATTATTGGTCTGTCTACATCAGCGTAACTATGCACGGTTTGTGTGTTGAATGAAACACAACACAAGTCCGGGTATGTTTTTTGATGAGGAAACTACATTATAACATAGATCAGAAAATAACATAATATGAGCCCTTTAAGCCTATTCCTAACAAGATTTTTTTCATCTTGTAATAGAAACATGACATAGAAGAATAAAATTAGACAAAATAGCCTCCAACTAGAATATATAAATGGGATTTTGATCTATGACTTTATGATATAATAGCCTAATAATACTATAGCCTGGTTCAGGTCCTGCTTTCCTTTATAGGACCCTCTTATTCCAAGCCCCTAATAGTTGATTAAGACTTAGACTTGGACAGACTTTATTGATCCACAAGGGAAATTATTTGGATTTAACATGGGGGACAGACCAGATGCAAAACCATGTATTAGTACTGGATCTTACTTTTGTGTTGTGTAGATTAGCATCAGCTGAAGTTGAATAGTCACATGTGGGTTTTACAGTTGTTATTTTTTTCATGATGTGGTCACATAAGCCCCTATAGTTCCTCGTTTCCAATGTATCGCTTGCTTGTCACTTGTAGCCTACAAATATGATAGAAAAAACAACATTTCAGGCACACATGCACTTTTTCGAGGGCAGGGTAGAATGAGGCCTACATGATCACATTTGAGATGTAGATGGTCAAGTAATTTACTTATCTGTAACACACTTTAGATACTAGAACTCACCAAAAAATGTGCTATATGTGCTACATATAGTTTCAATATCTGTAACATTATATCGTCCTTATTATTATTAATTTATTAATTTATTAATTTATTAATTTATTAATTTATTAATTTATTAATTTATTAATTTATTAATTTATTAATTTATTAATTTATGTTACAGGCCGACCAGACAACCATGCACATACATATCCACATCACTTAAGACTTAGACTTGGACAGACTTTATTGATCCACAAGGGAAATTATTTGGATTTAACATGGGGACAGGCCAGATGCAAAACACTTCCGTCTGGGTCCCTCCTTCTCTCCATTTTACTGGCAGTACAGCTATTTTTCAAGATGTTAGATAGCCCTTGCCCTGTGCATGGAAAATCCTCATGTAAATACTTGTACAGTAGTACAATGACTGTGAGTTAAATATTAACTTGTCAATAGTACACACCATTTTGTTTGAACTACATCACTGCAGTCTACTGAACTATATTTATTAGTGGAATATATTACTGACCCAACAAAAACAGGCCTATTATAACAAATACACTTAAATAGCACTTTTGTCTAATGTAAAATGTAATATATTATATTAATTACCTAATTGGAGTGAGCAAGTGAACATAAATTTAACTTCTTCCATTTCTTAATTGATTTATAATTTGTATTTTCAATGTTCAATGGACACAAATTCACAGCCAAGGAAAAACATTAAGCATGCAGGAAGTTCTGTTTCCCTTCAAAATAAAATATGTGGGACTACAATGCAATTTTAAAAGTGTCCAAATTGCCCGATGTGAGTAAACAATACTTTTAACTATTTAGTTTTGCCTTGTTGTGCTAGGATACGATAAGGTTTGCTCTATATTTTTAAGCAATGAAACATTTTTGAGAAATACTGTAAGCGGAAGTGTAATTGTTTACAGTTTTTGTGACTTTACAAAAGAAGAGCGCGAGTACAGCGACAGTTTTTAGAAAACGCTCAGATGGTCCGAGACTGCGCTAAACGCTGTTATCTCCAACTTCTAGTCTTTGTCCAAATATCTACAACCTTCTTAAACTTTGTATCCGAGAAATGAGAGCGAAAGCTCCACGTTCGCTGTACTTTTTACTTACATCTTTGCCGTCCCGTGTCCTTTTTTGGTAATTCATTAGTCGCTTATTCCGTGTCCATCACATCAGAGTAAGGTGGTCTGCACTTTGCGATCGTGCAGCATTTGCAGCAGGGTTCGCACGAGAAGAAGAAGAATCGTCAGAAAAGTCAAGTGCAAACAAAGACTGAAAGGTAAGTCTTCACTATCGCTAAAAGTTTTGATAAGCTGATATAACCTGAGCAAATTTCATTATGACTGACCAGTCCACGGCTAGCACACATGCTTTGGCTGCTGTATTACAGATGACTTACTAAAATGACGAATTTGTGTTTGATTAAGATTTATTGCGTAATCGTTTAGTTCATACCTTTAGATGATTTATTTTATTTTAAAAGTGTTGGCTAATCAATTTACCACAGATTTCATTTGGTGCTGCCAGTAATTTTCATTCAGAAATGTTTGAATATTTGGGGGGAATAAAATGAAAATGGCATTACTATATTAATAAATGTATTATTATTATTAATATTATTATTATTATTATTATTATTATTATTATTATTATTATTATTATTATACCTTGTATTTTCCCCCCGCTTTTTTCAGCCTATGCCATCAATAATGAAGTTAGACAACAGCCTGCCATAGCTTATCAATGAGAAACATAGTTTTATTATTGTACTCTCACATTTACAGTATTTAAAAGAACCTTTTGATGCATGGTTTTGAGAATGATATCAAGAATGAAAGTTTTGCCTCTTTTCTGCCAATGTGGTTTCCTGTACTTCCTTTCATTCTCATGCCTTCATGCTCAAAAAGTAAATTCACACAAAAACGTAGATGACATGTAAATTTCATTTATGTATTTGCCTGCCTAGATACTAGCTTTGTAGCTAAAATTCTGCATATTTACATTTGTTTTATACTTATGTTCGTTAATGTGCATTGTCCCTATCAAATAAATAAATAAATAAATGACATGTAAAATGTGCTCGTTGCTCTGTGACTCACTGGGAAAGCCTCTGCTCTTTGAACTTTCATAATGCGCAATAGAAAGTACCCCCTAGGCCCCCTGACCCTCACCTATATGCTGTGGACCAACACTGGCGTGATCTCGCACTAATAACATGCCAGCTTTTGTGTGTGCTGTTTTATTGATTTATTCACAGCCCCAAAGGACACATCCACAGCATTCCACCTGCTCCTCCAATTTCCCTTGCAGAGGACAAGAAAACATAGATAAAGAATGCATGGAAACATCACTATGGTACCACCACAAAGAATGCAAGGTCTCAAAGTGATGCGTTTAGCCTAGGGAGCATTCCACTTTTGCTGTCTGGTCTCTACAAATTGTCTCTGCTTTCACTTGAGATGCTCTACTTGTCATCCCATTGCATTATCTTACTTTATGAGTTACTTTTTGTGTTTAAATGGTTAAGACTTGCTTAATGTGTGTAAAGGTCTCCGTTGTGGCTTCCGTCTTGTGAATTTGACCTTTTTATAAATCACCTTGTCAGCGGCCATTGCATGCCAGTTTGTTCCTGTATTGTTACAAAGGAGCATTCAAGACGAGGCAAACACAAGGCTATTTGGCGCATTTGTTACTTTTTGTTGTCTTACTTAAATTTGCAGAATGTTTTGTCCTAGCGCTGTCAGAGCATTGCAGTGCTGACTAATTTGAATAGGATGTATAGGTGAAATTGAGCATCGCCTCAATCCAGTGCAGATTTCAGGTTGCCCACTGTGGTTTGGTAATTTTACATAATGAAACCCTGTTATTTACCAAAGTGATTCATAGTTTCTCTTTATGCCAACATTAGTACTATCAGCTTGCCTCTGAGAATGGTGTATGATAATATTTAAAAAGCATATTATAGGAATTATCCATCGTGTTTTAATTCCAAGACTGTATCATGAGTGGTCAAGATTTGGCTTTCTCAAGGTTGGGTGATGTGGTTGTTTGGTATTGGTATTGTTGGTATTTAAAAAAAATAAATAAAAATTAATATATAATGGCTAGTATTATCATAGGTTATGTTTTGTTGCAGGTTAGAATGCATCTAATGATTATTTTTGGCAAACTAATCTGCCAATTATCCTTTCCATTATCAGTTATTATAATTATTGGATAGTTATGTTGAAATGGCCCATGAATATTTCGGCGTGTTCATAACGCTTGACTGAGATAAAGCTGAAGAGATTCCGCTTGAACACATTTTGTAAGTCAGACTGATCAGTCTGAGTCATCAAACCTCTTCTGTTAGCACATGGCATGTTTCAAAGTTTGTGTAGTACAGAAAACTATGCAATTACTAAATTAGTTGACTGGCAATTATTTCAATAAATGATTACTTGCACTTGTTTCTGCCCTAGTTGCGGTACTGAAAACTATTAGTTGCATATGCTTGATTCAGATCTTTTAAAACTTATAAAAATATGTCTGGAAATTGTAGCGTTGAGTCATAGCTCAGTTGAGAGGCAGGTGTTGGGTTAGATCTTATTTAAAGGTTGACTATAATAATTTCCCTTAAGGGACCTCATATTATGTCATAGTCTGCACTACACTTTTCTTTCATATCTTCCTTGCGGTTGGATACAGTATTTGCCTGTGGATTTTCAACTGTGGGCGTCTACTGCTTTTCTATTTGCCCAGGTCTCTTAAACATTGGCTTAACCGTCTCGGATCTGCCCCACAGCAACCTTTGACCTCCTTTCACTGTGGCTGTCACTTCGGCTCAAAAGCTCGACAACAAAGAGTGCCTTTTGTTTCCCCGAGGTACTCTTCACTGCACATTCTTTCCCTGCATAATCTGGGACTGCAGGTGCCATTAGGTATAGCCTCCAAGGACAAAACAGACAAAAATAATTGCTTCATTCAATTTTCTGGTTTTATGGTGTGAGATGAAATCGCAACCGTATAAGACAAGTCACAACACATTTTTAAGATATGATAGTGAAAAGACTGTAGACTGTGAAGCAGGCAGGTACACATACGTGGCAGATAGTGATACTAATCAATACAAAAAACTAGTGCCAAAGCTACTTTTCTGGAATACATATAAATAATGAAAAAAGTAAAAGAAAATGACAAGCTTGAGTAACTACAGTGGTACCTCACCTTACGAAAGACCCAACAAACGAAAATTTCAAGTTACGAAACGCCTTCACGTTAAATTTTGGTCTCTAGATACGAAAGAAAATTCAAGTTACGAAACGCGAAATCTCAAAAATTCAAATAATGCGCGCTCAGCCACACACATTATACGCTTTTCTCAGACTGGATTTAAACTTTTCTCACATTTCTCTCTCGTTTAAACACTCAAACTTTCATAGATTTTCAACAAAATGTCTTAATAGTGAAGCGTGGGGGAAAGGGGAAGGGCGGAGAAGTGCGGACACATGTGTGATAGCGCAGCATGACCCGGCGCGGGGCTGTGAACACCAAACCCGTGCTCAAACCGTGCCAGGTCTAAACCAGGTCTAAACCAGGTCTGAACCAGGTCTAAACCAGGTCTAGACCACCGCGGCTCTTGCATGCGTTCGTTAATGTGCTCAGACTGCGTGCGGTCCCCCTCGCTGCTCGCCTCAGCCGTGACTCGAAACAAAACCAGGAAATAGACCCGCGCGCGGTGGTTCAGACCTGGTTCAGACCTGGTTCAGACCTGGTTCAGACCTGGTTCAGACCTGGTTCAGACCTGGTTTAGACCTGGCACGGTTTGAGCACGGGTCTCTGCTCGCAGTCCCTCGCCGGGTCACATGTGTCCGCGCACACACACCACCCCCCCCCATCCCCCCACGCACGCAGTCGCTGCTCGCCTCAGCCTCAGCCTTGTGAGGTACACCGCTGCTGCTTGGTCTAGACCTGGTATAGTCCACGTTTAGTCCTGTGTTTACAGTCTCTACGCAGAACACAATGTTACACTATAAAAAAATGTTACACTATAAAAAAAAACTTGGAACGGGGCCTTGGAACGAATCAGGCTTTTTCCATTGAAATAGCTACTCAACTTACGAAAAATTCACGTTACGAAACCACTTCTGGAACGAATAAATTTCGTAAGGTGAGGTACCACTGTACTATAATTTTGTATTTATATTATGGTATCAATATAGGTATTAAGAACTGACTTTTGTTCCCTTAATATTGAACCTGAAATTTTAGTATTGTGTCATATCTTAACACCTATAGGACTGATATAACTATGCAAATGATGAGGAAATTGACAAAAATGTCCCATACTTTTTTTAAATTCATCTACTTTTACTTGCGTCATCTCCACTTATTGTTTAGACTGCAGTTTCAATTTGCATCGAGCCAGACAGTACTCGTGCACATGAATAATAAAAGCAAAGCATGACTCATGCCTGTATATGCAAATATTTTACTGGAAAACTGGCAAGGACGTCATGCGAGCTGGCTGTCTTTTGCCACTGATAATGCTTTTGTTCTAATATGGACCGTGGGAGAGAACTGCAGTCAAGCGACAAGTGACACGCAATCAAGCGACAAGTTAGTTTTACATTAAAAAAGTTTAGTGGAGTTTTTCTTTCTATCTGTCTGTGCCAGTGCTTCCCTCTCTCACACCCACACTCACTCGATCTAGGAAGTGAAAGAAAAGGGGAAATTCTTGAGCGCTATTGATGCCAGTAGCCATGCAGACAATACAATGTGGGCGTGGGAGTACTGGCAGAATTAGTTTACAACACAAGCAAAGTTCTTAACTGTGTAAAGCATCAGCTTGTTTAAACATAGTGAAAAAATATGCTTGAAAAGTTAATTAGGAGGGGAAAATATGAACAAAATTTGTTCTGCTCTGAATTACAGCTGCATTATGTAACTTTTTGGGTGCTAATGTCCATGTGCTAATATCCATGGAGATGCTATTGCTTTTCCTGGAATGTTCATAGTATGGCATTAAACTGATCTATCTACTTGTATTTCGTAAATAATGGTATTCAAAAACATACATGCAGATAGGTTTACTGTCATGGGAATTGATCATCTATAAGTGCTTTATAAGCCTGAATTTACAACAGTATGTTTCACAGCTATCTAGACTTGATTTTAGATTTTTTTTTTCTTTTGTTCAACACAGATGACGCATAGTCAATATTTATTGATTAATGGCAATGGACATTCACACAGATCAAGGGAATTGTATGGTCTTCCCTTGGTTCAGTACAAGATTCAGTCTTTTCTAATTATCAGTGATCTGGGTCTTTTTAATCAAGAGGTCTACAGCCAATCATCTGTGAGTTAAAGCATGTGGTATGGAGCAGAGTTCAGACTTTGGAGGAAAAAATGACAATTTTTTGTGTTACTGGTAGGCCTGTCATGATTATTACTATATCAACATTATATCGACAATACAGTGGTCCCTCGTTTATCGCTGAGGTTACGTTCTAAAAATAACCCGCAATAAGCGAAATCCGCGAAGTAGGACGACTTTATATTTTACAATTATTATACATGTTTTAAGGCTGTTAACGCCTCACCACACACATTATATGCTTTTCTCAGATTGGAATTTTCTCACATTTCTCTCTTGTATAAACCCTTAAACTTTCGTAGATTTTCAACAAAAAAATGTATTAATAGTGACGCGTGTATTCCACAGTTTCTCTGATCGTGCCTCTTCGTCTTTTTCCGAGCGTGCTCTTTTTTCTTTTGGGCGTGAAGATTCTTATAAATGCCACCTTTGATTTTATTTGAGAACGTTTTGTCAACATTGTGGATTTTGTTGAGGAGAAAACTTGTAAACATACAGCACTTCAGAGTCACACTGCGAGCGATCGAACATCTATATAAGTCCCGGAGTCCGGCTGGATATGCGAGGGGCGTGGAGACATGAGTCACTGGATCCGTATGAAGCAGCTCTTTTTGGGTCTGCTGAAGCCAATGCTAGTCTGTCCCTGCTCTTCGCATCCTTCCTCATGCTCCACAGCTTGCGGAGAAGGATGCACTGGGGGTAAAAGCGGGCGACCCTGGAGCCCGGTGCGTTCCCGGAGCCCGGTGCGTTCCCGGAGCCCGGTGCGTTCCCGGAGCCCGGTGCGTTCCCAGAGCCCGGTGCGGCTCGGACCTGCCTTGTTTGGTTTGTTTTAAATGAACCAGAGTTCGTTTGCTCCTTTGATTCAGACCTTTTGGGCTGGTGTGAATAAAAACAAAAAATCTCGAACCGGAGCAAACAAGCGAACCGAGACCACCTAAAAAGGTCGGTCTTGGTCTGATTCCATACGAACTCTGGTGCGGTTCATTTGAGGTGAGAATGCAGTCCGGACTCAATCCGACACAAGTTGGCTTTTTGTACTTAACAAGCTCCCGTTGTATGTCGAACATTATGGGAAACCGAGGCTGACGAATCGAAACTAAACAAAACTCACAAGAAATGTGTGTTTTTTTCTTGTATATATGCCGTAAAAGGTTAAATTAGTCACTATGACTCACTCATTACAGATGCACACTAAGTAAGTAGTGTTTTGCTCTGCTATTTATTGATTTCAGTCTGCCACTCATGATTTTTTTGTACGTTTACAATAGTTTTGTAGTTAGTTCTGCTCTTGGGTTATTGTGTCTATATTTACTTCAGTAATACATATATCTTACAACAAAATGTTTTTTGTTTTTTCATTGTCCAAAATAAAATAAATTCAAAAATTGTGACAAAATGAGGAAAAAATTGCAACTTGCACTTATATTAAAAAAAAAACAACAACAACTTCTATGCTGATGTTGGGTTACTCGCACTGGGCATAGTGCTTCTTTTCATCGCTTCTGCATGTCTCTGGGATGAACACTTTAATGTATGCAGACAGATGCAAACACAGAGGACATTATAGACCACTGAGCATCTCTTGTGCATTGCTCTGGTGGTCTGTGAGTGGGTGGGTGGGGTGATAGTAGTTTACTGTTCCCTCTAAGACACACTCCGCTCATCTGTTCTTCTGTTGTTGTCAGGACAGGAGCTGTTTCAACGCTGATGCTGCTCTCTCACATGGATGCTATGTGTGATCTTTTCATGGACAGGATGTGTCACATTACTCTAATGTTTGCAATGGGGATGGGTTGTCAATAATGAGATGTTGGTGATAGAAAGCTGTGGGTGTTGTACTTTTTAGGTTACTTGGCACTTGATGATTTTGGAAGCAATAATGTCTGTTTTTAAATATAATCTTGTACAAAAAGAATGAATGTTTACAGACAGCTTGGCTATCGCTGAAAATTATGTGGTACTCATAGACTGAATATATAAATGCTAACCAGTGCGCTCCAAATAGGAAGTGAGCGTCCGGCGACTTTGGTTACAATTCACGTATTGAAAAAACGTTGCCCCACTCATGTTTGCTCATGATCCAGTTATTTTTATTTTGCTATTTAGACCGTAAATCAAATCCTAATATGGGCCTTGGCTCAAAATTTGTCCTATAACTGATAGCCTTGGTGAGCTTCATTTGACTGGAGCTGAACGCTATGGGTGATGTCACACTCCCTTAGTACACTTCTTTATACTGTCTATTGTGGTACTCTTGCACAAGGTCAATGAAAATAAATTGCACAACGCAACTATCTGTCACTTTACTATAGAGATATTTTATATTAGAGTATTGTGTTGTCACTCCTCACATAATTTTATTTGACTTATGTTAAACCAATGGAGTATTCAAAAGTATTCTAACACTACAGTGTGTTAAATGTACGAGTAATGACCCAACATCTTAAAACATCTCTAAGGACGTTTGTGGATGCACATCTTTCCACTAACATACCATTTTTGATTGTAGATCCCAAGCTCTCTCTATTAAGCTAACTAATTATGTCCATGAACAAAATATTGACTTGAAGTTCTGATACTTTATTATACAGTTACAAATTACTTTTCTTACCTGATATGTGACTTTTTACTCATGTTAAGCTTTTGTCCAATTGACAAATTGAATTTCTCCTTTTGCCATGTTAATTGTAATAATCATAGTAATCCCAATAACCTCATAACCCTCATCCACCACCACTACTTTGTGCTTCTTTGCGTGAAGGCTTAAGCACAATTTCAACTAGTCTGTGCATGTCCTCGAATACTAGACCAGTAAGACCGCCAACACATTGCTCTTCCCATGCACCTCTGAGAACTATGTGGGCTTTGTTGAACCAGTCAGTCTACTTAAAGGCATTGTGAGGTGATCTTTTTCCCATGTATTTGAGCAAAATTTGTATTGTATTGCCCCAGTACAGAGTAGGGATGTCAACAATTAATCGACTTACAATTAATTGTCGATCAAGACGTTGGCCGAAAATGCATTAATTGTAACTAATCGCTAGAGGGCGCTACTCTGGAATGTGAACACGAGATGCGAACCCTCTCGCAAGAAAGACTATAGCGTTACATCATGTAACCCTTTCCTCTCTGGATGTTACCATACAACTCACAGTAGAGCTGGACCTAGAACCATATATTTTTACATGCTTACATGCTTTTATAATTTCTTGATTGTTCTGGTTTGAGGCCCTGTAATGTTTTATGCTGTGTCCAGGGGCCCTGTGAAATGTATATTTTGTACTGTAACCCTTCACAGATTAAGGGAGAGAAATATTGTTGATGCCTTAGTTCAAAATAAATGTTGAGAATGGGCTGGATTCACTGGTTTCATCATAATATGTAGACTAAATAACATTCTGTAAAATTTCTTCTGTTCCTTTTAATTTCAAGATTTCCATGCTGCAAGTGCAACAACTGAGCCAGTCCTCAATTTATTTTCAATAAAGAATGTATTTTGTTATTCAGCATCAATACATTTGTCTGCTTTTTATTAAGGAATAATTAATTGAGGAATATACAATATAATAATACTATGATATATTTTTGACTCAGTGTTATGTATACTATAGCTTATATTCTTAAAGACCCTATTGAAACACTAAAATTCAGGTGAAAAACGCTGCTTATCAGTTAACCGTAAGTCGATCGATAAGGTCAGTGAACTATAGATTAATGAAATGCTTTTATAAGAAAAAGTCCATATAATCATTCAGTAATTAATAATACACAGGATAATATGTTAAGTCAAAGTCACCTGTATCTGTAATACAATACAAAATAGTATAGGACACAGTGGTTTAGTCCCGTTTTAGTCTTGGTTTAGTCCTGTTTTAGTCTTGTTTTAGTCTTGGTTTAGTCCTGGTTTAGTCCTGGTTTAGTCCTAGCAGAAATAATATGATCATATGACTCACCCCATAAGAAAGAGAACGCGGTCACCTCCGTTTGCCATGTTGTCCGATAATTCGCGTATCTCCACATGTATGCACGTATCGCGTATATCCACAGTCTTCCGGCAGCTAAAGTATCCGGAGCTCCGGAGAAACGGACGTATCCCGAACGTGTCCCATGTCAATGTACAGTCCATTATCACTGTCCTTATTCTCTTGAAATACAGCGTAAATATTCACGAGGTTCACTCACAGCTGATAGGCGAACAGGCGCAAACACAACGGCGCTACTGGCGGGAGCACAAGCGTGGGTAATTATGGTCATTTATGCACACCCCATTTCTTTCCAAAAAACAAGCCAATTTGAAATACAAAATGTATGCTTTTAACACAACCAATGCTGTTATCTGAAACATGGAGTGGCTTCTTCATGATCTCAACTAGCACATTCTGCAAAAACACGAAAATCACAAATTTTGGATAAAAAAAACAAACTTTAAACGCAATTTTGTTAGTTTCACGAATGCTGATATGTGACTGGTTTTCTCGTGGCGGGTCACATTTCGCAACTAGACTTGTTGCACAGGGGGCATCCTGGCACAGTACCACACTGGAATTCACTTGACAGCGCCTCATTCTTTCACAAATGTTTGTAGAAACAGTCTGGAGGCCTTGGTGCTTGCTTTTATATGCCTGTGGCCATGGAAGTGATTGGAACTCCTGATCTCGATTATTTGGATGGCTGAGTGAATAATTTTGGCAATGTAGAGTAATATTGGAACTTTAACCACAATGCAAGATGTAGAGGTTTCAGTATCGTACCACCCAGTTGGATCTTTTCACACTTCTTTCTTACCCACCTATTTGATATTGTATCTCATTTTTTTAAAAAGGGAAGTAGCAAAACCATGTGTTTGGAAAGACGAAGTTGGCTGTGTATATTTCCCACATCATTTCTGTATTTTCTGTGTGCGTGCTTTATTGTATACACCCTGTTTTATAATGCTTGGGCTTTGATGTCCAACCACAAGTTACAACTATATTTTGCAAATAAATTCATCTGACCTTTTCCCCATTGTATTACTGAATTACCAGATTGTGAAAGGTACACAAGAGACTTAATTTTTTTGAGTGGTTTACTGATAGTGACCTGTCAGTACACATTTTGCCTCTGTGTGCTGTTTTAGGATGCTCTCTTGGTAAACACTTAGTAAACACTAAACATGGACACTGAGGCTGTCAAAGAGGGAAAAAAATACACTAAAAAGCATCAAATCATCTTTATTGACAGATTATCATGATGGAGAATAGTTTTGGGCACAAATAAAACACCAAAAATGCCAATTTGAAATAAATATCTATTAACCCACCGCAGGCTGCAATAAAATAATCTGCTTTGTATTTCACATTTTGGAAAGAAATCATCATTTGTGTCATTTTCAACCAAAATCAGGGTCGATTCAAATTTAAAAAGCCATTTAAAGGGTTAAAATGTCAAAATCTAGAATATTTTATATCCATATTTAGAGCAGAAGTAGCTGAAAACAATGAGCCCAAAGAAAACTGGATATAATATGAACTAAGAAAATGTATGGATGCCCAAATTTGGTGCACATTTTATGCGCTTAACAGTGCAAATGTAAGTCTTTCACACTACACAAAAAATATTTGCTTTGTATTTATCATATTGGGAAAATATAATACATTTTTTTATGATAAAAAAATTGTATTTAAAGAGTTAAAATCATTTTAAAAAATGTAAAAATAGTTTTTACCAAAATGTAGAGCAAAAGTGTCTTAAAGGGACAGTGTGTAAGATTTTTACCTGTTAATTACTGAAATTGAAGATACCCATTCAAAAATACAGTGTTTTCCAAGCCTTTTCACTTCCATCATGAAATCAAAGTATTCTGTTGGATATACCTGCATAAAAGGGGGATCTTCCCCATGCAGAGGCAGCCATTTTGATTACGAGAGCCGCAGAAGGACATTTGGGCTCCGCCTTCACCTTTTCTTTATACAGTAGTTGTCAAAGGGCTCGTGGTTTTCACACGAGATAGTACGCGTTTGGCTAAACAATGACAAGCATGTTGCCGGATCACACTTACTCCGCACATACATCGCAGGAGCAAGCACCTTCATCTAAGAGGAAAAGAAGAAGGACATAGTACCTACCACGGCTGGGGCTTTGTCGCAGCGCGGGCCCGCACCCCGGGTTCAGACTGACCTCCACCCTCCGCGGTCCGGTTCCCGATTCCCCCCACCCGCGCACAGCGCCGGGTTCGTGTGCGGCTGCCAGAACCCACCTCCGGGTACGCCGAGCTGTCCGCGTTACGGCGTGCCCGGGTGACCCTCGAGGTCTGCCGTAGCTAGGACAGGAATTGCAATACCCACCATCCACCAATGCGCCATCAATCCTACACACTGTCCCTTTAAAAGAATGCGCCCCCCAAAAAATTGCTGGATGTCCAAATACTCCATCCATCCAGCTTATCTTATCACTGCACTGCTTGCAAGATGGCGGATGCTGGCGCACACTGGCTGCCGCTCCGTCCCTGAAAAGGTGTTTTTACTATGGATTTTTAATGGATTTTAATGAGCATCCGCTTCTATAATTGCATCCACACAACATATTGCTTGGACACTTTTTATATCTTCTGTAAACATCAACGATCACCTCTTTTCTGGCCCTGTGACTCTGATCGGCGTTTTACCTGTACGGGGGTGTCCTGCTGTTGTGTCCCCGGCGTGCTTGTCTTCTCCAACTTTCCGAGCGGTGTTTTGTCGTTGCCACCTGGCTGTGCAGCTGGGGCCCCACGAATTGTCCCTCCAGGATCCAACCGTCCTGGTGTGCTCAGTTCAGACGGGTACTTAGCCTGCGTGCTCTCCGCTGGCCTGCTTGCTAGTGCAGGAGATCTCCGCTCCGGTCCGCTCCTCGGCATTGACAGCACGACTGCGGGACCTTCGGCCTTTCTCCCGGACTTCGGATGTTCGCCCCTCTGTGGATTTTCCTGGGCTCCTCGTGCCTCGTCTCCGGGGCCGCCGGAACTGCTCCACTGCCGTTGCCCGGGGCTGACGCTGGCTTCTCACCGGTCCACCACAGCATGGCTCTCCGGTACTCTGCCTCCGCTCTTCACTGCCTCAACAGTTGCCGCCGCCGCCCGTCCTGCACCGATACTCTCCAACAACTTGGACTATTCCGCAGCTGCCGACCTCCACACAGAGGCTCCGGTCGCACTTTTCACTACAACTTCTCATCTCCCAATGCCATCCCGTCCCTCTGGTCTCACCGCTCACCTGTTTCCTCGTTACGCCACCACAACAAACCCCACGTGAAACCAGCCAATCTCCGCCCTCTCCCTCCGTCCTCACAGCCAGACACCACACAGCGCCACCTAAAGCTGTCTCTCTTCAATACCCGCTCCCTCAACAATAAAAGCCTCATTTTAAACGAATATATTACTGACAATAACCTCGATTTTATCTGCCTAGTTGAAACCTGGCACAAACCCCTGGACTACTTCTCTCTCAACCAAACCACACCTCCCGGATACACTTACATTGAAACTCCACGCACTGAGGGGCGGGGAGGGGGACCGCAGTCATTTACAGAAAGGACATTAAAATCACTCCCATCACATCCCTACAAAGTAATTCATTTGAACACACTGTTTTTAAATTGTCTGGTCCTACTCCCTTGGTCACTGCTGTCATTTATCGCCCCCCCAAGCCCAACCCCTCTTTCCTTTCTGATTTCACAGACTTTCTCACCCAGCTCTCTGCAATCTCATCTTCCCTCCTCATCCTTGGTGACTTCAACCTCCACATCGACAACCCTGATTCAAAACCTGCAGCTGATTTTTTGGACCTCTTAAAATGTTTTAACATAAACCAACATGTCAATTTCCCCACCCATACCCGTGGTCATATCCTGGACCTGGTCTGTACTACCTGTGTCAAAATCCCAAATCTCACCAGCCATAACCTTCATATATCTGACCACCTGGCTATCACCCTAGACATTGACCTGCCTCTTCCCATCCCAAAAACCAAACGTACAATCTCATTCCGGAACCTCAAATCCCTCTCCCCTTCTGCTCTTTCAAAGTCCCTTGCCACAAAACTGTCCACCTGCCCTCCCCCACAGTCTGATGACTCCTCTGAACTTGTTAATCACTACAATAACACACTTTCCTCCTGCCTTGACCAACTTGCTCCCGTAATAACCAAATCTGTTTCTTTCACCCACACAGCACCCTGGTACACTCCTGAACTTCATAAAATGAAATCCCGAAAGCGCCAGCTTGAGAGACTGCTTAGAAAATCTGGTCTAACCATCCATCTCCAAGCCTACACAGATCACCTCCGTCAATATAAAGATGCCCTCAATGCAGCCCGGTCAAATTTCTATTCCAACCTCATTCACTCTGGTTCCAATAACCCCAAAGCTCTGTTCTCCACAATAAACACACTCCTCAAACCCAGTGACAACACCTCTTCATCTTTTACAGTAGACAAATGCAACACTTTCCTATCATATTTCAAATCCAAAATTGACACAATCTATAGCTCCCTCACTCTCTCTCCAGCCCTCCCTTCTGATTCCCCTCCCCCCAAACTCGACTCCACAACTTTCCCATTTCTCCTCTATCTGTCCAGATGAACTTTCCAAACTTCTTTCCACCATGAAAACCCCCACCTGTTCACTCGACCCCATCCCCTCTGCACTCATCAAAGACTGCCTTCCAATCATCTCTCCTCTAATAACAACAATCATCAACTCCTCACTTACCACTGGTTCTGTCCCGCAGTCTCTCAAGCTGGCTGCCATCACCCCTATCCTAAAAAAACCCGGCCTTGACCCCGACAACTTTGCAAATTTCCGCCCCATTTCAAACCTTCCATATCTGTCCAAAATCCTGGAACAAGTCATAGCCACCCAACTCAAAGCCCATCTCAAATCCAATAGTCTGTTTGAACCATTCCAGTCTGGTTTCCGTCCACAACACAGTACAGAAACAGCCCTTCTCAAAGTCACCAACGATCTCCTCCTCTCCTCTGACTCCGGCAAATTCAGTATCCTCATCCTCCTGGACCTTACAGCAGCATTTGACACTATCAGCCACTCCATCCTCCTCTCCCGTCTCAAGAACCATTTCAACATCACCGGCTCAGCACTATCCTGGATCAACTCCTACCTCACCAACCGTCAACAATTCATCCACATCAACAACTGCTCCTCCGCCACTGCTCCCCTACTGCAAGGCGTCCCCCAAGGTTCGGTGCTTGGTCCCCTCCTGTTCATCCTCTACCTCCTCCCCCTTGGTACCATCATTCGCCGCCACGGCCTCTATTTCCACTGCTATGCTGACGATATTCAACTTTACATAACCACCAAATCCATCAACTCCACAACTCACTCTTCCCTCACCCACTGCCTCTCTGAAATCAAAACTTGGATGCAACACAATTTCCTACAACTAAACTGTGACAAAACTGACTTAATCATTATTGGCCCCAAAAACATCACCAAATCCACTCAAGACTTCAGCCTGACCATAGACAACACAACCCTCACTCCATCCCCACTCATCCGAAACCTTGGCATTCTTTTTGACACCACACTCTCATACCAACAACACATAAACTACATAACCCGGACTGCTTTCTTCCATCTCAAAAACATTGCACGACTCCGCCCATCCCTTTCTTTCTCTGCTGCCGAAACACTCATCCATGCATTCATCACCTCTCGAATCGACTACTGCAATAGCCTTTTCTATGGTCTACCCTCCAAAACTCTCAATAAACTCCAATACATTCAAAACTCTGCTGCCCGCCTCCTCACCCACACCCGCTCCCGAGACCACATCACTCCTGTCCTCCAAAACCTCCACTGGCTCCCCATCCCTCAGCGTATCCAATTCAAAGTCCTCCTCATGACCTACAAAGCCCTCCATAACCTGGCCCCATCATACCTCTCTGACCTTCTGCACCGCCACACCCCATCCCGCTCCCTCCGTTCCTCCGACACCAACCTCCTGTCCCTCCCCTACAGGACCAAGCTCCGAACCTGGGGTGACAGAGCCTTCTCCATTGCTGCCCCCACCCTCTGGAACTCACTCCCACAACCTCTCCGTGACTGCTCTGACCTCCCCACCTTCAAAAAATTGCTCAAGACTCACCTTTTTAAAACTGCTTTTAATGTTTCTTAATGTTTAATGTTTTTCTGATTGTTTATTGTTTTGTTACTTGTTTTATTACTGATTTTACCTCTTGTACAGCGTCTTTGAGTGTCTTGAAAAGCGCTTTATAAATAAAATGTATTATTATTATTATTATTATTATTATCCGGGGCCGGGTCGCAGGGGCAACAGTCTAAGCAGGGACACCCAGACTTCCTTCACCCCGGACACTTCCTCCAGCTCCTCCGGGGGGACCCCAAGGCATTTCCAGGCCAACCCGGGAGACATAGTCCCTCCAGCGTGTCCTGGGTCTTCCCTGGGGCCTCCTCCCGGTGGGACATGCCCGGAACACCTCCCGAGGGAGGCGTCCAGGAGGCATCCGGAACAGATGCCCGAGCCACCTCAGCTGGCTCCTCTCAACATGGAGAAGCAGTGGCTCTACTCTGAGCCCCTCCCGTGTGACTAAGCTCCTCACCCTGTCTCTAAGGGTGCACCCAGCCACTCTGCGGAGGAAACTCATTTCGGCCGCTTGTCCTTTCGGTCATTACCCAGAGCTCATGACCATAGGTGAGGGTCCAAATACGCTGCACATTTTATTTCAAGATAGTTTATTTGCCATATGCAGAATCAACACAGGGTCAACAATGCAATGAAATGCTTAGGATCAGAGGAACCGTTGACTTGCTAAGATAGTCAAGAAGTATTAATAACATGCAGTAATAGTACATGGTAAAAAAGTGTTGCAAAAGTGCAGGGAAAGAAGTAAACAATATAATACAAATATGTAATAACAATTTTATTACATATTTTTATGATATTGTTTACTGTAATAAAAATACAAAGTACAATGTACAAAGGTGCAGGTAGGATTAAATAAGGTGTATTTAGAGTATTTCACAGATTGCACATAATATGGTGTATTATGCGCTTAATGATACTATGATGACAATCATGATGGACACTGTGTACTGATGGTCTGATGAGGTCAATGAGCAGCAACTTTTTACATCCTCCAAAAAGCTACCTCCTCCCCATATTTAATCTGTTTGAAGTAACGTGTACAAAATTATCAAAAGTGCCAAACTGTGCCAGAGGGTTAAAGGTCCTGTATTACACCAAATGTTCACTTATGAGCTTTAAACCATCAAAAATGGCACAGTATGGGCCCATTGAAAAGCCTTTGTTACGTTATTTTGTTGTATATTGTTTGCTCATCGAAATCGTACACAGGGTCGCTTTATTTCATTCACACAAGTTTAACACACAAACCCAGCATATTTAGGCTGAGCTTTTCTCTCAAGTGGAAAAGCATTTTGAGCTTTGGAAATGTAGACAATAATAAAGAACTACTCAATTATGAATGAATGAAACAAAACACACTGCAAATATGTTTTTGACAAGAATCCATTGAACGTTACAGTAAGAAATGTTAGAGACCTCAAAAAAAGATTAACCCCACATAACCCTTCATCTTTCTCTCACCTTTGTCACTTTGGTCTATAGTCTTAAGAACATCACGCCCTCTCGCCTTGCATGCTATTTAAAAATAACATGTCCTTTTTTCTTGTGTAGGCGCTGTGCACAATCTGAGGTTTTGTCAATTCTTGCTGCACGGTACGGATACGGATAACCACAGCCATCTCACATCTTTTACTGTTACATACACAGGCTGTACAGTAACTTTCAAGTGAAAAGCTTTCTCATTGTATAGCTCATTGCTTACCTAGCACAATACCTCAGTCGGGTCATTTGTAAGTTTCAAAGTCAACTCTAATCGCAAGATCAGCTTAAAAATGTTCAAATGACAATGTTTCTCATAGACGTTCAGACAGAGATAGAGACAACGATAGACCGTTAGATCGTTTTGGGCAATATTCAAGATTCAAGATTCAAGATTCAAGATTGTTTATTTGTCATATGCAGAATCAACACAAGGTCAACAATGCAATGAAATGCTTAGGATCAGAAGAACCGTTGACTCGCTAAGATAGTCAAGAAGTACTAATAACATGCAATAATAGTACATGGTAAAAAAAAGTGTTGTAAAGTGCAGGGGAAGAGGTAAACAATATAATAAACAATATAATAAACAATATAATAAAATATGTAATAAAAAAAAACAAGGTACAATGTACAAGGTGCAGG
The DNA here is from genome assembly GCA_036785185.1 of Paratrypauchen microcephalus. Taxonomy (NCBI): domain Eukaryota; kingdom Metazoa; phylum Chordata; class Actinopteri; order Gobiiformes; family Gobiidae; genus Paratrypauchen; species Paratrypauchen microcephalus. The sequence continues at coordinate 5,308,522 of JAVJIX010000019.1, read as the reverse complement.
TAGGATTAAATCAAGATCAAATAAGGTGTAAGTATTTCACAGATTGCACATAATATGGTGTGGTGTAGGTGTTGCATGTGGATTTCGTATTGCACATAGTATGATATAAATATTGCACATAGTGTGGTATAAGTATTGCACATGTAACAGTAATTTACAGTGAGGTAGTGACAAACATGATATATTCATATAGAGCAGCAGCAGTAAACATATTATGCATAATGAAAGGTAGTTTAGTACAGTATTATTGAGAGTTCAGTATTATTTAGAGTATTACCCAGAGTTCAGTAGTCTGACAGCTTGGGGGTAATAGCTGTCTTTGAGTCTTTTTGTGCGTGCTGGCAGGCTCCTGTATCGTCTACCAGAGGGTAGCAGACGGAAGAGTCCTTGTGCCGGATGAGTATGGTCCTTAGTGATGCTGCGTGCCTTACGCAGACCCCTGCTGTGGTAAATGTCCTGGATGGAGGGGAGACTGCTGCCAGTGATGTCCTCTGCCGCTCGCACCACCCTCTGTAGTGCTTTGCGGCTCTGAGCGGTGCAGTTCCCATACCACACTGTGATGCAGCCCGTCAGCAGGCTCTCGATGGTGCACCTGTAGAAGTTTGTGAGGATGCTGGTGTTCATACCAAACTTCCTCAACTTCCTCAGGAAGTAGAGTCTTTGTCGGGCTTTCTTAACCACAGTGTCTGTATGTAGTGTCCAGGACAGATCCTCAGTGATGTGTACCCCGAGGAACTTAAAACTGCTGACCTGCTCCACCTCAGCGTTGTTGATGGAGATGGGGGGATGCTGGTCTACACGCTGTCTCCTGAAGTCCACGATCATTTCCTTAGTTTTGCTGACGTTCAGAGAGAGGTTATTTTCCTGACACCAATATTTGCACTATGCTAAATGGTTATCGGCCTTAAATCTCTAGCAGAGGTCAATATCGTGTTTTTGTCAATCTGCTAGGATTGGATACACATAAAGCTTTATTTGAAAACTTAAATGCAAATAGATAACAACACAATACATGACTAAAAGCTCTTTTAAAGGTTTACGGTAAAAGGAGACTGTAGGTGAGTTTGTTGTAAATTAAAATATACGTAATTTGTATTCTGAAGTTAAGACTATGGTTCTAATCATTTTAATATTAATAATTTTCTCTTATGCAATTTGTGTTTAAATGTCACGTGTTGCCTATTACAAATTTAAAGCTCTACTGTGTAACTTCTGAACTTCTGGTGCAGGCAGTGTACGTCATCTGTTTGTGTTTATGGAAATGGAAAAGTGCACCTTTAATGTCTTTTTATATTGTTTAGTAACTGTGTTGCTCATTGCATTGTCATAAAAATAAAAAAGGTCAATTTTATTATGTCAATGTACAACTGAGTTTTTAAACCGGGTAGTATTATAGTCTGGGAAACACTGTAATGGGCGTCTGATTATGAAAAAAAAATATTACTGTATTGTACTCAGGGCTATTTATTTTGTTTCTACTGTAATAAGAATTTGGTGACTGAAATATGATAGTACTGAATACTGAAATATAATGATTATCCAACAATATTTTGATATTTTCTAAAGACCAGTCTGACACAACACTGCACTGAGCTTGAGTATAACCGCGTTTAGGGGAAGAATGTTTCCATTGATAAGAGGTGTGTGTGTATTCAGACGTTGAACTGACTTGTATTTGTTGATAAGAGGCCCATAGATAACAATGGAGGCATCGTAATAAGAATAGTATCATAATGAAAACGTTGTGTTAATCTTTGGCTGTTTCTGGATATAGACTGTAGGTGGATGTAGGATGTCTGGAGTTGAAGGAATGTCGGCTATATGTTGTTGGTATGGCTGAAAAAAAAAAAGAGAACAAATTGACTGACGTGGTCTGCTGCTGCTGTAAGTGCTGTAAACCATCAACCAAAAATCTAGAATTTTCCACAGTATGGCATAAAACATGCAAATCTTGCATATGTTCAATTACAGGTGTTTTTATTGCAAAGAAAATATCTTTGTTATGGTGAGCAGGGTCAACTCTGTGGTAGAGTTGTCTAGGCCTATCACAATAACAAATTTTGAAGCATGATATTTTGTTAAATATTGCAATAAAAATAACTATTTTATGCTATTGATACAAGTAAAATAATGCAGGATAATTCCTAGTAAACTATTTCTAAATAGATGGTATCATTAAAAGGCGTAAGCTGCAACAAATAAATAGCACAATGAAGCAATAATAAGGCAAGTATTTTGTTCAACCAACGCCTTGGTCGATTAATTGCCCAATTAATCGTAAGTCGATTAATTGTTGACATCCCTAGTTCCCAGTGTGGACGTGATATTTTTTTTACCCGGTAAGAAAAAATCCTGCGTTGCGTTACCATGTGGATGTAGCCTTTGTCCCTCCAGCGTATCCTTGGTCTTCCCAGGGCCCCTCCTGGTGAGACATGCCCGGAACACCTCCTGAGGGAGGCGTCTAAGGAATACTTTGAGGATCTCCTCAAATCTTATTGTATTATAACAAAAATAACATAAAATCTCGCCACTATTACCAAGAAAATGTAGCTACGATAAATATTTAGCTCCAAAATATATTGTTCTAGCTTTCACTTGAAATTATGAGAGGCCTAGTTTCTGTGGAACAAATGGATAACATCTCAATCTGGGAAAAAAAAAAAATTAATTATTGTTTCATTGTAATTCATATTTTAGAGGCCACATGAGAAAAGAAGAATTGCAGAACATGATTTCCTTAATAGTTTACAATAATTGCTCCAATCACTCCAGTAAACTTTGAGTAATTGCACAGCCTTTGCTTATGCCCATGTGTTTTGTCATTTACAGTTGTCTCCAATGGAGCCCAGGCTGACAAGGGCTATGTGGACAGTTCTCTTTGTCGCCATAGTCACCTCTCCTGGTATGTATCCCACTATCATCCTGTGTAGACACACTTTAATAACCCTTATTTAGTTACAAAGACATCACAGGAAAAAAACAAACAAACAAACAAACAAACAAAAAAATCACAGACACAGCATGTTTATTAGCCACTGGTGCAGTTTCACTTCTTATGTGAGAGGCGGTAACAAACCCACACAGGATATGTACTTCAGAGCAACATGGTAATAACTGAAAATAAGGATTTAATTAAATATATTTTTTTATCTCAGAGTGGAGAAATTTCTTTTAATAAACAAAGTGCAGATTGCAAGTAAAATGTACAAAAACTAGCTGTAGTTTACTATAGGCATTTTTGTTTGTGAACTAAAGAAGACCAGAGGCAGATTAAGTGGTCCAGGCATTCTAAAAGTCCATCTATAACTCACTTCATGCATTCTCCATTTTGCTGTTGTGCATATAAAGCCCATTTATCCTCCTCGGACCCCAACTCCTGCATGGCATGCTTTATTGATTTCTCTTTATTTGGGTTGATTGGGACCTGATGAGTGCAAAAACCTTTTTTTACATGGTGTAGTTTCTGAGAAAAATTATGTCCACATATGAGGACATTCACAATTGAATAATGAGTTGCAAAAACTATTAAGTGCCTGAACACAGCAAGATTTTTCCTGAGTGTAAAAACAAAATGAAAAACAACAATTGTGGCTTATTTGAAGTGCAGTTAACAGGTGGAGGAAGACATATGCCTTTAACAAAGTAAAAAAAAAAACATTCTGAACATTCTAAATTGAGCATTTTTGCTGTTCTAAACTGTCCACCTGTGTGTGAAAGGCTTTGTAACAGTGTAACAAAGTGTTGTACAGGAGGTTAAATAAGAATAGTAAATAAAAAAATAATAATGCTTGGATTAAATATGAATCTTAAATTAAACTCATTAAGTCTTTGTTGCAACCGTATTGTCTTTTGTAGCAACTGGTCAAGATGACAGGAACTTGAAATTCTGTGGCACTTGGCACCATGGGAAGGGTCCTCTGAGTCTGAACGTGAACCTAACCACAGGATGTGATCGCTTTGTGGTCTCGGCCAGTCAGAGTGCACTGTCTGTAACGGGGCAGATCACGGCGCAGTGCACCAGCCTGGTCACTGTTCCACTGACACACATAAAGCCCGCTGAAGAGGGGACTGACTTCTGTGTGTACTGGGAGCCCATCGTGGACCAGCTCAGGTTAAAGGTAAAGTGTGAGGAAATATTCAATACACATACAATACACAAGTACACTATTAGGGTTGTGGATATGGGGAAAAAAAAAAATAATGTTACAATACAGTACTTGCTGCTTGTCAGCCACCTTCTTGTTCCCATGGAAATATTATAGGCTTGCCTGGAATTTTCCACTGTATGGCATTAAACGTATCAGTCAAGCAGGCATTTAGCAGAATGTAAGATAGATATGTTTACACTGTGGAACATTCCAAGCAAAGCATTAAAATCTTCACAGAGACAAGGAGGTGGCTGAACCTCCACCAGTAAATGTATGCATATAAAAGCTATCTTCTGAGAATTCACGCATCCCTCAGATTGGGTACATCTGCCCGTCACTCACTCAGAGCCTGATAAGATTGGCAATTTGATACCGATACTGGTATCGGGTATCGACTTCCTTAATATACTCGTACTCGTTAAACATTTGTGGACACCACGCACCAATACCACTATTACACGATACATTAAGCAGTATCCCGGTTTCAGTATCCCAAATAAGCCAGTATCCCGGTTATGAGAAACTGGGATAAATAAAGTGATTGTACATGAGTGAAATGACTGTTAAATAAAGAACTACACTGACCTGCACATGTACAACCTACACACTTACGACCTGCACACGTATGACCTGCACACGTACGAACTGCACACGTACGAACTGCACACGTACGACCTGCACACGTACGACCTGCAAATATAGTCTGTGCAAATGCCATATGGTTTTAAATTTTTGTTTCTGTAAAACATAAACAAATGTGTGCAAACCTGCATTAAACACATTATAATATCATGGCTGTTTGTATTTTTCCTGGTTTATTAAATATATAATTTTTGCACTTGAGCATTTGTAAGATTATTTCAATAAACCGGGATACTACATTGGATCATTTACACAGGGATATGAGTATCCCGGTTTCTCAGTATGCATGTGAACAGCATATCCCGAATACTGCCATAACTAGGATATGGCTAATAACCGGAATACTGATGTGCATGTAAACACATGTATGTTCATGAGGGTGGGGTTAAAGTATTGGCACTGGCACTCGGTATCAGCAAGTATTGTACTTGTATTCATATTGTTTTTTTAAAAAAGTGGTATCAGTGCATCCCTAGTTTGCATTGAACAGAAAAGCATGGAAGCATTAAAACAATTGGGACTTTTGTTTATTTAAGTAATAAGACTTTACAAGTGGAAAGGCTACTCTAACTGGGGTGCACTCAACATAAATTCCATGTTTACAATGCATTAATTGACAATTCACCTACCACACATGTACATATTTAGTGATTACATGTAAAAATATAAAATCTAAGCGTAATTTATTCTCCAACCATACAGACCTCTATGTAGATCACTTTGTTCCGCATGCAGACATGTTAAACACATTTTATAATACGAGCCTTTATATGTATGTTTGTATGTTTTTTTTTAATGAAATAGATTGGCAAAGAGGTGCTTCCCCTGTGCTCACCTGTCAGTCTCAAGGACAACTGCTGCACATACCTGTCGCCTGGTGCCAACAGCCCTGAAGCAAACTTTGGCATTACAAACGCAACAGTGCGAAGTGATTTGGTCAGTCACAAAACACGGGTCTCCTATGCATTTAATGGAAGTTTCCTCAACTGCCGTGAGTAGACTATTTTAAACATCTACTTTAAGTGCACGTGACAGGTTAAACTGCTCATTTCAACCTGCGTGAAGTTGGCCCCCCATCAAACGCACACCTACACAAAAACTGTGTAAATCGTTTGTGCTTCGTTTGTGCTGCAAAAAGTTTCATTTGTGCTGCTTTAGTTTTTGAGATATTAACGATTCTTTTATAGGTCAAATTGGGGTCAGCCAGCCCCCCCCTCAAAAACTAAAGCAGCACAAACGAAACTTTTTGCAGCACAAAACAGCACAAACGAAGCACAAACAATTGACACCATTTTGGGCAGTTTTAGAGCATTTTTAAGCTTCGTGGGGGGCTGGCTGACCCCAATTTGACCTATAAAAGAATCGTTTGTATCTCAAAAACTAAAGCAGCACAAACGAAACTTTTTGCAGCACAAAACAGCACAAAAGAAGCACAAACGACTGACATAGTTTTTGTGTAGGTGTGCGCCAACTTAACGCAGGTCTCATTTCACTAAAACATAGTTTATTTATTTATTTATTCCCACTGCTTTTTTTTTTTTTTTTTTACCACGGGTACTGTCTCAACCAATGAAGTAATTTGAAAACACTGAAAACCTGTCATATACGTTTGCCAAAATGTAGTAATTATTCCTCTATTGTTTTTTTTTTTCTTCTTTTTTCACAGGGAAGGAATTTTGTGAAGCCAGTCAGGGATCAGCCCATCTCACATTGTAAATAGTGATTTTCTTATTTTGATAATGCAATTATTTTTGTGTTGTCAGTAAACACCATTCAGTCTATTTCTTGACTGCTGAGCCCAGATTACTGTAAGCTTTGTATAATCAAACTTGATGTGAAAAAGGTGGTTGACTGTAGGTTGTACTGTAGTTATGTTTGGGTTTAGCAGAAATACCCCTGTGTGTTAAAGTGCAGTTGTTAACTTGATTATGATGTGTTTCAATCCAGGCTGGAAGAAGAGACTCAGAATCCTTGTGCCCAAAGTACGACACTGAAGCTGGAGGACAGCACCAACGGCTACAACGTGACCTTTACTGTAAGATGATGGATATTACGTGGGGATGGTTTGATATAGATTTTTTGGAGCCAATATCCAATATGTCTTTCTGTTGTGTCTGTTAACAAATATTTACAGTATTAATATTAAACTTTTAAAGATCCCATGACATGGTACTTCTTGATGCTTTTATATGGCTCCTTAATGGTTCCCTAATACTGTAAATGAATCCTTCTTCAAAATCAACACTCAGTGCATGAGAAACAGAGATAAGATGAGAAAGAGTCATAAATATCTCTCTCAAACACTTTATTCTGGGCGTTGGGCCTTGTTGCTTGAATGCAAATGAGGAGAAAAGAGCTGGCCTATAGTAGAGGGTGGGGGCGTGGCCAAACTCTCCGCTGTCAGCTCTCAGCTGATCCATTTCCGTGTTTTTGCACGGGGGGAGAGATTTGAAGCGTTCCATTGAAAAATAAACACATTTCCACAGAAAATAAAATTAAACCACTGCTGTTCAAACGTCCAGAGGCTCAGATAAAGGACTTCCGAGCCTAGAAACACTCGGACGTGCCTCCAGGCAAATAAAAAACGCATTTCGCATTGCCTAGCACATTCGCAGTCCAAACTCTCTGGGCGTGATTTACAGAGACGCTGAGTACAGACAGACGGGGGTGGAACTGCATTTGCATTTCTTTTTTCGATCTGACGTCAATAAGGTGCCTTGTTCAAAATCGCCCGTTTGAGCTCCGATTTTTTGTAACGCAGAAAAGGATCGCAAATGCTCAGTTTAGACATTTTTCAAAAACCTCAGAAAGTGAAAATTTCATGCCATGGGACCTTTAAATATCAAATTAAGGACCACAAATTCATGTCAACTTATAGAAAGTCCACAAATTAACTTAAAAACTTAAAAATATGTATTTATCTGGGACATAATGTAGTTGTTGAATCATTGTACAGCCATTTTAGCCTAATTGCTTTTGTTTTTTTTTGCTCGAGTCTATTCAGAAAAAAACAAATCTGATGCATTGGTCCAAAATATCGGTGAAATTGTCAATATTGGACCAATATCTACACATGGGGAAAATAATAACATCTCTAAGTATGTTCTGTGTATGCTGAGGCATAATCCAGGGCTTGGAGGATTGAGGAATGCTCTAATAAAATCTGAAGCTAACCTTGTAACTCCACCTCTAGATTAAAGACTCATTTTCATTGTAAATAAAGGTTTTTACAATGAGGATTGTCAATGTTTACATGGGAAAATAGGTGCTCGGTTAACCACATGAAAAACTTGTTATCCCAACCCTTTACTGACAAGGGTTACAAACCATCATTTTGTCCCTAAATAGACATGTGTAAGTTCCAATTTGCCTGCTCTTCTACTCATTAGCCGTGTTGCTGGTGTACTTTTCATGATTATAACACACTTAATGTTACTTATGTTGCATGTCTTGTACTTGTACTCATTGTTAATATTTTTACATTGACAGCCTCCTCAAGGTGTTGCACCAGAAGTTATTCCTTCGATCCACCTACCCCCAGCTCTAAAGAAAGCAACAAAAGTGAATAATGAAGTTGTCTGCACCTACTTCAGAAGCATTTCACTGTTCCAGGTATAGTAGATTTGTTTAACACCAACTGTATTTGCAATTAATATCCTTCTATGTAATTGTAAGAATATATTTTCCTTGTATTTCAGGGGGCCCCAACTAATGCCAAAATTCTCAACGAGGTGGTCAGTATCACCATAGAGAATGAAATAATTCAAGATTTATCAGAGCCGATCAAAATAGGTTTCCACCACGATGTGATCCCTGTAAGTATAAGAAACCAGTACTTTTCAAATACATACGCATTTGATTATGCATTTGATGCACACAGCAGAGCAGACAGCCAGGTGGTTTTAGGGTTAGTGTTTTTGGTCTGAAACAGGTTTGTGACACTGTGTGACAGCCTGTGTATGCTTGCGTGTGTATACAACATCAACAGAAACTAGAGTTAACCTCAAATATAGGTGAATCTGAAACTATACTATACACTATACTATACTGTGTCATTTAAAGACAGGCTTTTAGCAAAATCTGAGAAGTTTGGTGTTATCCCATAATTGGGTCTAAATGATTGATGAATTGGTTTAATCTTGTCAGATTATTTTCATGGTAACTACCACTACTTTATTGATATGTATGCTCTTGGTGTGTGAATGTGGAGTGACTGCACTATCTATTGTCTCCTTTCCTGTGTTGTTGTGTATTTCTGCCCACTGCTTATCCAACAATAATTTTTTCGATAAAGGGGACAATAACAGCTAATCTAATCTTAAAAAAAGGCTTTTCAAAAATAGTGTTTTATAAATAAATATGCAGTTTGAAACTGCTGTTAAAACTGTTAACTTTTATGCAGTGTATACAGCAATACATAAGATAAGATAAGATAAGATAAGCCTTTATTGATCTCACACAGGAGAAATTTACTTCACACAGGAGAAATTTACTAATTTACATCTTTACATCTTTTTCTTTCTGTTGTAGAAAACTCATTCAAGAAAATGTGTTTCATGGGATACCAGAAAAGGTATGACTAATTATCCTTAGTGATCTTAAACATCATAGTAGCCTTAAGTAAACACTTTGATTTTTTCCTTAGACACTCTGAAGGTGAACTGGCTGGAGGAAGGTTGTGAAACACAAGTAAAAGGAGAAAAACAGACCGAGTGCCACTGCAACCATCTGACTTACTTCACTGTCCTAGTGGTAAGTCACTTATACACAATGCATTGCTACCATCTTTCAATGTCATTTCAACACCTGTTTCATCCTCAACAGGAACTCAAACCTAAACCAGTACGCCATCTACTGGCCCTGACCGTTATTACATCTCTGGGTTGTGCCGTCTCCCTTATCAGCTGCATTGCTCTCATTGTTGTCCTTTGCAGAAAGAGGTAAATTGTAATTTTAATGTTTTTTCACATACCGTATTGGCCCGAATATAAGATGACCCTGATTCTAAGACGACCCCCTCTTTTTCAAGACTCAAGTTTGAAAAAAGACTTTTTGAACACCAAATTTAATTTTTATGCAGAAAATAATTACAGTACATCTGAAACAAATGATTATAACAATATATTCGAGAGAAAAAGCATGTTATTTTGCCTCATTCAAATCATGCAAAAACTGTCTATCACATCTTAATATCTGAACATTTAAATATGTAAACTAAAGTGCAATCACATTTGTAAATGAATGGCTTCTGGTTTTTGAAATGTAAATAAACCAATCTACTGTGATAAAACAACAAAATTGCAATAACTGCATTAACCATCAAAGTGAAGTCTAACTGTAACTGTAGTCTTAAAACAAATCTGAATAAGGAAAAACATTGCAATAAAATAATGCAAACTGGTTTAAACTTGAGAGTAGCTGAGATCTGTCATGTCAGAACATTAATCCTCACAAACATCCTCTGCCTCGCTGTGCTCAGTGTCACTGTCCTCACTCCCATCCTCTGGCTCCGCTGGCTCCTCCCATAGCACGTCATCCTCACTGCCGTCCAGGGCATTTGATATGCAACATTTTTTAAACCTGTGGATGATGCTCTCTGGGGAGTTCAGTTCAGCATTCGCTTTAAAGATATCTGGCGCCATTTAGCGTTGTGAATGGATATAATGTCTAGACCCCGAATGTTAGACGACCCCCACTTTTTCAGTCTTATTTCAATGCAAAAAACATCGTCTTATATTCGGGCCAATACGGTACTATTACCCTATATACAGAATTAGTATGTTTACGTCACTCTCTCTTTTAGTCGCCGTTCAAAGGAACTTTCCATTCCGATTCACTTGGGTCTGGCGATGTCTCTGGCCCTCCTCAACCTGCTCTTCTTCCTCACTGGAGTTTTGGCCAATGTGTGTGAGAGCATGTGTGGCTGGGTGGGAGCAGCCCTTCACTACGCCATGCTTAGCTCCCTCATATGGATGGGAATCGAGGTCTTTCATACTTTCTGGTTGGTCCAGATGGTTTTTAGTCCCACCCCAAAACCGTGGATTTGGAACCTGGTTGGCTTTAGTAAGCTTTTAAAACTGTAAAAATACTGGTGAAAAATATTTTGTGTCTAACTTTTTTTTTTTTTTTTATCTATGCTTAATATTGTGTAGGTGCTCCTGCCATTCCAGTCATCATCTTGAAAATAATACCAGACATTTATGGCATGAGAGAGATTCACCAAACTGAAAATTCAAATCCATACAAAATGTAAGTAAGGCCAGGAATGACATTTTAGCATCAGCTGAGTGAGTGTTGGCATTTCTCATGTTTGTGCATTTGAAGGTGTTGGATGAAGACTAACGACAAGGCTCTCCTGGCACACTATGTCATCAACTTGACCCTGTTGGCCATCCTGGTGAGCTCCGGGATAGTCATGCTCTTCCTGGTCTACAGACAGATTCGGAACAGACACGAGTGGAGGCAGAACCGTGTGGCCTTCTTCAGTATCTGGGGCCTCAGCTGCCTCTTTGGGACCACCTGGGGTCTCACTTTCTTCGACTTCGGCCCATTCACTGACGTCATTCTCTTTTTTTCCTGCATCCTCAACTCATTTCAAGGTTGGATTCACTATTTTTGTACCTATTTACATATTTTGGCATTGCCATGTTGATTTTGTTGTGTGTGGGCGCTTCACCAGAATCCTGCCCTGTGATTGGACGGGTCTTTCAGTGGTTCACCCAGCAGCTCGGGTGGGACGATTGATTCTCATAAGTTTGTAAAATGTGAACAGTGAACACACAAATATTGCAGGAATTAATCTTGCGGTATAAAATTAAAACTCTGATGCACTATCCTAAATTTAAATGGTTAAAAACTTGATTTGATTCCCTTTTTTTTTTTTTTTACTAAATTGGTAATCTGTATTCTTTCAAGGAATGCAGATGCCTTTGAAACTGTGTCAGTCTGTATTGTTATTCACCTTATTCTGGCAGTTGTCCAAAATTATCATTTGGGTTGTATTATACTCAACAAAAATATAAACGCAACACTTTTGTTTTTGCTCCCATTTTTCCTGAGATGGACCCAAAGATCCAATATTCACTCCAGATACACAACACTACCATTTCTCTCAAACACTGTTCACAAATCTGTCCAAATGTGTGACAGCGAGCACCTCTGCCCCGCCGAGACAATCCACCCCACCTCACAGGTGCGCCGCATCAAGATGCCGATCCGACATCATGACCAGTGCACAGGTGCGCCCCAGACTGCCCACAATAAAAGGCCACCCTGAAATGTGCTTTTTTTTTTTGTTGCTTTATTGGGGGTCTGGGGAACCAGTCAGTATCTGGTGTGACCACCATTTGCCTCATGCAGTGCAACACATCTTCTTTGCATAGAGTTTATCAGATTGTCATTAGTGGCCTGTGGAATGTTGGTCCACTCCTCTTCAATGGCTGTGCGAAGTTGCTGGATATTAGTGGGAGCTGGTACACGCTGTCGTATACGCCGGTCAAGCACATCCCAAACATGCTCAATGGGTGACATGTCCGGTGAGTATGCTGGCCATGCAAGAACTGGGACATTTTCAGCTTCCAAGAATTGTGTACAGATCCTTGTAACATGGGGCCGTGCATTATCTTGCTGAAACATGAGGTGATGTTCATGGATGTATGGCACAACAATGGGCCTCAGGATCTCATCACGGTATCTCTGTGCATTCAAAATGCCATCAATAAAATCAATAAAATGCACCTGTGTTCTTCGTCCATAACAGCCTTTGAAGAGGAGTGGACCAACATTCCACAGGCCACAACTGACAATCTGATAAACTCTATGCGAAGAAGAAGTGTTGCACTGCATGAGGCAAATGGTGGTCACACCAGATACTGACTGGTTCTGAGTCACCAGACCCCCAATAAAGCAAAAAAAAAAAGCACATTTCGGGGTGGCTTTTTATTGTGGGCAGTCTGGGGCGCACCTGTGCACTGGTCATGATGTCGGATCGGCATCTTGATGTGGCGCACCTGTGAGGTGGGGTGGATTGTCTCGGCGGGGCAGAGGTGCTCGCTGTCACACATTTGGACAGATTTGTGAACAATGTTTGAGAGAAATGGTAGTGTTGTGTATCTGGAGTGAATATTGGATCTTTGGGTCCATCTCAGGAAAAATGGGAGCAAAAACAAAAGTTTATATTTTTGCTGAGTGTATTTTGTATGGGGTTGCCGATCCTAACAACAAATAAGTTCAATACGGAATAAAAAGCCGTTTTAAAGCCCCCCAGAGAATTGGTGTAGTGTGATTTGTTGGTGCACATGAACATTGAACATTGATCCTACTTTATTTTTATCGTATTTAATCTGCAAACTTTACTCAAATTTGCCATTGACATGAATGGGAGCCTTGTTAAACTGGAAGTGCGCCCACAAAAAAGTGTGGTTTAGCAGCATTTAGAAACAAAAGTGGGCTTGGCGGAATAAGGTGAATTGTCTCAAGATGGTAAGATGGCCATGGTCTCATGACTCACATCCATACACATGTGTTGGAAAAGAACTTTGATTAACTGCCAAGTCTTTCCATACTCACAGTTGCATTACATTATAATAACAAATCCATTTCATAATTTTCTCTCCATGAACTATGCAGGCTGGTTGTTTACCTTATGTGATACTGTCAGACAGTACTGAATATTATATTGTTGTTTGCAGGCTTCCTCCTTATGTTACGCTTCTTCATGCTGGACTGGATGAGAAAACAGGCTGGTGGCTCAGTCCTGGGCAGCAGCAGCACAGGCTCTACCAGACAACGCATGTTACAAACCCAGGAGAAGAGTTAGATGTACAAATGACAGAATAAGATTGAGGTATTTGTAAACAGAAATGTGACTGAGGTCTACCGAAGATTATCCACTGGTACTACTAGCTAGTACTCACGGTCACAATACAATGGACAGTAATATTCTGTAAATGTGCTGGAGTCACTGGAATCACACTGTTATTGCTGTATTAGTATTTCATCTTCACTTTGATAGTGAATAAAAGACATTCTCAGGAACTGTACATGCCTGGAGCTTGTACATATTCAGGTTTGCTGTATATATTTGATAATGTTGAAAAAATATATATATTTGCTTTATATTTTTTAACTAGATGAAACTTGCTTACAGTTTTGTCAGGGAAACAAAATTGATGTAAGAGAAGTTTCACACTTTGATAAGCTTTTTGTACTTAGTTTTGTAGCCGTTTTAGTTGCACTTTAGAGTTGTGATTGAAAGTGGGAGAGATAGTCATATAAGCAGCAAATTATTACCTATTATATTGTGAACATTCCAGCTTGTGTGCATAAAAATAAGCTATGATTCCACAGACATAGCTTCCCACACATAAATGTAAGATACTATTATTTTGGCACTTTTGTTTTGTCTTGTAAATAAATGTACATTCCATCTGATGCTTCTAGAAGTATTTGTATATTTATAGGATTAATAAATGAAGCTAGTACAGTTGTGTTTCATTGGCCCTGGTACAGTATGATTGTGTTTTTCCTGTTCTGTAGTCGTTTTCTTATCTTGCTGTGCTTCCTCTCACGGGGCTTTGCTGTTGTTTCTCCTGCAAAGAATAGCTTAAGAATTGTGCTTTATTCTTCTTGTAGGCTTAATTCTTTTGGCCTTTGTAATGCCACCTGCTAGAGACATGCCTTACTGCAATGTGATTAGATGGTTTTAATCGAGAACCTGGAGTGTCAAGAGATTCCTTACCTCGCCCTTCATTGTCATGAGTACCTGCTATATAGTACACTGCTGTTTCTTTAGTAAATATAAATTATTTGATTAATAATTAAATCTGATGACTGGTATACAGTGGTACCTCAGCTTACGAATGACCCAACAAACAAAAATTTCAAGTTACGAAACGCCTTCACGGTAAATTTTGGTCTCTAGATACGAAAGAAAATTCAAGTTACGAAACGCGAAATCTCAAAAATTCAAATAATGCGCGCTCAGCCACACACATTATACGCTTTTCTCAGCCTGGATTTAAACTTTTCTCACATTTGTCTCTCGTTTAAACACTCAAACTTTCATAGATTTTTAACAAAATTATTAATAGTGAAGTGTGGGGGGAAGGGGGAGGGGGGAGAAAACTGCGCTCTCACACGTGTGTGATAGCGCACATGACCCGGCGCAGAGCTGACAGCAGACCAAGGTCTAAACCTGGACTGGACCAGGACTAAACCAGGACTAAACCAGGACTAGACCAGGTGGATTAAAGCGCCTCTATTTCCTGGTTTCGTTTCGAGTCACGGCTGAGGGGAGCAGCGAGGAGGGGACTGCATGCAGTCTGAGCGCATAAACGCATGAACGAGACCCATGCAAGAGCCGCGGTGGTCTAGACCTCCTCTAGACCTGACCAGGTCTAGAGGTCTCCTCTAGACCTGGTCAGGTCTAGAGGAGCCACGGTGGTCTGGACTAAACCAGGACTAAACCAGGAGGAGCCCGCGGCTCTTGCATGGGTCTCGTTCATGCTCTCAGACTGCGTGCAGTCCCCTCCTCGCTGCTTTAATCCACCTGGTCTAGTCCTGGTTTAGTCCTGGTTTAGTCCTGGTCCAGTCCAGGTTTAGACCTTGGTCTGCTGTCAGCTCCGCACCGGGTCATGCTGCGCTATCACACGTGTCAGAGCGCAGTCTTCCCCCCCACTTCACTGTTAATACATTTTGTTGAAAATCTATGAAAGTTTGAGTGTTTAAACGAGAGACAAATGTGAGAAACACACAGAACACAATGTTACACTATAAAAAAAGTTACACTATAAAAAAACAACAACCTTGGATCGGGGCCTTGTAACGAATCAGGCTTTTTCCATTGAAATAGCTACTCAACTTACGAATTTTTCACGGTACGAAACCACTTCTGGAACGAATTAATTTCGTAAGGTGAGTTACCACTGTATTGCCAATTATAACTATTGTACAGTATTTTCTTGTTTTCAATTAACAGAAACAGTATTAAAAATGTTAAATGTACTGCATTTTATATTCAAATACTATATACAATTTCAGCTTTCTTTAAAATCTGTCCCCAGCCGTACTCCTGGTTAGGAAATGCTGCCTTATATAGAGAGAGCATACTGTAATACAAACCGTTTATAACAGAATGACAATTTGGGACAATTTTTCATGGAAATTTTGACAAAACTAACATTTCTAGTCACCTATACAGACTTATAATAACATTCTGAAATTATTTAAATGTTTTATAGCTAGATCAAAACACAATTTAGAGGATATCACAAACATGAAATGAATGGCATAACATTTTTTTATGCATTTTACCAATCAATCAAATCGAGAATCGATCCCAGAAAATATCAGAAAAATTGTAGAAATGGTAAATTTCTTTTCTTTTACATGTTCTCCCCGTGTCTGGGTGGGTTTCCTCCGGGCACTCCGGTTTCCCCCATCAACCCAAAACATGCATGATAGGTATGCTCCAGCTTAGGGCCTGACCAAGCCGAAGCAAGAAGAACATGGAGATGGTCCCCGGGTGTAGTAATGTGCTGCCCACTGCTCCTAATAACAGGAAGGGTTAAATGCAGAGAAGAGAATTTCTCCAGTGTGAGATTAATAAAGTTGCTTCTTCTTATGTGTGCTGACAAAGGATTTAGACACCATATTGATTGTGCTGTGCATGTTCTTTGACTTTTTGTACCACTCCTGGTATTTCACTAGCCCATCATCAGTGTTCACATGTGGTTGATGTACAGAGCAGCAGGAGGACCTTGCTCTGTGGCCCGTGCTCTTAACAGGTCTGCTCTAATTATGTGAGTGTTCTTCACACCTCCTGTGACGTGAGAGCACAGCACAGTCACTGATAAGAACGCTCTTTGTCATGAACATCACTCATTAGAGAAGGGAGGCTCTCTGTGCCACACTAAGGCATCTTTTATCTACCACAGATTTTTGGAGCATGAAGTTCATTATGGAAGTTTGCCCAAGGACTTAATCTTAATGTCCAAACCTTACCAACAACAATAAATTATTAATAATCAAATAAATGAATCATTATTGTAGCAATTGGAAAAATCATTTCTCAACTATACCAATAATGGATGATAAATAGTAGGGTTGCACCGATCCAGCTTTTTCACTTCTAATACTGATTTCAACAATATTTAAGTATCTGCCGATACCAGTGTTGACACTGAAAACGGCATTCATTTTCTTAAAACAAAAATAAAGTAAGAGAAATCTGCTCCAAATATGTTATGTGGCTATTATTTATATCTTAAGTAACTACAGAACAACATATAAATAAAAAAGCCAAACATTATAAGACTTTCTGGGTCAACTACTGCTATTAAATACATAAATAAATAAATAAATAAAATACAAAATCTTACGTACATTTACATGTTAGACCATGATATCAGAAGAACCTTCTTTTTCTTAAGCCAATCTGTTTCAGCAAATTTTGCAGTATCTGCGTTGATATCCGATACCAGTATTGGATCAGTGCATCCCTAATAAATAAGATAGATAGGCCAAATAGAGTAAATAAGCCAATGGGAAGCTCACACTATAGTTTGCTTCATTTTTTTATTTTATTTATTATGCTTTTGTGTATCACTCTGAGATTTTCTAACAAATGTTCTTATGCATTATTACTCCATCACTACTACTGAATACTGTACTCCATCTGATAAATGGGTTTCATCTTTTTTCAGGATTTTGATGATTTTATAATATTTTGCTTAAAATAGTCGGCAACATTTCTGCTTTCTTATGCCATATAGGTAGCCTACTTGTGGGGTCTAACTAAATATGTTGAGCCAGTTCAGTCTGAAAGTGCAATGTATTAAATAAATACAGCTGAAATGAAATGAGCCTTTGAAACCAAATGTCCCGTTGATCTGATGTGAAAATAACCTTGATGACACAGGAGGTAGACTTGGAGCCCCCCAGAAGCCTGCAGTATGACGTGACCACGTGACGCGTCCTCACAGCTGAGAACAGAGGCAGCTCCAGTTGTTTGCGGGGCGCAGATGCACTTTATAAGACACCGGGCTGGCTACCTCCCAAAACCAGGGGAAACACACACAGGTGAGACTGGGAACACAACTTCACATCACCTGGACTAAAAACTTATGAAATGATCTAACGGATTTAGTAGAGACCCCTGAAATTAAGACAAAAGCGAAGCGTGTTTATTGAGGAAACCCGGAGAAAAGCGCTCGGCACACACCACGGTGAGCGGAGGTTCCATCATTTACATTATATTCAAAAATGAGTCCGTTTTACTCTGAAAATTGATCAAAACGAGTTGCTAAATTATTCGGTAAGCTCTATAGCTAAAGTTTAATGCAGTCTCGCCTTCTAATATGTGGAAACAAAGGACTGTCACAAAGGAGCGCAGTGTTTACCTGAAGTCATAGGCAACAAATAGACACATTTTGTATTTACAGTTTACATTTTTAGATCGACTTCTCTATATAAAATTATATCCATGCCCATATTTTCATTTTTCTTCACGTGAATTGTTCAATTTACAAGGCTGAACTACAGTAACGGTCGCAGAGTTTTATTTTGAAGTAAAGCGGATGTTGTGCGTAATGACGCTGCGCGGCTTGATTGGAACGCTAAACGCTGATTCAGGATGCTTTTTAGAGTTATTTATTTTACCCCAGTGTGTTTAGTTTTGTCCCCTTTTACCGTTGAGCTAACATATACCTCATTTGCACTCGCTTGACCTGGACAGAAGTGTATCCTTGCTTGCCCCAAACATAAGGCGCGTGAACCCGATCAGTTTGGCACATTGGGCAATAAAAACACCCGGTTAAAAACAGCTGATCTGGGATAAAGGAAGATGACTTATTGTGTATACATGGGCTTTTCCTGTGGGGGATTAGGGATTTTGACATTTAAGTATGTCTACATTGTTTACGCAAATACACAAACAATACAAAGTAATACAATCCAAGTGGATGGAGTTAAGTAGGACAACGACAAAGCTAAAATTTCGAGGCTAATGCAATTTCAAGTGTATCAAATATTTTATAATGCAAAATTGGAACCACAGACCAAAGATCAGCAGTTTTGCTTTTTTAACCATACTTCTTAGCTTCATATATTCCATAATAAATAGGCGTAATAGCGTTAATAGTTATAATAGTGTTATTTTAGTACTGTATAATAATGTTATTTTGAACTCAATTTTTTTTTTTACACAAAAGAATAGACTCAATGATGATGATAATAATGATAAAAAAAAACTTCCTTTACAACATAGAATGTGATTTTCAGCATTAAATAATAATCAAATGAGTACGTGAGCGATACAGGACTACATTCACATCATTTTTGCACTGCTTTCCTTATGACCTCTTCTATACAGCTGAAATATTTTTTTCCTATATATTTCTATAATTTATGTTTACTTGTACATTTATATAATTATGCCTTATTTGACATAGTCTTTTGCTATTTCTGCTACTTATTTTGAATTTATTATACATCTATATGTCTCTTTTATTATAATATGCTACAAACTACTGTGTCCAAATAATTTCCCTTGTGGATCAATAATGTTTGTCTAAGTCTTAATATCTAGTTTTGATACTAGTTTTAGTATGGATTAATGGATTAGTATCTGATTATCAATAGTCTTCACTCAAACTTGTGTGACAACGTACTTTTGTGGCACAGACTTTCCCTTCGCTGCAGATGAGCATTTGTTATCGGATAAAGCAGAGCATGTTATTTGAACAGATGCCACTTGGTTTGACTTATTGACTCATTTATTGGTTACTAAATAGGAAAGTAGTTAGTTAGTAACAGGAAGACTTCACCCCAGTTCGTAACAAGGTTGGTTTTGTAAACATGACAATTGGGTGGAACCTGCCTTTCACCCAGCAGGCCTCACGGTATGACATATGGTAGACTAATATACATTTTGTAGCATTTGTGTATGCCTTTTTCCCAACTCCCAATACAGCAGACACTCAATTTTTGGCTTGTTGAGGGCATGCTGAGGCATGTTACTTTTTGTTGACAAGCTCTGTTATTTAATTATAATAAGTTGTTCTTGCTAAAGACATGTGTTTCTCTCAACTTTGATCCACTTTTAATTCATTATTAGTCCAAAAACTGTCTAAGTTAAGTAAGTTAAAATAAAATACACCCCTACTGCTCAGAAAATACTTTTATTTTATTTTATCAAACATGTTAAATCAAACATTAAATATAGCTTTGCTAATAACATCTGTAATGCTGATTTATTCTTGATTACAAAAATACTGGATAGGTCAGCCATGTTTATCTTATAAGTTTATCTTATAATAGTTCAGTCCTCAATATCATTATCCAATCAGAAAAATAAGAATCAGCCTCACAGGAATTTCTCATTTGGGTTTCCAGTTTGCACCGAAATCCAGTTTGTTTAAAGCTAAAAGCACTCTCTGATCTGAATTGTTGCTACCTAAATCCCAACTCATTTATCAGTGCTAGTGCTGTGATTATTATTTTATTTATGTGTGTTTTTTAACCGTAATAATGCAGGCTACATACAGACCCAAATCTAAAATATTAAATCAAATCAAATCAAACAATATTTATAAAATTAAGCTCACTAATACAAAAATCCTCTTCACTTGTAAGGCCTTCCTTTTAACTCAGTCCTGATCTCCTCACAGGTAGTCCCAGCAGTGGCCTGACTTGGCGAGGGGGGCCATATTGTGTGCTTGTGGCTTAGCCCCGTGACCAGCACCATGGACAGCTGCGAGGAGGCCAAAGCGCTCAACGGCAGCATGGCCCATGGACATTGCGAGGAGGCCACCCCGAAGGAGAGCATGCAGCTGAAAAAGGAAATCTCCCTCCTCAACGGTGTCAGCCTCATTGTGGGAAACATGATCGGATCAGGAATTTTCGTGTCGCCCAAGGGTGTCCTAATCTACAGCGCCTCCTATGGACTGTCCCTGGTCATATGGGCCATCGGGGGGATCTTCTCAGTGTTCGGAGCGCTGTGTTATGCAGAACTGGGCACCACCATCACCAAATCAGGGGCGTCTTATGCGTACATACTAGAATCGTTTGGGGGTTTTATAGCATTTATTAGACTGTGGACTTCGTTGTTGATCATCGAGCCCACCAGCCAAGCGGTCATAGCCATAACGTTTGCTAACTACCTGGTACAGCCGCTCTTCCCCACATGTGAGCCTCCCTATGTAGCGTCCAGGCTAATAGCTGCAGCTTGTATATGTAAGTATTCGGAATGATCAGGTTCAGTATTTGGATTCAAAATACTCTATGAATTTCAGTCAGTTGGCTACCTGTTATGGATATTATTTTGAGGACAAATTCAAATGATGGAATATTGTGTATCTAGAAGGGCCATCAGAATTGTCACTTTATAATGCTGCTCATAATACCTGAAGGAAAATATTTTTGTAGTTATCTGATTTGAAAAAAAAATAGTGTCTGTCAAATCAATAATAGTGATGCTGATAAGTTCTTGGTTACTTAGTAAACACAAGACAGGTGGTCATAATGTTATGGCTGATCTAGGTTTTTGTTCATTCCCTAATCCAAAGACTACCTCTGGTCTCCCCTCAGGCTTACTCACATTTATTAACTCAGCCTACGTGAAGTGGGGAACCAGAGTCCAGGATATTTTCACTTACGCCAAGGTGGCCGCACTTATAGTTATCATCGTAACTGGAATTGTTAAGCTGTGCCAAGGTAATACCGTTAAACATACATGACCCAAAACCAGTTCTTCTAAAATGCTTAGGTCGGCTTGTCTCTGCTGCAGGTTACACAGCAAACTTGGAGTCGTCTTTCGAGGGCTCGTCCACTGACCCAGGAGACATCGCACTCGCACTTTACTCAGCACTTTTCTCCTACTCAGGCTGGGACACGCTCAACTTTGTCACAGAAGAGATTAAGAACCCAGAAAGGTGACTTTAAGTGCATATAGTTTTACAGTTTTTCTAATTAGAAATCCACTTTGACATTAAATTTTAAAACTCTTTCTAACTCTTTCTACTTGATAGGAGGTAGACTGGGCATACACTATGAATTCCTGGATTCCTTTCAGACTATGCATGCTAACCAATGATATATTTGCAGTGTCATGTTACTTTTGAGGATTTTGATTTAGTCTTGTACATGGCCTGGGGCATCAGCGTGGAGTACTTCAGCATCACTTCTTTAAAACGTTTGTATCTCATTTGTATCTCTAGTGTAGAGAGTGTGCCAGCTTTTGCCTGACAGAAAAAGCTAATTAATATATCGACTGTTAATAATGTGTTGCAGCTCAGGCCTCTTAATGATACTGTCTATTCATAAATGGTTTACTGGGATTATTTTTGATTTTTTAGAATGCATGTTTCTCATTGTACTTTTGAGCAATGAAAACACCAGTATTTGAAATAAATGCAAGATGAACAAGTTAAATGCCATATTGCGGAACATTCCAGGCAAAGAAATAACCTCTCTGTGGAGACAACAGACCCCCAGCCAGTTGCATAGTACACATTTCATATATTTATTTGAAATGAATACTATGGCACTATGTATTATTGTCTAATATTGCAAAAATACTAGACAATAACACAAACAAGTCCAGTGATTCTCAAACCATGGCAATGTGTTCAATTCCTTAGACTTGGTTTAGATCTGGTTTAGTCTTGTTGTAGATTTGACATAGTCTTGAGTCACATCTAGTTTGAGCTTTGTGAACCCAAATCTTTGTGGTACTTTATGTGAAAAGTTTCAGAATTGCTTTTACGCTTTTAATACGCTTTGAAGTTAACCATAGAGAGCAGGCTGGAACATATCTTCCTCCTGGGGCCATTGAAGTTCCCTCAACTCAACCTATACACTGTATCACTAAAGAATGTGTTCAGTTGTGCACAAAATATGACTCTGTAACTGTAATTCTGATTACAGCTGGAAAATGGATGGCTATGTGAAGAGATACTAACTGAATGCATTTGTCTTATCTAATAAGCTTATCTCCCTATATCTTTTTGCAGAAACCTACCTCTAGCCATAGCCATCTCTATGCCTATAGTCACCATCATCTACATCCTCACTAATATCGCTTACTATGCAGTCCTGGACATCAGTGCAATACTCGCCAGTGATGCAGTGGCCGTGGTGAGTAGGATTTCAACACACCAGGGCTGGAGTTGCCTGGTTTACACCTGACCATATCACAAGTGAGATATGGTCTGGAAGCCACCTTCGAGGTGTGGTTTACGATCGCCAACGGCCGTTTATTGGGTGTTACGAATGTCTATCATTTGGCGTATACGTAGCCCATAGCCAATCATGTCAGTTGTCAGTTCAAACTACAAGCTTCTGTTTGTCACGTAGTACGCGTCACCGTGTTTCCACCCCTCCCCACTCTCTGATTGGCTCCCAGAATCAGGAGAGCTCGCTTGCCATAGTCGCCAGGCTGTCTTTCAGATCGGAATGAATGAAAGACTGGAGGGCTGGAGGATATACTGAAAGAAATTTAATCCTGATCTCATTCCTGTGATAATTCTCTTTGGTCATTATTTCTCAATTTAATGTAGCTGTCTGTTCAAACACAGACACATTTCCTAACCACTTCTATAGCTGTATAGAAGTGGTTAGGTTGCTGGATTAAAAAAAAAAAAAAAATTTAATGGCGCGATGGCAGGCAGGAATCTACAATTTTCCAACACGGAGCTCACCGAATTTGTTTTTGTTCTTAAGACGTTTTAGATCAATGCTGCGATTTAAAATGTTCAAAATATAACATCATAAACCACCAGCTTATAACTATACCAGACAATCGCACAATGATGACTTGATTTACTTCTTAAAGGCAAAAGAAAAATGGAAAGTGAACATGAATTGTGATACATTTTAAATTGTGATCTGGCACCAAGAAAATTGTGACATTATTTATTGCTCACCGCTTCAACATGTAATAAAACAGTGTTTATATTGTGGACTAAGTTACTCTTGTGCATCGTAGACATTTGCAGACCATACGCTGGGGGTCATGAGCTGGATCATCCCCATAGCTGTAGCGCTGTCCTGCTATGGGGGCCTCAATGCTTCCATCATTGCTGCATCCAGGTACAGTCTAAGAGGAACAATGTTTTTTAGCAGTGAAGGAAAGAAAACATAAAATTTATACTCTAGAAAAAGCAGTTGCGTGGCTAAAAAGTACTCATTTGCAAATACAAGTACTGCTACCAAAATCCACGTGACAATACTACTGAAAGTACTTTTTTACTTTTCAGCAAAATTTTTGTCATTTGTTTTATTAGGTCTGTCATAATAATACATTTTGAAGTGTGATTATATTGATGATGAAAATATTGAAAATATTGACACAAACTGCCCCTGACACAATAATCCTACAGCAGGTGTTAGAGCCATGACAATGTTTTAATTATTAAGAATATAATTTGGTGTTGGAATTGGGTATTAGAATAAATATATTTAGTGTTTTGTTATTTAGAACCTATTTTTAGGTTGACAGTTGACAGTAAGACACAGAATGCTAGAGACCAACTCTTCTTTCTAGAACAATATACAAGTGGAGAGCCACAAGATCTAGTGAGAAGCTGTGAACACATGAACCCAGAGAAAGGCTATAAAGAAGCTAGGCTATTACTTGATCAGCAATATGGAGATGAGCTGAAGATAGCAATGGCTTACATTGAGAAAACCTTGAAGTGGCCATACATTAAAACAGATGATGCAAAGGGAATGAATGAATATGCTCTCTTTTTGATTGGATGCAAAAACACCATGAAGGATGATTACATGGAAGAAATGGATAACCCGACGAACATGAGAGCTATATTGTCAAAACTGCCATACAAGTTGAGGGAGAAGTGGAGACATGTGGCTTATGAGATGCTGGAAAACAAAGGAAAACGACCGAGGTTTGGAGACTTAGTGAGTTTCATAGACAAACAAGCCAAAATAGTGACACATCCTTTATTTGGCGATCTTCAAGGAACCAGTGTCGCAACCGGGCAAAAGGAAAAAGGCACACCTTTTAAGAAACCAAAAGGAAACACCACAAGGAGTAGCAGTTTTGTTACAAGCGTTGACACACAGAAACAGACAAAGGTACAGCTAAACCAGAGTGCAAAGCCAAGCCAGGCCAAACTCAAGACGGAGACATCTGTGATAAGAGTCACATAATGGAAAACTGTGAGAAGTTCAAGAAACAAACTCATACAGACATGATTGAGTTCTTGAAGTCTAAAGGTCTCAGAGAGAAAAGATTGCAAAGACTGCACCAAGAAGTTGTCTTGTCAGGTATGTTTTAAGAGACATCCAACTGTGCTACATGTTCACAAGGGTGAAATAGAAATCACTAAGAGCCACAAGAACAGCACTTTGGAGTCGCAGGCCACAAGTGCTGTAGATCAGGAAACCTGTGGGTACACTGGGGCCGGAAACAGCCAGGTTGTATTGGCTGTAGTTCCGGTGCAACTTAAGTCCAAGAAGGGTACGAAGACAATGGAGACATATGCCTTCATCGATCCAGGCAGTTCGGCGACCTTTTGTACAGAAGCAGTAATGGCGACTCTGAACCTTAGAGGCAGGAAGACGGAGCTCTTGCTACGAACTATGGGACAGGAGAAGCTTGTCCATAGCCATATCCTGTCAGACCTGGAAATTTGTGGACTTGAGGAGAAAAAGTACATTGACTTACCTTCGGTGTTCACACAACCTGATATTCCTGTAAAAAGAGAAGACATACCGTGTCAAAAAGACATCTAGCGGTGGTCTTACCTGGAGGAAGTACGCCTTCCAAGTATCGAAGCTGAGATCGGTCTGTTGATTGGCGCTAATGCTTACAAGGCCATAGAGCCATGGCAAGTCATTAATAGTCAAGATGATGGTCCATACGCCGTAAGAACAGCAATTGGATGGATTGTCAATGGTCCCATCAGACGAAATAGACTTCGAGATACAGATGAAGAATTGCAGAGGGTTACTGCAAACAGGATTTCTGTGGCAAACATTGAAGAGCTGTTAATCCAGCAATTCAACTCTGACTTCTCAGAGCGCAGCTGTGAAGACAGAACCGAGATGTCACGGGAAGATCGACAGTTCATGAGAGTGGAACAGTCTTGCCAGCTCATTGAGGGACATTACTGTATCAGTCTTCCCTTCAAAGATAAGTCTGTGAAGATGCCCAGTAACCGCAGTCATGCTGAACAAAGAGCAATCAACCTCAAAGTGAAACTCAATAGGAACCCAGAGTTCTGCAACGACTACAAGCTCTTCATGGATGATATCATAGCTAAGGGCTATGCGGAAAAGGTGCCTGACGAGGGTCAAGAGGTCAAGGAAGGAGAGGTTTGGTACATTCCACACCATGGTGTGTACCACCCCCAAAAGAAGAAAATTAGAGTCGTCTTCGACTGCACAGCTACGTATCAAGGCGTCTCCTTGAACAACCAACTACTCCAAGGGCCTGATCTCACGAGTACCTTGATTGGAGTGTTGACAAGGTTTCGAGAGGAGTCAGTTGCGATGATGGCCGATATAGAGGCAATGTTTTACCAGGTCAGGGTCCCGCCCAAAGACTCTGACTTCCTGCGTTTCTTCTGGTGGCCAGATGGAGACCTGAATGAACCTCTGGAGCAGTACAGAATGACTGTACACATTTTTGGGGCTACTTCTTCCCCAAGCTGTGCTTGTGAGAAAGACAGCAAAAGATGGAAAGGACAAGACCTCAGCTGAAGCTGTGAAAGCAGTTAAGAGGAATTTTTACATGGACGACTGCTTAGCCTCGGTGGCCTCTGAAGAGCAGGCCATAGCACTTGCACAGTCTCTGAAAGCTTTATGCCTAAGTGGTGGATTTAATCTGACAAAATGGGTTAGTAACAGCAGACAAGTCCTGTCATGCATCCAGCGCATGAAAGAGCCGCAGAGGTGAAAGACCTTGATTTAACCAAAGACACCCTGCCAACAGAAAGAGCCTTAGGGGTTCACTGGTGTACAGATACAGACACCTTCACGTTCAGAGTTAACGTGCCAGAGAGACCAACCACTAGAAGAGGGATACTCTCAATAGTCAGTTCAGTTTACGATCCTCTTGGTCTAATTGCTCCATGCATCCTCCCAGCCAAGCTGATTTTGAGAGAACTCTGCCAACAGAAGTTGAGCTGGGATGAGAAGATTGATGAGAAGCAATCACGAAGATGGGACCAGTGGCTTTCTGAGTTGAAGGAGCTATCTAACTTTCATGTGGACAGCTGATTTTGGACCCACTCTCAAGGCTCAGTTACACAACTTCTCAGACGCAAGCGAGAGCGGTTACGGTACAGCTTCATACATTCTGCTTACCAGTGAGGATAAACAGAAGGTCTGCTCATTGCTTATGGCGAAATCCGGGGTGGCACCTCTTAAGAAAGTAACAGTCCCGAGAATGGAGCTGACTGCTGCAGTTGTATCAATGAAGGTGGACATGCTGTTAAGACAGGAAATGGAGACCACACTTGAAGAGTCTATTTTCTGGACAGACAGTCTCACTGTACTTAAGTACATAGAGAATGATGCGTCACGCTTCAAGACCTTTGTGGCCAATCGAGTTACATTCATTTGAGAAGCTACTTCACCATCACAGTGGAGATATGTGAATAGTTCACTCAATCCTACAGCCGTAGCTTCAAGAGGAATGAGGTTTACCTCACTCATTGATAATGACCATTGGATTAATGGACCACAGTTCCTTTGTCAGAGTGAAAGTGAGTGGCCTACAAGACCTGACATACGCAGCACCATGGAAGATGACAGCAAGCTCAAATCAACCCTGGTCAGTCTCGTCAGCACAACCAAAGGCACAGGCCTGACAACGTTGGTGGAATACTACTCAGACTGGCATAGACTGAAAAAAGGTGTTGCATGGATGCTATGCTTGAAAGACTTGCTTCACTTCTTGGCCAGAAAGAGAAAGGAATGTGTGGCTGATTTTGCTCTGAAAGAGATGGATAAAAGGAAGCAAGACCTAAAAGTCGAAGAGGAAATGAGAAAATTGAGACAGTCTGTGGACAAGAAAGCATTGTCAGTACAGGATTTGAAATATGCAGAAGCTGAGTTAATACGCTACAGCCAAAGGGAGATGTTTCCAGAGGAGTTGGCTTCAGTCCAACAGAAAGATTCTCAAGTTATGAAGTCTAGTGCACTCTACAGGTTGGATCCTGTTCTGCTAGATGGTGTCATCAAAGTGGGTGGCCGGTTGAACAAGTCCGCCATGCCAGTGGAATCCAGAAACCCGGCTGTGCTTCACAAAGATCAACACATTGCAAAGCTAATTCTACGGCATGTTCACCATCAGAATGGTCACTGTGGAAGAAGTCAGCTAATTGCAAAGGTCAGGCAGCGTTACTGGATCCCAGGACTAAACAGAGCAACCCGCACAGTGATATCCCAATGCATCGCATGCAGGAGACTGCATGCAAGGCCAGCAGAACAGAAGATGGCAGATTTACTTGAGGAACGTGTACTGCCAGACCAACCTCCCTTTACGCATGTAGGCGTAGACTATTTTGGACCGTTTGAGGTCAAAAGAGCACGCAGCATTGTGAAACGCTACGGCGTCCTGTTCACATGCCTCGCTCTTAGAGCAGTCCACATAGAGGTGGCTCACTCTTTAGATACCTCGTCCTGTATCAACGCTATCAGACGATTTATCAGTCGAAGGGGTCAAGTGACTACAATGCGCTCTGATAACGGCACAAATTTTATAGGTGCCAAGCGAGAACTCAGAGAGGCTCTAGAAGAGCTTGATCACTCTCAGATCAGAGATGACCTGATTCAGAAAGGCATCACCTGGATTTTTAACACCAACTGCCTCCCACCAAGGTGGGATATGAGAACGACAGATTTGCACAGTCAGAAAGGTGTTGAATTCTGTATTGAGACAGCAGGTGTTAGATGATGATGGCCTTCGCACTCTGCTATGCGAAGTTGAAACAATCATCAATGACCGTCCCTTGACTGCTGCCTCTGATGATCCAAGCGATGTAGAAGTTTTGACACCAAACCATTTCTGCTATTGAAAAAACAACCAGCACTTCCGCCGAGTGTGTTCAACAGGGATGATGTTTACTTCCGTAAAAGATGGCGTCAAGTACAATATATGGCCAACTTGTTTTGGTCAAGGTGGACCCAGGAATACCTCCCGTTGCTACAGGAGCGACAAAAGTGGCATACCGAGAAGAGAAACTTCACTCCAGGAGACCTTGTGCTCATTGTGGACAGTTCCGCCCCAAGGAATACCTGGCTGACTGGAAGAGTCCGGCAGACTTACCCAGACGCAAGAGGAGCCGTCCGAAGAGTTCAAGTTCAAACCAAGTCCAGCTTATTAGATAGGCCAACTAACAACTTTGTCTTTTACAGGAAGCTGAATGAGTCCAGGAAGACCAACTGCTGATAGACTTATAATCTAAGTTGATTGATCGAGTAATTGACATTTATAGTACAGTAAACGTGGAATATGGCTCTATTTTGTAGTTGTAATTGTTATGCATCCTGCCTATACAATTAGGGGCCGGAGTGTTAGAGCCATGACAATGTTTTAATTATTAAGAATATAATTTGGTGTTGGAATTGGGTATTAGAATAAATATATTTAGTATTTTGTTATTTAGAACCTATTTTTTTAGTTTATTTCATGAACATAATGTTTATAGGAAGTTAAGAGTAATTTAACAGTCATTTAGACTTTGGACTTTAATTTAAACACGCATGCGCATGATGGCGCAGCTTTTAGAATTGGAAAGAAAGAGCCAGTAGGAGTAAGGGAGCACGGATGTATATAGTTTTTTGACCGTGCTTGCTGTGTAATTATAATATATGTATTTGAAGACCTTGTTTTTTGTTAACCATTTTTAATAGATAAAGATTTTTTGTTGATAAAGAACCCAGCTTGCTCGCGTCCATTCTTTTCAAAAAGTGCTCTGCTGAATGACACAGATATTGGATCTGCTGCCATAATAGCAGGATTCTCCTAAAAAACTACTCTAAATGAGCAACCCTCTACAGCTCAAATCTTATCATAGTACAAAAAAATAAAAAGAAGTACCTATGATTAATATTGACCCCCAAAAACGATTGCTCCATCTTTCATATATGAACGATATGTCAATATACAGTAGTAATTATCATACCAGGCCTACTTTTTGTATCTTAATAACTTTTGTGATTTTAAACGTAGCTAATTTACCTCAGCAAGACAGTACAATTGCCCGAGCAAATCTACTCAATTACAGTAACTTGTGTATTTGTATTTTAGTGACTTTCACCCCTGTGTTTTAGAAAGAATACATAGAAAGCTTTTAATCCCAGGCACTTTCTAACCTCGTGTTGTGTTCAGGTTGTTCTTCGTGGGCTCTCGTGAAGGGCACCTCCCTGATGCGTTGTCCATGATTCACATACAGAGGTTCACTCCAATTCCTGCTCTCATCTTTAATGTATGTATCAAATGTATCTTAACATGTATTGTCTCCTACTTATGACTTCTGGTTTTGTCAAAAGTTAAGACACACACTCAACTAGGCAAATTACAACTGTCAATAACTTTTTGACTGTTCGTGTAATAAATCAAAAGTCCTATATTGCACAAAATTGGCTCTTGTGAGCTTTAAACAACATTATAATGATGTTACTTAAAACATAAAGTAAAAACATACTTGGAGTTATGTTTTTTCATTGAGTAACCCTTTATTATTAGTCTCTCTACATCTCAAAAGCTTAAAATCCTCTGTTCCACCTTGTGATGTCATGTAGAGATAGTTTTCAAGTTAACAGCTACATTTTTACCTGTTTAGTCGAGGCTGAAATCATCCAAATGATTCTTGTGAAGGTGTATGAAGTTAAAAACACAGTGGAGCACTTCCTGTATTACCACATGACATCACAAGGTGGAACAGAATGTTTGCTGTTTTCGAGAAGAACTCAGTCTGAATATGGAGGGTTTGTGAGTTGTGTGAATGAAACAAAACACAACTCCAGGTATATTTTTGATGAGAAAACAACATTATAATTAAATATAAGCTTTTTGGGTAAAATTTTGACAAATTATAAATTGTTTTAGTAGTGCTGGTGCCAGGACCGTGATTTTGCCCCTGGATTTTGCGAGGATTCTCCCCCGAGCCACCTTGAGAGCTTTGACTTTGGGCCACTGCGAACTGTTTAAAATGAATTTGTTCTGTTTAAAAAAAAAATTAAGACAGCAATCAGAAGATAAAGCTGGGTCAGCAATTTCAAAGCTGTATTGTTCATGTCTTCTCAGTGTTCACAAAATACAGTTGTTTCATAATGTCCATGTTTTGACTGGTCCTCAGTGCATCATGTCTCTAATCTACCTCACTGTGGAGGACGTGTTCCAGCTCATAAACTACTACAGTTTCAGTTACTGGTTCTTCATGGGCCTGTCTATCGCTGGACAGATCTACCTCCGCTGGAAGGAGCCCGACCGACCCAGGCCGCTCAAGGTGTTTTCACTTTATCTATCTCAATCTACTTTCATTTAGTGATGTGCAATTAATCAAAATTTGATCCTGATTACTATTACTGATAATCTAATCGGTGGAAATGCATAATATAAATAAATACATAGTGAACTGTGTGGGTGGTTGTTCTCACATACACACAACCTGTTCAAATGTACTGGCACAAAAGACAACTGAATACTGATAAGAAATTAACCAATTATTTCTCTATTGGTTCATACAAGATTATCTGTACATTATGTAACTTTTCTGGTAGCAGGAAATGTTATTAAGAAGAAGTGAACTTTATTGATCTCACACTGGAGAAATTCTTCTCTGCATTTTAACCCATCCTATATATATATATATATATATATATATACACACAGTGGTACCTCACCTTACGAATGACCCAACAAACGAAAATTTCAAGTTACGAAATGCCTTCACGGTAAATTTTTGTCTCTAGATACGAATGAAATTTCAAGTTACGAAACGCGAAATCTCAAAAATTCAAATAATGCGCGCTCAGTCACACATTATACGCTTTTCTCAGACTGGATTTAAACTTTTCTCACATTTGTCTCTCGTTTAAACACTCAAATTTTCATAGATTTTCAACAGGATTGTTGGTGGTGAGGCATGTGGGGGGAAGGAGGAGGGGGAAGAGGAGTGCGCTCTGGCACGTGTCCCGGCGCGGACCCGGCGCGGAGCTGACAGCGGGTCTGGACTAGGGTCTGGACCAGGGTCTGGACCAGGGTCTAAACCAGGACTAGACCGGGACTGAACCGGGACTGGACCAGGACTGAACCAGGACTGGCCCGGGTGGATTGAGGCGCCGCGCGTGGGTCTGTTTCCTGGTTCCGGCGCGGAGCTGGCAGCGGGTCTGGACCAGGGTCTAGACCAGGTCTAGACCAGGGTCTAGACTGGGACTGAACCAGGACTAAACCAGGACTAAACCAGGACTAGACCAGGTGGATTAAAGCGCCGCGCGTGGGTCTATTTCCTGGTTTTGTTTCGCGTCACAGCTGAGGCGAGCCGCTGCTCGCCACTCCAGGCACGGAGCCCCAGACATCCAGGGACCCAGGGGGACACTGCCAGCCCGCCTTAAGAGCTCCCTAAGCGGGCATGGGTTCGGGGATTGTCCCAGTCACCGGCCTGGAGGTCTTGAAGAAGCCGACCTCACGGTTCTGTCCATGCTGCTCTGTGAGCACCTTACGCGGGCAGGTCTAGAGCAGCGGCTTGCCTCAGCTGTGGCTCGAGGCGAAGCCAGGAGGTGGAGCCACGCACGGTCTAGTCCTGGTTTGGTCCTGGTTTGGTCCTGGTTTGGACCTTGGTCTGGACCTGGTTTGGACCTTGGTCTGGACCTGCTGTCGGCTCCGCCCCGGAGCCAGGGAATGGACCCACGCGTGGCGCTTTGGTCCACCTGGGCTGGTCCTGGTTTGGTCCTGGTTTGGACCTTGGTCTAGACCTGGTTTCGACCTTGGTCTGGACCTGCTGTCGGCTCTGCGCCGGGTCCGCGCCGGGACACGTGTCGGGGCGTGCTCTTCTCCCCCCTCCTCCTTCCCCCCACACGCATCACTATTGATAGTTTTGTTGAAAATCTATGAAAATTTGAGTGTTTAAACGAGAGACAAATGTGAGAAAAGGATGCAGGATGCAGAACACAATGTTACACTATAAAAAAAGTTACACTATTTAAAAAAAAACGGGGCCTTGGAACGAATCAGGCTTTTTCCATTGAAATAGCTACTCAACTTACGAATTTTTCACATTACGAAACCACTTCTGAAACGAATTAATTTCGTAAGGTGAGGTACCACTGTGTATATATATATATATATATATATTAGGAGCAGTGGGCAGCACACACATTAGGGCGTCTGGGGACCAGCTTCCGCTTGGTCAGGACCTAAGCTGGAGGTACCTATGGTGCATGTTTTGGGTTGGTGGGGGAAACCGGAGTGCCCGGAGGAAACCCACCCAGACCCGGGGATCGAACCCAGACCATGCATGCAAACTCCACACAGAACACACACAGAAAGGCCCGGGCGACCCGGGGATCGAACCCGGAACCTTCTTGCTGTGAAGCAAGAGCGCTAGCCACTCAGCTACCGTACCTTTGCAATATAAGTTTAAAACCATATCGTGGTACATTCCAGACAGTTACGCAATTACAGATGTTTTTGTAATTAAATATGACTAAAAACAAAAAGAAAACATGCATTGTTACTGAAAGCAGACACACCACTTCACAGATCTGCCCTGTAACTTGGTCTGTTGCTGTCACCTGCCCGTTGTGCAATTACTTAACATGGTGTAATAGTATAGTTTTGTAGCATAGCCACCTGGGCAATATTTATTACTGTGTAATATCTTGAACTGGGTTTTGTAGCACATCCACCTGCTGTTGTGCAATACCTAATGACAGTGCAATATCCTGTGGTGCAATACTTAACACAGTGCTACAGCTGGTAGTCAACATTTAATACAGTACAATATGCTAAACTGTGTTCTGTGTAACATCTCCCTCTGCAATGCAATGTATGTGTCACCCCTACTGCAATATCTGAGCAAGACTTGCAATAACCTGGCAACTAATGCGTAGTACAGGACCTTTTTTTTGCACTAATTTTTGCACTATTTTTGTTATTATTATTATTTTCCTTCTATACTGTGTTGTAAATATCATACTTAAATGTCTGCACTGAAGTGAGATGCTTTCCATCTCATTGTGAGTACAGTGGTACCTCACCTTACGAATGACCCAACAAACGAAAATTTCAAGTTACGAAACGCCTTCACGGTAAATTTTTGTCTCTAGATACGAATGAAATTTCAAGTTACGAAACGCGAAATCTCAAAAATTCAAATAATGCGCGCTCAGTCACACATTATACGCTTTTCTCAGACTGGATTTAAACTTTTCTCACATTTGTCTCTCGTTTAAACACTCAAATTTTCATAGATTTTCAACAAAATTATTAATAGTGAAGCGTGTGGGGGGAAGGAGGAGGGGGGAGAGTACGCTCTGACACGTGTCCCGGCGCGGACCCGACGCGGAGCTGACAGCAGGTCCAGACCAAGGTCTAAACCAGGACTAAACCAGGACTAAACCAGGACTAAACCAGGACTAAACCAGGACTAGCCCAGGTGGATTAAAGCGCCGCGTGTGGGTCTATTTCCTGGTTCCGGCGCAGAGCTGACAGCAGAGCTGACAAGGTCTAAACCAGGACTAAACCAGGACTAAACCAGGACTAAACCAGGACTAGACCAGGTGGATTAAACCGCCGCGTGTGGGTCTATTTCCTGGTTTCGTTTCGAGTCACAGCTGAGGCGAGCCGCTGCTCTAGACCTGCCCGCGTAAGGTGCTCACAGAGCGGCATGGACAGAACCGTGAGGTCGGCCTCTTCAAGACCTCCAGGCCGGTGACCGGGACAATCCCCGGACCCATGCCCGCTTAGGGAGCTCTTAAGGCGGGCTGTCAGTGTCCCCCTGGGTCCCTGGATGTCTGGGGCTCCGTGCCTGGAGTGGCCCTGGAGAGCAGGTCTAGACCGCAGCTCTTGCATGCGAGCAGCGACTCGCCTCAGCTGTGACTCGAAACGATACCAGGAAATAGACCCACGCGCGGCGCTTTAATCCACCTGGGCTAGTCCTGGTTTAGTCCTGGTTTAGTCCTGGTTTAGACCTTGTCAGCTCTGCTGTCAGCTCCGCGCCGGAACCAGGAAATAGACCCCGCGCAGCGCTTTAATCCACCTGGGCTAGTCCTGGTCTAGTCCTGGTCTAGTCCTGGTCTAGTCCTGGTTTAGTCCTGGTTTAGACCTTGGTCTAGACCTGGTTTAGACCTTGGTCTGGACCTGCTGTCAGCTCCGCGCCAGGACACGTGTCAGAGCGTACTCCCCCCCCCCCCCCCCCCCCCCCCTCCTTCCCCCCACACGCTTCACTATTAATAATTTTGTTGAAAATCTATGAAAATTTGAGTGTTTAAACGAGAGACAAATGTGAGAAAAGGACGCAGGACGCAGAACACAATGTTACACTATAAAAAAAGTTACACTATAAAAAAAAAAAAGTTGGATCGGGGCCTTGGAACGAATCAGGCTTTTTCCATTGAAATAGCTACTCAACTTACGAATTTTTCACGTTACGAAACCAGTTCTGGAACGAATTAATTTCGTAAGGTGAGGTACCACTGTATTTATTATGTAAATTGTACATATGAATAGTGACAATAAAAGGCATTCTATTCATTCTATTCTAAGCAGGTGTCAATAATCGTATAAAGATACATCACTATTGTATGATTATTGTGAACAGTCATAACACTAAAATTTTTATATTGTACCTTTGACGGGGCCAAAAAACTAATCAGAATGTGTAATGTCCCTGTTTTTTCCCCCTTCACAGCTGACCCTGTTGTACCCGGTGGTGTTCTGCCTGTGCACTGTGTTCCTGGTGGCAGTGCCTCTGTACAGTGACACTCTGAACTCTCTGATTGGCATCTCCATCGCTCTGTCAGGTGTGCCCATCTACTTCCTCGGAGTCTATCTGCCCGAATCCAAGAGGCCCCCTGTCATCACCAAGCTGCTGCGTGAGTACTACACAAACACACGCACGTACCTAAGGTGTTTTTCTAAACCTGTTGCAGGGTTTAAGACGGCATCACAACATTCTGTAGGCCAATACTATTTAATACAGATGGGAGCAGCTAAAATGAATATTGTTAAAATGCAGACTTGTGCTGTATTACAGTGAGCTCTTGGGTGTAGTCACTTTTACACATGATCAAGTTCAAAAGTTGTTATTTCCGTTGAAATATTTGAAAGGTAAATTGACAGTGTTTTCAATGGCAAGATATGGCTCTTTCTCCGCGTCTGTGAGTCCGGAAGCACTGCCAATATCTGGTTGTCTGATTTTTACAGCAGAAAATTTAAAAACAGGCAAGGTGGAAGGTGGATAATTATTCTAATGCAAAACTAAATATTTTGACTTTTAAGTAGATAATATATGAACTCAATAAACTCGCCTTCTGGTTCTGGGTCAAGGTGTATAAGCAGCACCACCTAGTGTTTATGGTGTGCAGTCACAACCAATTTGAGAGTAGTAAGAGTATAATGGTAGTTATAATACAAAAATCACATTATGAAATTTAAAAAATACTTTATCAATGAAATGTAATGCCATTTTGCAAAGTGACTATGACTTAGTTCAATAATGAAATACTGTCATCTAAACTTACCCTACCTATGCTCAGGTCTAATTTACTTCCTCTTTCATCTGGCAGGTTCACTGACCCACTTTACACAGTATACATGCTACTGCGTACTGACAGAGATGGACAAGAGCGACTAGCACTACCCACTGCCCGACCATGTGTATGAAGAAAAAAAAACTTTTAATTTATTTTAACGATCGTTTAAGCTGAAGCATTTCGAGTTCACTTGTTTACAGCGTTGCCACAGGTGTTGATCACTTCTGCATTTACACTGGAATGCAAACCGCTCTTGGGGAATTTGACAACTGGATATTTTTTTCTACACTTGGTTCACACTAATTAGCACCCAATCAAATCACTTTATGTTTTTATGTTCCTGATTATTTTTAATAATTATTTTAATTTGTTTGTGAGAAATGATGTATTTGGGAATTGTTCTAGTCATTAGCTTCATTGATTTTATTTAATTTAAAAATGATGGAATGTTGTTCACATGTTCAAAATTTGATAATCTGATTTTTGGGCCTTTTTAAGATGACATAAATGACATGTAAACTGCAAAATATGATGTGAGTAATCAAAGGGACTGATGAGAAAGAGATTAGATGATTTGGCTTTTGACAAGTAATTTAATAATCTTCTAATTTGATATTAGATTTTGAGTGTGCATGTCACCAGTCAGTGACTGCTGTATGGCTTTTAGTACCACAACACTGTTTTCTATTTGACTTAAGTGAGAATGTACTTTTGATGAGAAATTGCAAAAAAAATCATTCTCATCTGAACAAAGTAAATATTGGAACACAAGAGTCACTGGTTTGATGCTTTATATTTCAGTGAGTTTACTTGTACATTACATAAAATATATTGTACTGAAAGGTTTACCTGTTTAGTATTGAATGTCTTCATCGTACTTTATTGAATCAAGCAATAAAAATGTTAATTTAAATAATTTCTCTTTTCAAGTACGTTTCAAATACTGACCATTCCAAAACATTTTTCAATTTAGGACAAGAAAAGCTAGCCCCTATTTTTGATCTTTTTTT
Organism: Paratrypauchen microcephalus; assembly: GCA_036785185.1. NCBI lineage: Eukaryota > Metazoa > Chordata > Actinopteri > Gobiiformes > Gobiidae > Paratrypauchen > Paratrypauchen microcephalus. Next base: position 5,270,991 of record JAVJIX010000019.1, on the reverse strand, counting down.
CAGATATAATTTTGCATTAAAAATAAAATGATCCATGCAACAATACTCATATGCAATAAAACCAAATAAGTTTTATTTTGAAAGCTTTTTATACACATGTACATATATACAAAAACAGTTTAATTCAACAAGCGTTCAAAGAAACGGTCCATACCTTAAAGAAAACACACATTTTCACATTATGCATTATCTAGCTCACACAACACGTTAACACTCTACCATGCACGAACAATGCAAACAGGCTAATTTGCAACCACACGCAGGCCAATACATCTTAGTAAATCAAGTTTGAACATCACAAAGCATACGAAGCACATCACACAACTGTGCAACAAACGCATACTTCAAACACCCATACCAAAATTCACTCAACATTATAAAAGGATTCAGGCACCTACCTCAACATCTATACAATTCAGAGGAAGGAGCCAAATAAACATGTTTTGAGTGACTACATCAAGTCAATACTAGCAAATAGAAGAAGCCAAATGGAAGTAATGGAATGCATATATATAAATATTTTTTTTAAATATGAGATTGTTCTGGTTACTGGTCCTCCCTCTCATAGATGATTTTAAGGTTGGTGTATATTGAAAACAAAATTAACTGGTCATTTTTTTTAATCTGAGTCATATTTGTCTTCGTCTTCTTCGTCATCTTCGTCATCACCACGACGGCCGAGTTCGTGCAGCACTTCCCTTTGGTACTGCCCCCAGCTCCTCCGGCTGTACGAGTGCTCCTCCTCCCAGTAACCTGAAAGATAGTCAATTATTAATTTTAGTTTTGTAACATTTCATGATTCAACTCAAAGTAAATACAGTAATAATGTGTTATATGGAGAGTTTTAGCACATCTTTTTTCTAGATTTTTGTCAAAATGTACAATGTATAATCAAACGGGCTTCCCCCTGAGTCTTGGGGCCTCATTTATAAAGCTTACATGTGTACAATAGCAGCCTGAATTCATTTATAGAAATGAAACTGAACATTGCGCCCTTTCACACAAAGACTAGACCCACAGTACACGGCACGCACACAGAAGTGAGAGCAGTGAGGAGGGTGTGAGACGAGACAGTTTGAAGCCTCGATGTTAACAAACAAATTTATAAATAATTTCTTGTGAATGAAAAGACCCAAAGTGCAGAAATGCTCACCTCCATAGCGCTCCTCCCGGTCACTATTCTCATCACTGTCTTCATCAGGATAGTCATTCCTCCAGTTGCCTTCTTCATTCTCATCATCCTCATCCTCATACACCTCTTCTTCATGAACTACAAGGTCAGGTACCTGGAAAATTTAATTTATAAGTACATTTTTATACTAGTATTTTAGTAGATAATCCTATCCATTCTCATATCTAGAGCCTTTCTTTTGACTTGTGTAATGACAAAGTGAGATAAGAAAACAATTCTAATTACTAAAGTAATAAATGAAACTCGGGCTCAGTTTATCAAATATGGGTCTTAATATGTCTATCATAAAAAGTAATTCTACAGCAACACCATTTAAATCAGTCACTCACTCCGACATGAGCCTCATTCATCTCATTCATCTGTGTGTCCATCCATCCACACACACCAGTTCTCCCTCATCAGCATAGGCCCTGACAGACAGTATGTCCTGGATCCATCCAGGTGTGGCAGTTTCCTGGTAGTACAGATCGTAGACATAGTCGTCTTCATGCTCCCGATGTTCTCCACCAAGGCCTTCTCCAGAAACACACAACCGCTCGCGGAGCATCTTAGTGTTGTTACATAGGATCACCTCAGGATCTGTCAGTGTCTGGTAAACAAACATATGGAGTAAAAATCAATACACTACTTTCAGTCTTTTCCTCTGAATAAGGATGCAACAAAACAAAAAGGATTTAACAAAATAAAGCTCAGGATTGTGTCACATCATAGAGAATTTCCAGTTTGCCTAATGTTAAACCAATGGTTTAATCAATGGTTTAACATTAGGTTAACTTCTGTGAACAGTTGACAGAAGTTGTTCACAGGAGTCGTTTAAAAGTGCTCTGACACTGATATTTACCAGAAGTAAATAGTGACCCAGCAGCTTTGATTGTTGTTTTTATGGACTTTTGGCATGGCTAGCTACAACCTGAACCTTATTGACGTTTGATACCATGCTCTATAAAAGTACTCACCTTCCCGCACTTATCCTGCTCCTGTGCATCTTCATGTAGCAAATCGACCACCTGAATCTCTCCAACAGCCCAACTTTTGCCCTGTTCTTTAGTGCCGTCTACTACACTGTGTGCAGTATCTGTGGGAGGGTTATGCTGCTCAGCAGGGGTAGACACAGCGGAGCGGTGACTGGAGATGAGCCTGTAGCGCTCCTCACGCCTGGTGCTCCACTTGGAGCTGCGGAGGTCCCCGATGATGCGCTGTGAACTCGCAGAGGAGGACCGAAGAGCGTGCGCCATGCGGGGCCGGGCCAAGGCCTGTCGCACCTGAGTCTGGACTGGAGCATCCTGTCCATATACAATTATGTTTCACTCAAAAATATGACATTTTAACTTTGGCACAGAACGTCAACCAATAGATCATGTTAGACTGAAATAGATGATAGTTTAACAGCGCGGTTTTAATGGCCTTTAAACGCACAGTGTCGCTCAAAACCAGCGGCCCAACAGGATCAGATAGAGAAGAGCTCGCGCTATTAGCGCCATTACAGGCTACAATGCTAACAACAGTTAGCAGCAGCGGCTATCCGCCGCGTCTTAGTTATTCATATGTGGGAGAAGTAGCATAAATGGAAAGGTAAATGTGGTTGGTAATATTTCTGCGAATATTCAGGGCATGATTGGCTTTACCGGATGTTATTTGTTGACGTTTTGCTAGCAACAGCATCTTGGCTAAGTGCGGGCCTCTTACCTGAGTCGCTACAGTCGCCACGAGTTTGAAGACGGAGTTTTCCACCTCCTCCTCCTGAGGTTCTGGTACCGTTTCACTGGCGCTCTGAGAAGCCTCTGGACGGATGCGCTTACAGGCCAGCAGCAGCGCATCTGCCGGGTCGGTTCCCCGCTTTCTTTTCACTCGTAGGATGGTTGTGTTTGGGTCCATGTCGGGCTCTGTCTGGTGTCTGTGTCTGAGTGCGGAGGAGACAGTGACGCGACAGCGCCCACTCCGCCTCATCGCTGCATTTCTCTACATTTCCAATGCATTTGTGTACGATAATTCGACATTATAGTTATTAAAAAAAACTTTTGTGAACAGAAGGGGAAAATATAAAAATGGAAGTACATTATATAAATCCAGTTTAGGCCTTCATCATATGCACAATGCATAAATGAAATAATAAAAGGCAGCCATGTCCTTACAAAAATGTATATTTAGATTTAAGTCAGGTAAAGTGGGCAATCATAGTTACTTACTGTGTAAATCAATCCAAATTCAAATTGTTGTCATACATCTTTCACAGACATAGAGACTGTGGACAGTTTCAAGTACCTGGGTGTTCACCTCAACAATAAACTGGACTGGTCCCACAACACTGACGCCCTGTACAAGAAGGGCCAAAGTCGCCTCCACCTCCTGAGGAGACTGAGTTCCTTTGGAGTGAGCAGGCCTCTGCTCAAGACTTTTTATGACTCTGTGGTGGCCTCTGCTCTCCTCTATGCTGTCGTCTGCTGGGCCCCGAGCAGCACAGAACGGGACAGAAAAAGACTGAATAAGCTGGTTAAGAGGGCCAGCTCTGTCCTGGGCTGTCCTCTGGACCGTGTAGAGGAGGTGGCTGAGAGGAGGGTACTGGCCAAATTCATGTCCATTAAGGACGACACCTCTCACCCTCTGCACCGGACTATTGAGGAGCTGAGCAGCTCCTTTAGCAGGCGACTGAGGCACCCCCAGTGCAAGAAGGAGCGCTACCGCAGATCCTTCATCCCCACCGCCATCAGACTGTATAATTCTAACATATAGGCCAGACGTGCAATATCCTCCTTTTCATGTTGATGCTTGTTGTTACTATTATCATTATTACTATTTTCCATTATTATTATTATTATTATTACATATTACTATTTGCACTATTTATTACTTACTTTATCCCCTCCCTGCCTGCATGCACTTTTTCCCTCCTGTCCAATTGTCCTGGAGCTACTGTGGCGAGTAAATTTCTCCTGTGTGAGATCAATAAAGTCTTATCTTATCTTATCTTATTAGTCTGGTGATGATTCATTTGGCAGAGCAATCACTTTTTGGACAGTGATACCAGTATAAAATGTTTGCATTGGCATACCCTACAGCTTCAGTAAGATAAGGTTGATAACATTTTCTGTGGTGAATTAAGCATGCAGGTGAGACTTTTTACCCAAGGAAATTGCTCATCATGAGAACATCTCACAAAAGTAAAACACGCATTAAATCAAAGCTTAAGCCCTGGCTTGAAATAGCCGCTGGTATACATTGTACCAATATTTTTGAAGTGTTAATACACTCAGGGAAAATATGTTTGCACTTCAAAAGTTTAATTTTATTCTCATGGGTCAAAACCTCCCTCTTGGGTAAACATGAGCAGTGAGCATACAGTATTACATGTCAACCAAATAGAATTTCACTATCTCTGTGCTAATCAGTGCTAATAGATGTCCAGTAATTGGGACTGGACATACACCTGGTTAGTTACAAATCCCTCTGGATATGTGCACAGTTGATTTGCAGTTAGAACTTTAGGTGTACAGAGAAGACTCCTACTCACTTTAAAATAAGTGGAATTGAGTTAGACTGAGTCAGACTGAGTCACTGTACAACCACATTTGATGGTTGTTTAATTAAGCATCAGCATTAGTCACTGCTCATTTTACCAAGAAACATAAAGTAAGACTTGAATTACAAAACTCTTGTTGAATATTAAACTGAACTGTTCAAGGAAAAATGTGACTTCAGGGCAAAACTGACATGGATGTTTATATAAATTGTTAAAAGACACAGAATGTCCACATGGAAGACTGAAGAAATGTTGTTGTTTTTTTCTTTCCATAGACACCACTGTCAAATTTGCCCAAGGCAGATTTCGATTTTAGGATTTAACAAAATATGTGGAATGCTGGTGATATGCATATAGACAAAAAATTTGAAAAAAGAAGACATGGCAATTGATTCATTTTACTAATAAATAGATACATTGACATTAATTCTTGTATGTCTGATTTTGACAGTGATAAGTAACAACCTAATTACTTTGCTCTTTCCTCATTCCCAAGCCTGTTCAGACTGCGCTCCCATGCACATGGCGTTAGCAGGACCCGTGGTACCCCCACTATGGGAGAGCGCTACAAAGTGGACTCTGGGAGAAGGATCACCCTGCATAACAAGAACATCTTATGACTCTTCTGAGGATGTATACAACATGTCAAGGTACGGCCCCAACAAACAAACACTGATCTGACAGAAAAAAACATTTCAGTTAAAGAAAGCCAAATAAATCTCTTTTGAATAGGCCTGTTATTTTAGCTATCCCCTTATACTGTATTTACTAATAGCAGCAAATAAGAATTTAGGATTGGCTCAGTTACAAAGGTCAGTAAATAAATCCATGTTAAATTTCTTCAACTAGTTGTCATAAGCTGGTGTCAATCATTTTTTGTGATGATGATTGGTCTCTGACTGAAGAGTTGTTCTCAGATTTAGACTTAGATCTCAGAGCAAGACACCACAGGAACATAAGAAAACCTAAAGAAGAGAAAACACTGTCAAACACACTGAAAATTATCAAACAACTAACTTATAAATACTGACCTTGTAGGCCATTCAATACAGTGAAGACATAAATTCCTGGTATAGAGATGTACGATATACTGGCGAGTCCCCAAGGTAACCCCAACAAACAGCTGAGGCCTAGCACTGTCACTGCGTCCTTCCACAACCTTGTCATTCTCTCCTTTTGGAGCTTTTTACAATTCTGTCTGGCCTCCATGTCATAGGCTGATTTCCGCAGACCCCACATCTGACAAACCACCCTTCCCAGCATGCATCCGTTATAAACAATGACCAAACACGGAAAGGCTACAGTGGTGACGTAGCTCAGTATGAGGGCGTGTGGAGTGTTGCTGTTTATCCAACACCTATTGGAGAGATACAAAACACATTACAAAAATAACCACAAATTAACTTATTACTCTCTCAGAATTAGGGTTTATTATTATGCTTACATATGTCCTATTGTGGTTTGGTTGTTGGCATCAATTATATCTACAGTGTATTTTCCATAAACATCTACAATAGCACAAACTGCTGCAACTAGTGTAGGAAAACCTGTTAAACACAATCAAACATGTGCATTAGTGATTATTTATTGATTATTGAAAAAACAGAATTGTTTCTACGGACCCCATCCGAACAGGCTGATCTTGAGCACATATCTTCGTACATAGATGTTAAAAACCCTGATCATAAGTAGATACAGGTGAAATCCTTCCAAAGCCGCCCAAGACAAAGTGGCCAGCAATGACCAGTGCAAAATAAGGCCTAAGGCTTTGCAAAGTCCCCCATTTCCAATTTCTGGCTTATACCACAAAACCAAGCTGGATACCAGGAAGCTCTGGTGAAGGCACAACATAGCTCCTGCCAACTGAATGTGAATACCAAGGGCCTTCTCTGGTCGCCGCCGGCTAGACAATTTAAAAGAACAAAATAAAAGTGAGACATTTGACTACCAACGTGTGGCCAGTTTCCACTTCCTCAATCATGTGCTATGTAGTTACATGATGACTAATCAGAGTGTTTTAAAGTACAGTGGTACTTAACCTTATGAAATTAATTCATTCCAGAAGTGGTTTCGTAACGTGAAAAATTCGTAAGTTGAGTAGCTATTTCAATGGAAAAAGCCTGATTGTTCCAAGGCCCCGATCCAAGTTTTTTTTTAAAATAGTGTAACTTTTTTTATAGTGTAACATTGTGTTCTGCGTGTTTCTCACATTTGTCTCTCGTTTAAACACTCAAACTTTCATAGATTTTCAACAAAATGTATTAACAGTGAAGTGTGGGGGGAAGGGGGGAGAAGACTGCGCTCTGACACGTGTGATAGCGCAGCATGAGCCGACGCGGAGCTGACAGCAGACCAAGGTCTAAACCTGGACTGGACCAGGACTAAACCTGGACTAAACCAGGACTAAACCAGGACTAGACCAGGTGGATTAAAGCGCTGCGCGCGGGTCTATTTCCTGGTTTCGTTTCGAGTCACAGCTGAGGGGAGCAGCGAGGAGAGGACTGCACGCAGTCTGAGCGCATGAACGAGACCCATGCAAGAGCCGCGGTGCTCCTGATTTAGTCCAGGTTTAGTCCTGGTTTAGTCCAGACCACCACGGCTCCTCCTGGTTTAGTCCAGGTTTAGTCCTGGTTTAGTCCAGACCACCGCGGCTCCTCTAGACCTCCTCTAGACCTGGCCAGGTCTAGAGGAGGTCTAGACCTCTTGCATGGGTCTCGTTTATGCGCTCAGACTGCGTGCTGTCCCCTCCTCGCTGCTCCCCTCAGCCGTGACTCGAAACGAACCCAGGAAATAGACCGCGCGCAGCGTTTTAATCCACCTGGTCTAGTCCTGGTTTAGTCCAGGTTTAGTCCTGGTTTAGTCCTGGTCCAGTCCAGATTTAGACCTTGGTCTAGACCTGCTGTCAGCTTCACGCCGGGTCATGCTGCGCTATCACACGTGTCAGAGCGCAGTCTTCTCCCCCCTCCCCCTTCCCCCCACACACTTCACTATTAATAATTTTGTTGAAAATCTATGAAAGTTTGAGTATTTAAACGAGAGACAAATGTGAGAAAAGTTTAAATCCAGTCTGAGAAAAGCGTATAATGTGTGTGGCTGAGCGCGCATTATTTGAATTTTTGAGATTTCACGTTTCGTAACTTGAATTTTCTTTCGTATCTAGAGACAAAAATTTACCGTGAAGGCGTTTCGTAACTTGAAATTTTCGTTTGTTGGGTCATTCGTAAGGTGAGGTGCCACTGTATATTAAATCTGAAAAAAGTGACTTAAGCTTAAACAATATAAAGCAAACCTCAAATACTTACTGCAGGCAAATTAATAGGAAGAAGCACATGAGAGTGAGGATAACAGAGAAAGCTGATCCAATATAACTAATATAGGTGAGGTTCAGAGCATTTCTCACATCCACTGTTATTGCTGGGTTCTGTAACATGAAGAGAAATGTTGAGGACTGGAGCAAATATTATATTTTATATGAATATATTATGATATTTAATATTGCTTAGGTTATAGGTTTTTGTTTGTTTGTTTGTTTGTTTGTTTTACTTTTCTTCCAGCCAACTTTATTTGACAGAAGAGGTGCAAGTTGTGAAAAAGGTGAAGAGACCTGATTGGATGGTACCTCATGACACTGAGCCAGGTACTGAGCTTAGCTTTCTTTCTTGCAGAAGTTGCACCAATGCCCCAAAAGATTAATAGCTCTGTGATTGGCCTTATTAAAAATGTATTAAAAGCCACGAGAAAGATGAATGTCAGGTTATTGCTTTGGCAATAACCAGAAATATTCTACCACAATCATGGATTCTACCTGGACGACTGAGGGACTCTTCACGCATTCTACCACAATACTTGACCACAAATGTCAGTAGAAAATAGGGCTAATAATTAACTAAACAAAGTTTTAAATACAATGTTAAAGTTGTAGTCCTTGTTATTTAGTAGTCCATTTGTAGACCAAGGAACTTTGCTGCCTGCATTGGGTCTTCCCATAGAGTCTTTACACTCAGGTCAGTTGGATGTTTGAGGCAGTTAAAAAGGTCACATGTTATGTGGTGAGGCACCACACTAAGGGCTCTTGCCTCACATTGCGCGATCCATGGCTATATATTAGCTGCTATGACTAACCTGTGTGGAGCAATGCCAGTGCTGTGCTAGTGCTATGAGTGCATCTATTTCTTCATTTTTTTATGTTTCAGAGTGTATGTTTTAGTGATTTTTCTATGTGAAAAAAGCACATTATTCTGTGCTCATTCAGTCACATAATGTAGCCATTTACAATACAAAAAAATACAATGATAGACGCACCACAAGAACAGCAAAGAAACTGAGATGGTTGCATCTACAGATGAAGTCTGTTCCATTATAGTTAGTGCTACAGCCATCTGTGCTCCAATGACCTAAAATACATGGGCTTCATTACACATACAGACTAGACAGAGAGCGGTCATTACTGAGAAACACAAACAATAATGTGACATATAGCTCACCTGATTCTTCAACATCTGAATCTTTCCAAAATACACAAGTACCATTTAGCCCCTAGATAACAATTATTTAGGATTATTGAGTTAAGTCAGCATAAAGAAAGTTAACAACATATATATTTTTTTACCTGTTCCTTAGGTTTGAACAGTAACTTGACAGGCTCTGATAGGTTTGTAACATGATGGACCCCTGCCTTTACCACAAGGACAGACTTGTCTAAAACAAACCTGGGCTTTACAGCAGCTGTTGTTGGTGATGGTCCTAACTAAAATCATTGATTTAGATGAGGAACATGGTCTATTATCAATATTAGTATTATTTCAAAATTGATCTACTAACCTGAAACAAAGAGCTGTTTAGCACAGTTACTACCAACCGCACATAGTGCTCGTCCCCTTGGCTCATCAGCAAAGCTGATGATGGAATTTGAACTTGATGATTCTCCATTAGCACATTAGCCTAAATAAAAAATGTATGTGTTACAGTAGAAAAGATTAAGCCCGTTTGCATTTCATAATAATAGGGTCACCTCTTGTGATGGTTCTAACGTCCTCAAAAAGAAAAGTTGATCATTCTCCCTCCCTCTTGCTGTACAGTCACGAATCTTTGCCTCATAACATCTATTAATATAAAAGAAACCTTCAATTATTAATTATTAATCAGTCACACTTCAAACAATGTGATTCAGTGTTTTAATATATGAAATTAATTTTAATCACACATCTTACTTTGTCCAGGAACTACCGCTAGACTGACAATTAGACAATACGTCGTGACAGTAATTTGCTAAAGAGGAAGACAGGAAAAATTATGAAACAGGCAATTGTTTTTGTTGTTATATTGTTTGAAGAGCCAATGACAGATGAGCCAACAAAACCAGAACTTACGGTAGTTAACTTATTGTTTTAAATATTGTTATGAACAGAAATAGTAGGCCTAAATAAATGTCTTTGTACTTACTGGTAGCAGCCGTTGTCAAAGAAGAAAAGAAAAAGATAACACTGGTAGAAATCCACATATCGCACAACATCACAACCACATGCAAAACCCTGAACTGATTATACAATAGTGATTGAGCTTGGAGAGTGCGGACACTTTCACATCCTCAACTGTCACATGTAGGCACCTACATCACAGACAGGAAATGCATCACAAATAGGCATTTGTTCCACTTTGCCCACTATACGTAGACGTTTACGTAGACATTCTGTTTAGACACTTAAAAAAAACATACTATAATCTTTTTTAATGTTCACAAATATTTGGATATATTGTTATTTCATTTGTGTATAGGCTAACAGAGACAATGCTGCTAAGTTGGGAAGGGGAAGTTTCAAAAGGTTTGGGTTTCCATGATTTATATACATTAATACAAGGGAAATGAGACAGCATTTCTGTTACATAAACATGTTTTATTTCTCAACAAATTATTGAATCATTGTATCACATACACTACTTAAGATGTAAAGCAAAACATATAATTATCCAATGCTTAGCGATTAACATGCCATCCACACAAACTTGTTTGGGCCTCTTTTCTAAAAAAAATTTGGTCCCGACCCCCAGGTTTAGAATGACTGCTCCAATTCACAGCTGTTTTTTCACACTTCAAAATCATCAAGATCATCAAGAAGTTTATTGACAAAATAATAATTCTAAGTAGAAGGTATAAAAAGGCTTCAGATTATAACAGAACTTTGACTATTCAGTTTTAGTTGTGGAGGTCTTTCCATGAGTTGAAGTCTTCCTGTCCTCTCTTTCCCTCTTCCTCTGCTTGTTAGTTGACAGGCAAATCCAGATGAAGATGAAGAACCCTTAGACCAGACAATTGAAAAAGAGTTACGATAACATAAATAGGCGGTGTGATTAAGAAGAAGAAGAAGAAGTGAACTTTATTGATCTCACACTGGAGAAATTCTTCTCTGCATTTTAACCCATCCTATATATATATATACATATATTAGGAGCAGTGGGCAGCACACATTAGGGCGCCCGGGGACCATCTCCATGATCTTCTTGCTTCGGCTTGGTCAGGACCTAAGCTGGAGTACCTATGGTGCATGTTTTGGGTTGGTGGGGGAAACCGGAGTGCCCGGAGGAAACCCACCCAGACACGGGGAGAACATGCAAACTCCACACAGAAAGGCTCGGGCGACCCGGGGATCGAACCCAGACCATGCAGTTTAATGACAGAATTGTGTGCAAACCTTGTGTGGAGTTGAAAATGCAGAAAAGGTAGAGGACAGGATAGTTGACGTATCCTGATCCGAGAAACGCAAGGCCCCATGTTGTTCCTATGAGGCAGGTGAGACCCAGCACAGTGAGGCCGCTCTTGCAGGACTCGTTGAATCTACCGGGGTCTCTCCCTTTTTTATCTTTCACTTTCCTGAACACCGGTTTCATCTTACAAATACTCGAAGCCACTGCCATCAGTATACCCGAGTTGAACATGAAGATGAGGGTGAAGTAGACCAGGTTGACAGAATAGAAATAGGAGTCATCTATGATCCAGCAGCTGTAAGAAGGATGACCTCAATCAATACAAAAGTCAGAGATAATCTTTAAAGTGGGGGTATTGCACTTCTATGGGATATTAATTGTTAACACATAACATAGTTTCCATGTTTCTTTTTATTGTTTTGAAAATGCTATAATCGTAGAAAATGGATTTAGTGTGTATTTAGTTTCAGTTTCGAGTTCCTCCTGCCCTTGTTCCCTGCTGTAAGTCACTCCCTCTTCAGAGAGCAATCGCAACACAATTAAGTGTGCATTCTGCTAATGAAAGTACTGCAAAGTTTTGTATTTTATTTTTTTCCTCTCCTCTTGTATGATTGTGAAAAATTGCTTTGTGGGAGCAAGGGTTACTTAGGCTTGTTTGCTGAGCCTTGTACAAGAACCGTGCTAAACATAAACAGGGTTTGAATAGATTGCAAGTTTACTCAAATATGCATGGATGATATACAAAACCATTTCAGGTATGTTTTTGATTAGGGAAAGTTATAACCTGGTAGAAAGCTCCACAAAGACGATTTTGCATAATACCTCCTCTTTAAGTTTAACGTACTTACATGGCACTTGTCTGATTGGAATTTGCCATTATGGTCTCTTTCATGCCGTAGAAATGACTGCCATTCACTCCCACAGAGATTGAGACAATTATAGCAGGAATGCCTGGAATTATTAAGTAGATACACATTAAACAATGAAATAAAAAGTACCGGTAATTAGTGAGGACAAATACTATGGCTAAATGTACAGACATTTTTTTCAACCATTGGAAATGAAACAAAAATGAACAGAATACACAAGTGGATAAGAGTTGTCATGGTTTAAAGGTCCTATATTATCACAAAATTTACCCTTGTGACCTCATCAAAAACATACCCGGAGTTGTGTTTTGTTTCATTCACTCATATTTCACAGTAATCCTGCATTATTAGACTGTCTACGTCTCTAAAGCTCAAAATGCTCTGTTCTGATCTGATCTTGTGATGTTAGGAAGCCGTAGTTTTCAAGTTAACAGACACTGTTTACATTTTGTTCAGTAAAGAACAGCAATTCCAGGGCTGAAATAATCCAAATGATTCTAGTGAAGGTGTATGGGGTTTGAAAACACAGTGGAACACCTGTGTTACCCCATGACACCACAAGGTGGAAGAGAGTGTTTTCCATTTGAGAGAAAACCTCAGCACATACGGGGGTTGTGTGTTAAACATATGTGAATAAAACAAAGCACAACTCCTGGTATGTTTTTATGAGATAACAACATTGTAACATAGAACAGAAAACAGCGTAATATGGGCCATTTATGACAGAGCTCCATACAATATAAACAGAAAGTCCTAATCAATTAAATGTATGGTTGCAGGGCACAAAAAGGTGTTTGTTGACAAAAACTAGATGACATGAAAGGAATAAGGAACTGTATAAGTAATAAATATGCAAGTTTTGTGGAGCTTACCCCATCCGGTGACAGACATTTTGAGCATGTAGTGTTTGTAGTTGGTATTGAACACTTTAATTAGCAGCAGATAGAGGTGTACTGCTTCTAATGCCATCCATGTAAAAGAGCAGAGCAATGAGTAATGCATGGCAGCCGCCACAAACACACACACCCAGCCGGGCTCCACTCTGGCACCCCATTCAGTCAGAAGAAAGGTTGCGTTGAGAAGGAACAAGGCTCCGCTCAGAGACACATGGATGGCAATGGAGCGATCTGCCTTTTGACTGTTGAGAGGGAGAGAGAGAAAGAAAGGTACTTTATTTATTTAAGGGAAATTCAGGTTTTGCTGCAGCGACATTTACACTGTGCTTCTCAGTCACCTTTGTGTCAGTCAGGTCCTATATTATGCAAAATATAGGAAATATTTACTCTAGTAAGCTTTTGTGAGGAAACAACATTATAACATGGATCACATCACTGGCAAAGAGGGCTCAGAAGCGCCTCTATTTCCTCCGCAAACTGAGGAGAGCTGGAGCCCCCCCACCCATCATGACCACCTTCTACCGAGGCACCATTGAGAGCGTCCTGACCAGCTGCATCACTGTGTGGTACGGGAGCTGCACTGAACAGAACAGGAAAGCCCTGCAGTGCATAGTGAATGCAGCTGGGAGGATCGCTGGTGTCTCTCTCCACTCCCTCCTAGACATTTTTAACACCCGGCTCACCCGCAGAGCGTCCAGCATTGTGGGTGACCCGAGCCACCCCGCATAGCCTCTTCAGCCTCCTGCCCTCGGGGAGAAGGTACCGGAGTCTCCGGGCCAACTCCACCACTGTCAAACAGCTTCATCCACCAGGCTGTCAGGAGGCTGAACTCTCACCTGAACTCTCACCTTACCCATCTCCCACCCCCCACCCCCCATATTGGCATAACCTGTATTCCATAAAAAGACATATCACTCTAGACACTTTAAAAAACTGCTGCTAAGGACGACTGTTGCACTGGTGCACATTTACATTTACTACTGGAATTTTACTCCTGTTTCACTGTTGTTTACTACTGTTATTGCACATTTACGACTGGAATTTTTACTACTGTTGTTTACTCCTGTTATTGCACTAGAATTACTACTGTTGCACATTTATTTTTATCTTAACTTCAATGCACATTCTATTGCACATTACCATTTCACTGCTGTATCTTCCATTGCACATTTTTGATGCACACTGCACACTTTGGACATCTGTATATAGGTATTTATTTATTATGTTGCACTGCTTTAAGATTTTAGATCTTAGACTTTAGTTTAACTTTAGATCTCTGTCTTGAATAGTTTTTGTTGTGTTTTGTCTTTATATTGTATTTTGTACACTGTCTTTTTTGCACTACCTGGCCAGAGAGAAACGAAATTTCGATTCACTGTATGTTGAACACATATGGCAGAATTGACAATAAAGCTGACTTTGATCTTTGACAAAATAGCATAATATATAATTAAAGCCGCAAGCGGCGTTGGTCGGGACCTCGCACCTGCGTTTGTTCGTCTTACTGAGACGCACAGCCATACGAAATTTCGTGTGCCTGGCACAATTATCTCACTTCCTGTTGGGCGTGGCCATGACATTGTAGATACCCTGTCAGAACAGACCCTGTCAGACCCTGTCAGACCCTGTCAGACCCTGTCAGACCCTGTCAGACCCTGCATGTGGCCTCCATGCTGAGGCCACATTGCTGCTTGCAGCTATATCAGATCAAAGGTACAAAGATCAAAGACCTTTGATCAGGGCGTTGCCTAGCAACAAATACCTCCCATTCATAACTCATCACTCCCATTCAATAAATACCTAACTTTATCGATCCGCCGTGTCGTCATATTACCGCCTATTTGAAAATCCTTCGCAATTTAACATCTCCAACGTCTTAAGATTATGTTCACCAAAATTTAAGCCTATCTGAGGTACGGTGTAGGAGAAGTGTTTCAAATTCCATACCTAACTTTATCGATCCGCCGTATCGTCATATTACCGCCTATTTGAAAATCCTTCGCAATTTAACATCTCCAACGTCTTAAGATTATGCTTACCAAAATTTATGCCCATCTGAGGTACGGTCTAGGAGACCCCCCACTGGGGGTCCCCCAGTGGGGGGTCTCCCAGGGACCCCCAGGTCCCCCAGGGACGAGACTTTGTGTGGTCGTACTGGCAGCACTTTGTGATGCCCGTGCAAAGTTTCGTTTGTTTTGAAGCATGGGAACATGCTCAAAATTGCCCCAGCGTGTATGAACAAGAATAATAATAATACGGAAATTAAAGCCGCAAGCGGCGTTGGTCGGGACCTCGCACCTGCGTTTGTTCGTCTTACTGAGACGCACAGCCATACAAAATTTCGTGTGCCTGGCACAATTATCTCACTTCCTGTTGGGCGTGGCCATGACATTGTAGATACCCTGTCAGAACAGACCCTGTCAGACCCTGTCAGACCCTGTCAGACTCTGTTAGACCCTGTCAGACCCTGCATGTGGCCTACATGCTGAGGCCTACATGAACCTTCGATGCTTGTCCCCACATTGCTGCTTGCAGCTATATCAGATCAAAGGTACAAAGATCAAAGACCTTTGATCAGGGCGTTGCCTAGCAACAAATACCTCCCATTCATAACTCATCACTCCCATTCAATAAATACCTAATTTTATCGATCCGCCGTATCGTCATATTACCGCCTATTTGAAAATCCTTCGCAATTTAACATCTCCAACGTCTTAAGATTATGTTCACCAAAATTTAAGCCTATCTGAGGTACGGTGTAGGAGAAGTGTTTCAAATTCCATACCTAACTTTATCGATCCGCCATATCGTCATATTACCGCCTATTTGAAAATCCTTCGCAATTTAACATCTCCAACGTCTTAAGATTATGCTTACCAAAATTTATGCCCATCTGAGGTACGGTCTAGGAGACCCCCCACTGGGGGTCCCCCAGTGGGGGGTCTCCCAGGGGCCCCCAGGTCCCCCAGGGACGAGACTTTGTGTGGTCGTACTGGCAGCACTTTGTGATGCCCGTGCAAAGTTTCGTTCGTTTTGAAGCATGGGAACATGCTCAAAATTGCCCCAGCGTGTATGAACAAGAATAATAATAATAATAATAATAATAATACGGAAACGAAGCAACAACAATAGGGACCTTCGTCCCCCTTCGGGCTCGGTCCCTAACAAAGCAACAACAATAGGGACCTTCGTCCCCCTTCGGGCTCGGTCCCTAATTAAAGCCGCAAGCGGCGTTGGTCGGGACCTCGCACCTGCGTTTGTTCGTCTTACTGAGACGCACAGCCATACCAAATTTCGTGTGCCTGGCACAATTATCTCACTTCCTGTTGGGCGTGGCCATGACATTGTAGATACCCTGTCAGAACAGACCCTGTCAGACCCTGTCAGACCCTGTCAGACCCTGTCAGACCCTGCATGTGGCCTACATGCTGAGGCCTACATGAACCTTCGATGCTTGTCCCCACATTGCTGCTTGCAGCTATATCAGATCAAAGGTACAAAGATCAAAGACCTTTGATCAGGGCGTTGCCTAGCAACAAATACCTCCCATTCATAACTCATCACTCCCATTCAATAAATACCTAACTTTATCGATCCGCCGTATCGTCATATTACCGCCTATTTGAAAATCCTTCGCAATTTAACATCTCCAACGTCTTAAGATTATGTTCACCAAAATTTAAGCCTATCTGAGGTACGGTGTAGGAGAAGTGTTTCAAATTCCATTCTATGTCCAATACCCAAAAATCACACAAAAGCCCAATTATCTCACTTCCTGTTGGGCGTGGCCATGACATTGCAGTGAGGCGTTTGTTCGTCTTATTGAGATACACGTCCCTACCGAATTTCGTGCGCCTATCTTAAACGGTATGCCAGCCCCGAAAGACAACGCGCTAGGGGGCGCTATCGAGCTCCTGGGGGTCACTGGGGGACGGGACTTTGTGTGGTCGTACTGGCAGCACTTTGTGATGCCCGTGCAAAGTTTCGTTCGTTTTGAAGCATGGGAACATGCTCAAAATTGCCCCAGCGAGTGTGAACAAGAACAAGAATAATAATAATTAAAGCCGCAAGCGGCGTTGGTCGGGACCTCGCACCTGCGTTTGTTCGTCTTACTGAGACGCACAGCCATACCAAATTTCGTGTGCCTGGGACAATTATCTCACTTCCTGTTGGGCGTGGCCATGACATTGTAGATACCCTGTCAGAACAGACCCTGTCAGACCCTGTCAGACCCTGTCAGACCCTGTCAGACTCTGTCAGACCCTGTCAGACCCTGTCAGACCCTGCATGTGGCCTCCATGCTGAGGCCTACATGAACCTTCGATGCTTGTCCCCACATTGCTGCTTGCAGCTATATCAGATCAAAGGTACAAAGATCAAAGACCTTTGATCAGGGCGTTGCCTAGCAACAAATACCTCCCATTCATAACTCATCACTCCCATTCAATAAATACCTAATTTTATCGATCCGCCGTATCGTCATATTACCGCCTATTTGAAAATCCTTCGCAATTTAACATCTCCAACGTCTTAAGATTATGTTCACCAAAATTTAAGCCTATCTGAGGTACGGTGTAGGAGAAGTGTTTCAAATTCCATACCTAACTTTATCGATCCGCCGTATCGTCATATTACCGCCTATTTGAAAATCCTTCGCAATTTAACATCTCCAACGTCTTAAGATTATGTTCACCAAAATTTAAGCCCATCTGAGGTACGGTGTAGGAGAAGTGTTTCAAATTCCATTCTATGTCCAATACCCAAAAATCACACAAAAGCCCAATTATCTCACTTCCTGTTGGGCGTGGCCATGACATTGCAGTGAGGCGTTTGTTCGTCTTATTGAGATACACGTCCCTACCGAATTTCGTGCGCCTATCTTAAACGGTATGCCAGCCCCGAAAGACAACGCGCTAGGGGGCGCTATCGAGCTCCTGGGGGTCACTGGGGGACGGGACTTTGTGTGGTCGTACTGGCAGCACTTTGTGATGCCCGTGCAAAGTTTTGTTCGTTTTGAAGCATGGGAACATGCTCAAAATTGCCCCAGCGAGTGTGAACAAGAACAAGAATAATAATAATAATAATAATTAAAGCCGCAAGCGGCGTTGGTCGGGACCTCGCACCTGCGTTTGTTCGTCTTACTGAGACGCACAGCCATACCAAATTTCGTGTGCCTGGCACAATTATCTCACTTCCTGTTGGGCGTGGCCATGACATTGTAGATACCCTGTCAGAACAGACCCTGTCAGACCCTGTCAGACCCTGTCAGACCCTGTCAGACCCTGTCAGACTCTGTTAGACCCTGTCAGACCCTGCATGTGGCCTACATGCTGAGGCCTACATGAACCTTCGATGCTTGTCCCCACATTGCTGCTTGCAGCTATATCAGATCAAAGGTACAAAGATCAAAGACCTTTGATCAGGGCGTTGCCTAGCAACAAATACCTCCCATTCATAACTCATCACTCCCATTCAATAAATACCTAACTTTATCGATCCGCCGTATTGTCATATTACCGCCTATTTGAAAATCCTTCGCAATTTAACATCTCCAACGTCTTAAGATTATGTTCACCAAAATTTAAGCCTATCTGAGGTACGGTGTAGGAGAAGTGTTTCAAATTCCATACCTAACTTTATCGATCCGCCGTATCGTCATATTACCACCTATTTGAAAATCCTTCGCAATTTAACATCTCCAACATCTTAAGATTGTGTTCACCAAAATTTAAGCCCATCTGAGGTACGGTGTAGGAGAAGTGTTTCAAATTCCATTCTAAGTCAAATACCCCAAAATCACACAAAAGGCCAATTATCTCACTTCCTGTTGGGCGTGGCCATGACATTGCAGTGAGGCATTTGTTCGTCTTATTGAGATACACATCCCTACCGAATTTCGTGCGCCTATCTTAAACGGTATGCCAGCCCCGAAAGACAACGCGCTAGGGGGCGCTATCGAGCTCCTGGGGGTCACTGGGGGACGAGACTTTGTGTGGTTGTACTGGCAGCACTTTGTGATGCCCGTGCAAAGTTTCGTTCGTTTTGAAGCATGGGAACATGCTCAAAATTGCCCCAGCGTGTATGAACAAGAATAATTAAAGCCGCAAGCGGCGTTGGTCGGGACCTCGCACCTGCGTTTGTTCGTCTTACTGAGACGCACAGCCATACCAAATTTCGTGTGCCTGGCACAATTATCTCACTTCCTGTTGGGCGTGGCCATGACATTGTAGATACCCTGTCAGAACAGACCCTGTCAGACCCTGTCAGACCCTGTCAGACCCTGTCAGACTATGTTAGACCCTGTCAGACTCTGTTAGACCCTGTCAGACTCTGCATGTGGCCTACATGCTGAGGCCTACATGAACCTTCGATGCTTGTCCCCACATTGCTGCTTGCAGCTATATCAGATCAAAGGTACAAAGATCAAAGACCTTTGATCAGGGCGTTGCCTAGCAACAAATACCTCCCATTCATAACTCATCACTCCCATTCAATAAATACCTAACTTTATCGATCCGCCGTATTGTCATATTACCGCCTATTTGAAAATCCTTCGCAATTTAACATCTCCAACGTCTTAATATTATGTTCACCAAAATTTAAGCCTATCTGAGGTACGGTGTAGGAGAAGTGTTTCAAATTCCATACCTAACTTTATCGATCCGCCGTATCGTCATATTACCACCTATTTGAAAATCCTTCGCAATTTAACATCTCCAACATCTTAAGATTATGTTCACCAAAATTTAAGCCCATCTGAGGTACGGTGTAGGAGAAGTGTTTCAAATTCCATTCTATGTCCAATACCCCAAAATCACACAAAAGGCCAATTATCTCACTTCCTGTTGGGCGTGGCCATGACATTGCAGTGAGGCATTTGTTCGTCTTATTGAGATACACGTCCCTACCGAATTTCGTGCGCCTATCTTAAACGGTATGCCAGCCCCGAAAGACAACGCGCTAGGGGGCGCTATCGAGCTCCTGGGGGTCACTGGGGGACGAGACTTTGTGTGGTCGTACTGGCAGGACTTTGTGATGCCCGTGCAAAGTTTCGTTCGTTTTGAAGCATGGGAACATGCTCAAAATTGCCCCAGCGTGTATGAACAAGAATAATAATAATAATAATAATAATAATAATACGGAAACAAAGCAACAACAATAGGGACCTTCGTCCCCCTTCGGGCTCGGTCCCTAATAATAATAATACGGAAACAAAGCAACAACAATAGGGACCTTCGTCCCCCTTCGGGCTCGGTCCCTAATAATAATAATAATTAAAGCCGCAAGCGGCGTTGGTCGGGACCTCGCACCTGCGTTTGTTCGTCTTACTGAGACGCACAGCCATACGAAATTTCGTGTGCCTGGCACAATTATCTCACTTCCTGTTGGGCGTGGCCATGACATTGTAGATACCCTGTCAGAACAGACCCTGTCAGACCCTGTCAGACCCTGTCAGACCCTGTCAGACTCTGTCAGACCCTGTCAGACCCTGCATGTGGCCTACATGCTGAGGCCTACATGAACCTTCGATGCTTGTCCCCACATTGCTGCTTGCAGCTATATCAGATCAAAGGTACAAAGATCAAAGACCTTTGATCAGGGCGTTGCCTAGCAACAAATACCTCCCATTCATAACTCATCACTCTCATTCAATAAATACCTAATTTTATCGATCCGCCGTATCGTCATATTACCGCCTATTTGAAAATCCTTTGCAATTTAACATCTCCAACGTCTTAAGATTATGTTCACCAAAATTTAAGCCCATCTGAGGTACGGTGTAGGAGAAGTGTTTCAAATTCTATTCTATGTCCAATACCCAAAAATCACACAAAAGCCCAATTATCTCACTTCCTGTTGGGCGTGGCCATGACATTGCAGTGAGGCGTTTGTTCGTCTTATTGAGATACACGTCCCTACCGAATTTCGTGCGCCTATCTTAAACGGTATGCCAGCCCCGAAAGACAACGCGCTAGGGGCGCTATCGAGCTCCTGGGGGTCACTGGGGGACGGGACTTTGTGTGGTCGTACTGGCAGCACTTTGTGATGCCCGTGCAAAGTTTCGTTCGTTTTGAAGCATGGGAACATGCTCAAAATTGCCCCAGCGAGTGTGAACAAGAACAAGAATAATAATAATAATAATAATAATAATAATTAAAGCCGCAAGCGGCGTTGGTGAGACCTCGCACCTGCGTTTGTTCGTCTTACTGAGACGCACAGCCATACCAAATTTTGTGTGCCTGGCACAATTATCTCACTTCCTGTTGGGCGTGGCCATGACATTGTAGATACCCTGTCAGAACAGACCCTGTCAGACCCTGTCAGACCCTGTCAGACCCTGTCAGACCCTGTCAGACCCTGTCAGACTCTGTTAGACCCTGTCAGACCCTGCATGTGGCCTCCATGCTGAGGCCTACATGAACCTTCGATGCTTGTCCCCACATTGCTGCTTGCAGCTATATCAGATCAAAGGTACAAAGATCAAAGACCTTTGATCAGGGCGTTGCCTAGCAACAAATACCTCCCATTCATAACTCATCACTCCCATTCAATAAATACCTAACTTTATCGATCCGCCGTATCGTCATATTACCACCTATTTGAAAATCCTTCGCAATTTAACATCTCCAACATCTTAAGATTATGTTCACCAAAATTTAAGCCCATCTGAGGTACGGTGTAGGAGAAGTGTTTCAAATTCCATTCTAAGTCAAATACCCCAAAATCACACAAAAGGCCAATTATCTCACTTCCTGTTGGGCGTGGCCATGACATTGCAGTGAGGCATTTGTTCGTCTTATTGAGATACACGTCCCTACCGAATTTCGTGCGCCTATCTTAAACGGTATGCCAGCCCCGAAAGACAACGCGCTAGGGGGCGCTATCGAGCTCCTGGGGGTCACTGGGGGACGAGACTTTGTGTGGTCGTACTGGCAGCACTTTGTGATGCCCGTGCAAAGTTTCGTTCGTTTTGAAGCATGGGAACATGCTCAAAATTGCCCCAGCGTGTATGAACAATAATAATAATAATAATAATACGGAAACAAAGCAACAACAATAGGGACCTTCGTCCCCCTTCGGGCTCGGTCCCTAATAATAGGGAAACAAAGCAACAACAATAGGGACCTTCGTCCCCCTTCGGGGCTCGGTCCCTAATAATAATAATAATAATAATAATAGGGAAACAAAGCAACAACAATAGGGACCTTCGTCCCCCTTCGGGCTCGGTCCCTAATAATAATAGGGAAACAAAGCAACAACAATAGGGACCTTCGTCCCCCTTCGGGGCTCGGTCCCTAATAATATGGGCCCTTTAACAGGAGGACTGGTGGGGTAGGGTCAGCAGATCTGTGTCAGAGCTTTTTGAACAGGGAAGAGCCAAAAGTGTCCCAGGTTAACGTGACAGGATTAATGATAAAAGGAGAAGTTCAATTTGTCAACTGGACAAAGTTTGCTTGGTTGAAAACGTTTCGCCGCTCATCCGAGAGGCTTCGTCAGCTCTGGTTATTGTACTGGTTAGACACTGTTTATATCTCGCTGCCAGGAGGCGCGTCCTACACTGAAAAAACTCTGAAAACGAACCCCCCTAATCTGTCTCTTTGTTTTCCAAATTACTCTGGCGACTAGTTACGACCCCCTATTCAACGTCTAACGACCCTCTCCACCCCTCTGCCCTGGCTCGTCTGTCCTAATGTTCCTTTGTCTGTTTTGACGTGGTCCAGTTGACAAATTGAACTTCTCCTTTTATCATGGATTCTACCTGGACGACTGAGGGACTCTTCACGTGACAGGATTAAGTCAATACAATGAGTCAGTCTGTATACATCATAGATTTGTCAAAGTAGACAAAAGGACACAAAATACTTACTTAGAAAATAAAAATATGGCAATGGATAGAGCAGTGAAGAAAGCAGACAGTCCGCAGCCAATGTAACTTATGTATGACAGTATTTGCCAATGAATTGCATCAATTGGAGTTCTTATCTGCGTAAAAAGTAAATACAGGTTATGCGTGAATAAACATACCATTACAAATCACATAACCTTACCAGCAACACTGCAAAGGGTGTTGTATGGCTGCAGCTGCATGTAATATTAGTCAAGTTCATTTGAGTTTTACAGCCATCTGTTTTCCACTGAAAGTCTGTAAAGAGATGCATTAGTAAGACTATGCTGTGGATTAAATGAAATGTTATTAATGAGTGCCTGTTGAAGGAATTTATCTCATTTTAAAACTGAGCTTTTAGGAAACATTGATTTGAGCAAGGTTGTTCAATATGTGGATTCTTTTCTGACTACCTTTTAAATGTGCTGTTACTGTTACTGGGAAATTTTTATGACTGCCAACCTAACTGAATACTATTTTTTAATAACAGAATTCTTAGAAATGTTTTACCTACCATGTTCATCAAAGTAATGGCAAGCAAACATTGTGTCGTTCTGTAAAAATATAGAAACCTACATTTCAAGCCTTTTAAATAAGAGTTGTCATTCAGCAATTTTTCAAACTTTTTCATTTTATTGTACCTCTGAAACTATTTGAACAACATTAGGGAAGACCATTTCAATAGGAGGGTCCAGATGCTGAAGCCGTTTTCCTTCCAACAGCTCTATTCTTATGACCACAGAGGAGATATTGACAGGTTCTACCTAGATACAAAAAGACAGACCCATAAACATAAACCTAGCTAAGAAATTTTATTCAAACTGTTAGACATGCATTTGCAAAAAGACAACAACTCATACCATAAACTGATCAGACCACATGTAGCTAACCGTGCCAACCTTCTTCTCTGGGATTTTATGTAAGGCATTAGCTGGAAACCAGACTTCAGGAATAAAGGTTTCATTCTGAGGCAACAACTGCAAAGAAAAAAAATATAATGTGTAAATATGTAATGTTCTTTAATGTTCTTTAACCTCGAATTACCTTTGCCACACTGATACCAATCCTGGAATCGTTAGTACTGTCCTTTTCACTGATCGTCACCACTTTAATACTAATATCTTTTAGATGACAGCTTGTAAAGTTTGATATTGACATTGTTTCCATGACACTGTGAATCATGTTTGCCTCCATCCTGGAAAACAAAGTTGGACAATGTTATTGTGTCTTCTACAATAACAAAGTTTCATGAAGTTTAATATTTTCTAGAATATTAAAATGTAATGTTAATGTAAATGTTGAAACTGTGCATATGATTTGTAACCACACCCTATACAAATTAGATTGAGAGGTATATTTCTATATTCTATCTTTCTATATTGAGAGGTATCTTTAGCTATATTGACATTTTTGTTATTCCATTATGATAAAAGGAGAAGTTCAATTTGTCAACTGGACAAAGTATGTTTGGTTGAAAACGTTTCGCCGCTCATCCGAGAGGCTTCGTCAGCTCTAATAAGAATACTGGTAAGACACTTGCTTATATCTTGCTGCAGGGAGGAGCTAACTAGCTAACTACTTTCCGAAACTATCTCATTGGTTTCCGTCTTTTGTTTCTCTGGCGTCTAGATAACGATCCCTATTCATCCCTATGGCTGTTTTTCACACCTCTGGCCCTGACCTGGCTAGCCCTATTGTTCCCCTGTTTGCTTGATCTAGGCTTAAGAATGGAATTGTAGATGGGAGACAAATAATGTCTGACTCCACCATTTCTGTTCAGAGAAGGATTCTCTTTTTTGACAAAAATAGCCTCTTTAACTCCCCTCTCAAACCAATTCTTTTCCCTGGCTAAGATCTGAACCTCACTGTCCTCAAAAGAATGGCCCGTGTCTTCTAGGTGAAGATGTACGGCAGATGACGGTCCACTCTGGCACGCCCGTCTGTGTTGGTACATCCTCTTGTGAAGTGGCTGCTTGGTTTCTCCAATATAGCGCTCACTGCAGTCTTCACTACACTGAATGGAGTAGACCACATTGCTTTGTTTGTGGCTCGGTGTTTTGTCCTTTGGGTGGACGAGTTTTTGTCTTAAAGTGTTTGTGGGTTTGAAATAAACTGGGATTTCATATTGTCTGAAAATCCTCTGTAGTTTTTCCGACATGCCGGCCAGGTACGGAATCGCTACCCCTTTCCTCCTGGGTTCGGATTCTCTATTATCTTGTTTCTTGCCGTTGTCTCTCTTGGTTTTGTTAACAGCCCATTTGGGATAACCACAAACAGAGAGGGCTTCCTGCACATGTTGTTCTTCTTTTTCCTTACCCTCTGTGCTTGTGGGAACCACTTGGGCCCTGTGTTGTAATGTCCGAATAACACCCAGTTTGTGCTGCAGTGGGTGGTGTGAATCAAAAAGCAGGTATTGGTCTGTGTGTGTGGGCTTCCTGAAGACTTCTGCTTGGAGTCGCCGGTCTCCTCCTATCGTTACTGCACAATCTAAGAACGCCAATGTGTTGTCCTTGGCATCTTCACGGGTGAATTTGATATTAGGATCTACCGAATTTATATGTGCAGTAAAAGGTTCCAAATCTTGAATTTTGATTTTTGTAAAATTATCATCAACATAACGAAACCAGTGTGTGGGCGGAGTGCCTGGATATGAAGCTAAGGCACTCTGTTCAAATTGTTCCATGTATAAATTAGCCATGATAGGGGAGACCGGTGAGCCCATCGCACAGCCGTGGTTTTGCCTGTAGAAGTTCCCTCTGAACTGGAAATAGGTGGTATTTAGACAAATTTCCAGCAGTTGGCAGATTTGGTCAGGAGAAAGTTTGGTTCTCTCTTCTAGCTTGGAATCCTGTAGTAAACTCCTTCTCGCTGCTTCGACCGCTACAGCTGTGGGGATACAAGTGAAAAGAGAGGTTACATCAAAGGAAACCATTGTCTCATCCTGACCAAACTGGAGAGACTTAACTTTGTTTACAAATTCGGCTGTGTTCTCAATGTGGTGCTCCGTGTTACCCACCAATGGAGCCAAGATGGTTTTTAGGTGTTTGGCCACATTATATGTGATGGAGTCAACACTACACACAATGGGTCTGAGTGGTACTCCTTGTTTGTGAATCTTAGGGAGGCCATAGATGCACGGGATAGCATCACCAGGGTACAGTCTGTAATACAGTTGTAGATCAATGACTTCTTCTTTCCTCAACTTCTGTAAGCAATCAATGATCTTCTTTTTGTACCCATTGGTGGGGTCCCGTTTCAGTACTTCGTATGTTGTCGTGTCACTGAGTAGGCTGTTCACCTTAGCCTCATAATCCCCCACAAACCCACAAACACTTTAAGACAAAAACTCGTCCACCCAAAGGACAAAACACCGAGCCACAAACAAAGCAATGTGGTCTACTCCATTCAGTGTAGTGAAGACTGCAGTGAGCGCTATATTGGAGAAACCAAGCAGCCACTTCACAAGAGGATGTACCAACACAGACGGGCGTGCCAGAGTGGACCGTCATCTGCCGTACACCTTCACCTAGAAGCCACGGGTCATTCATTTGAGGACAGTGAGGTTCAGATCTTAGCCAGGGAAAAGAATTGGTTTGAGAGGGGAGTTAAAGAGGCAATTTTTGTCAAAAAAGAGAATCCTTCTCTGAACAGAAATGGTGGAGTCAGACATAATTTGTCTCCCATCTATAATTCCATTCTTAAGCCTAGATCAAGCAAACAGGGGAACAATAGGGCTAGCCAGGTCAGGGCCAGAGGTGAAAAACAGCCGTAGGGATGAATATGGATCGTTATCTAGACGCCAGAAACAAAAGACGGAAACCAATGAGATAGTTTCGGAAAGTAGTTAGCTAGTTAGCTCCTCCCTGCAGCAAGATATAAGCAAGTGTCTTACCAGTATTCTTATTAGAGCTGACGAAGCCTCTCGGATGAGCGGCGAAACGTTTTCAACCAAACATACTTTGTCCAGTTGACAAATTGAACTTCTCCTTTTATCATGGATTCTACCTGGACGACTGAGGGACTTTTCACGTTATTCCATTATGCTTTATTGCTATACTCACCCTATATACAACTTTTTCAAATCCCCATGGGGGCTGGAGTGACAGAATAGATGTTTGCAAGACTTTCGTACGTAGAAAAGTCCCATCAACCCCTCCATATCTACACTCAAAGAATCCATCAGGTCCGTTATAGTGACATTGCACGGATACAAGGTGCATGTCCTATCTGTTGAAAGACAAAAATACCCAAAAATTTGCAACTGTATGGACTATATTAGACAAGGTTAATGGTCCTATATTAAGCAAATTTACTCTTGTGAGCTTTAAGCTATGTTAGAATGTTGTTATCTCCTCAAAAACATGCACAGAGTTGTGTTTGACCCCCCCAGTGTGGGTCCTTGGGCAAGACTTGGGTCAAATGCAGAAGTGAATTTCTCCTGTGTGTCACTGTGTGTGAGATCAATAAAGTCTTAATCTTAATCTTCAGTCACAATTGAAACTTGAAGGGTTGAAATGATCCAAATGAAGGTGGATGTAGTTTAAAAACATAGTGGAGCACTTCCTGTATTACCGCATGAGGTCACAAGGTGGAACAGTGACTAAGCCTAAATATGCAGGATGTTTGTTAAACATCTGTGCATAAAACAAAACATAACGTATATTTGTGATGAGGAAACAACATTATAACATAGATCAGAGAATAGCGTAATATGAGCCCTTTACATGTTGTCCTCTAATATTGCCACCTTTGACAAAATAAATACATAAATAAATAACAATTTTGTGATTTAAAATAAAATGGTTCCAGTATTAGTGAAAAGAAATGCATATGAATGACTTACTTGGATATGTTATGTTTATTTGATAATGTCCATTTAAGAGGAATATGTTTGCCTCAAGGCAGGCATATGAACCATTGAACCACACGCCTGTTTCCTGGGCATATTGGCATTTCAGTATGCACTGATCCTCAGAACAGGATGCAAACCCTACAGGTCTGTCGATTGTTAATTCATTGTGAATGGTTATGTTAATTGTATAATTTCGCAAATTAAAACACACTGAAATAAAAGGAAGACAAGAAAAAAACTAAAATCTTAAATTATCTGTATCGATTTACAAATACATTTTAAAACCATACCTTCTTCAGCCCAGCAGTGAGTGTAAAATAATATAAGCAGTAATCCAAGCATATCTGATTTTAAAAAATAAATAGATAAAACAGGTTTAATTACAGCTATAACTAAATTATATAGAATCACAGATTGACTTTGTCTTCAAAAATCATTGACTTACCTTACGCAGATGTAATAGCAGTCTACGTCAAAATGAAATGTGAAATGAAAAATAGGAAGACGGCAGCAAACTGCCTAGCAGACAAAACAGTCAAATCCTGATTAATAAAAAACTTAAGTTAAATTTTTACCAAACTGTAAGCCATAAAGCACACTATCCTCGTGTGAAAGGTAACGTGGTCATGTAAATTTAATAATTTTACATGAACAAAGATCCTACCACTGAATAGCACTGCTGATGCTACCTCAGTGTTATATATAGTATAATGTGTCACTCATCTGCAGTATTTGCCCCATGCAAATATGTGAAGATTATGGCCTGCAGTAAACCACATACAAAACAGAGATCTTGTGTTCTTGCGTGAAAAGTCCCTCAGTCGCCCAGGTAGAATCCATGATCAAAGGAGAAGTTCTCCTTCTCTGAAGTTCAGAGCTGACGAAGCCTCTCGGATGAGCGGCGAAACGTTTTCAACCAAACAAACTTTGTCCAGTTGACAAATTGAACTTCTCCTTTGATCATCTTGTGTTCTTGTGTAACAATGTTATAATTAGCCATACAAGGGGACCACTGTGTACTGTACTATGTCTATGATATATTTTTTAAAAAGTACTTAGCCATGTTTGACAATAAAACTGATGAAAATCCACTGCTTGCTAAAATGCCATTTATAACTATGAAGAGGCAACACCCTATTTCTGCAGTTTTGAAAAGTAAGTCAGTGGACCAGTTTCTCTTATTAAGCCATTTTAATTAATATTGCAAATTAAAAGTACAAAATGTAAACTAAAATACTAAATTGCTAAATTGCTGGGTTTCAGATGACATCTCAACTTTGTATAGGCTAATAATATTTAATACAGATGGAGGGCAGCAAAAATGTATATCGTAAGAAAGCAGATTTTTGTTGTAATGCATCGATAGAGTACGGAGCCCTGGAAGTGACATAGGTGAATAAATAAAATAACAAGGCGTGGGAACGAGTTATAAGGTGTGGGAACGAGTTATAAGGTGTGGGAACAAGTTATAAGGTGTGGGAACGAGTTATAAGGTGTGGGAACGAGTTATAAGGTGTGGGAACGAGTTATAAGGTGTGGGAACGAGTTATAAGGTGTGGGAACGAGTTATAAGGTGTGGGAACAAGTTATAAGGTGTGGGAACAAGTTATACCTTATAAGGTGTGGGAACAAGTTATAAGGTGTGGGAACGAGTTATAAGGTGTGGGAACAAGTTATAAGGTGTGGGAACAAGTTATACCTTATAAGGTGTGGGAACAACTTATAAGGTGTGAGAACAAGTTATACTTTATAACTTGTTCCCACACCTTATAACTTGTTCCCACACCTTGTTAACTCGTTCCCACACCTTGTTATTTTATTTATTCACCTATGTCACTTCCAGGGCTCCGTAAAAAAATAGAGTCTAGTCACTAAGATAAATTATTATAATTATTATTTTAGGTTCAATATCTGTGCATGCACCTTTTAGATATTTGATAGAAAAATACAAAGTAATCAATAGGGAAATGAAAATGTGATGTAATAGTAAAGTCAAGTCAAAACCTTTTTGTTTAGCCAAGCGATCGAAAAAAAAAAAATAAATAAGTGAGTGACCTCATAAAGACGTGGAAGTGGTCTGATGTGACCTTTCTTTGGTTGTGCTGGTGCATGACACCTGATCATCAGCACAGACATAACAAACCACACGAGAATGAGCAAACCTGAAAAAAAGCACAAGGAAAACAAAATGGTGAGAACGGCCAGTCCCAGT
Source organism: Paratrypauchen microcephalus (assembly GCA_036785185.1). Classification (NCBI taxonomy): domain Eukaryota; kingdom Metazoa; phylum Chordata; class Actinopteri; order Gobiiformes; family Gobiidae; genus Paratrypauchen; species Paratrypauchen microcephalus. The sequence continues at coordinate 5,240,865 of JAVJIX010000019.1, read as the reverse complement.
ACCATGCAAATCATGCATATCAGTGAGAAAATTTGCAGTTATAAAAAGGTAATACAGAGAATACACAAAGAAGCTCTATCGGAAACAAACAGGCTGCAATTATCTAATTTGAATGAAAGAGGGAACTTCGTAAATGAGCCTCTATGACGGACCGTGTAGAGGCTTCAGGATACAGAAGGCATACAGTCCAATTGTGGTGAGTTTGCCAAATGAGAAAAAGATTAGACCCCAGGTGGTAGCAAGTAAAGTGATGGCTCCCAACAGCAGGCAGACATCCTTCTTAGTTCGGCTACAGTCATTTGCCCCAAACTAACACAGTTAATTAACTGATAGTTAATATACCTCTGTCTTTATTATGAAATTGATGTTTTCTTTATGACCTGCTTGCTCTTGTGCATTCTCACAATATTTCGGGCAGTCACCATTAATAGGCCCAAGTTGAAGAGAAGCACTAGACCAACCAGCCCCATTACAGTCACTGTTTAACAACGTCATCACGAATGAAGCAAATGAAATACAAAAAATGTAAAACAGCCATATTAATTTTTCTAACACTTTAAAACAAAACATTACAATTTCCAACATAATTATAAAGATATGACTCACATCTGAGTGGAGTTAGACACTGTGCCATACAAATCTCTGTTTATGATGACCACTATTGACACCACAATCACAGGAACCCCTATGGATAAAGACTTCTTAAGGTATGTATGAACAATATTGACAATCTTGATATCTCAGTATGAGAATTTTACATGTGAATCAGCTGCTAGATATGGAGAAATTAAACTGTTAAAAGGCTTCTCAGTTATGTAATTTTGAAATCAATGTTTCTGTATGTATTATTAAGTCATTTTAGATCGATATTATTACACTACAGTGAACAAAAGGCTAGATATGGTAGAATAGTCTAGTAGAGGAAATGGTATTAAGCTACTTCTAAACTTACCCCATCCCACTACACTGACTTTGAGCAGGTATTTCTTGATATAGATGTTAAAATCCTTATACAGCAGACAGAGGCTAGCAGATACAAGTGCAGCCCAATAGCCAGGTAGAAGCACAGCCACAGGGAAGGCCAAGAAAATTCCCAGATTCCAGTGGCTATGTCTGGTAGGAAATGCATGTTGAGCAGGAGGAGTGCAAATGGCAAGGTTCACATGGATTTTTAATCAGTCAATCAATCAATCAATCAATCAAAATGTATTTATAAAGGACTTTTCGTGCAAAAAAAAGTAACACAAAGTGCTTTACAGTGATGAAAAACAACCCCATTTCCTTCCACCCACCCAACCAGCCCCACAGCTGCCTGACACCACACACGCACACCCTAACCCTAACCCACCATACACACACACATGCACGCACGCACACACACATGCACGCACACACACACATGCACGCACACACACACACATGCACGCACACACACACATGCACGCACACACACACACACACAGATTAAGACTGTATTTTATTAGTGTGTATAACCCCCCCCCCCCCCCCAAGACTTTGAAAAAAAAAAAAAAAAAGCTTACCTAAGTCCCTCCATCCACTTTCTTCCACTTATCCGGGGCCGGGTCGTGGGGGCAACAGTCTAAGCAGGGACGCCCAGACCTCCTTCACCCCAGACACTTCCTCCAGCTGCTCCGGGGGGACCCCAAGACATTCCCAGGCCAGCCGGGGGACATAGTCCCTCCAGCGTGTCCTGGGTCTTCCCCGGGGCCTCCTTCCGGTGGGACGTGCCTGAGCCACCTCAGGTGGCTCCTCTCAACATGGAGAAGCGGCTCTACTCCGAGCTCCTCCCGTGTGACTGAGCTCCTCACCCTATCTCTAAGGGTGCGCCCAGCCACTCTGCAGAGGACATTCATTTCAGCCGCTTGTATCCACGATCTTGTCCTTTCAGTCATTACCCAGAGCTCATGACCATAGGTGAGAGTAGGAACGTAGACTGACTGGCAAATTGAGAGCTTCGCCTTTTGGCTCAGCTCCCTCTTCACCACAAAAGTCCGGTACAGCGACCGCATCATTGCCGACGCTGCACCGATCCGCCTGTCAATCTCACGCTCCATCCTCCCCTCACTCGTGAACAAGACCCCGAGATACTTAAACTCCTCCACTTGAGGCAAGGACTCTCCACCCACCCGGAGAGGGCAAGCCACCTTTTTCCGGTCGAGAACCATGGCCTTGGATTTGGAAGAGCTGATCCTCATCCCAGCCGCTTCACACTCGGCTGCAAACCGCCCCAGTGCACACTGGAGATCCCGGTTTGATGAAGCCATCAGGACAACATCATCTGCAAACAGCAGAAATTAGATCCTGTGGTTCCCAAACCGGATCCCCTCCAGCCCCTGACTGCGCCTAGAAATGCTGTCCATAAATACAATGGACAGAACCGGTGACAAAGGACAGCCCTGGCGGTGTCCAACATGCACTGGAAACAGGTCCGACTTACTACTGGCAATGCGAACACAGCTCCTGCTCCAGTCATACAGGGACCGAATAGCCCTTAGCAAAGGGCCCTGTGGAATTAATCAGCTATATTGTGGTGCAAATAAATAACCTTTCAGCTGTTACAAATGGACATTGACTACTTGTCTACTACTTACTACTACTTGATTACTTCTGTAGAGATTGCATTAAATGTATTTGCCTGGTATTTATTCAGTTAAACATTCCAGGCAAGGAACATTTCCATAGAGACAAACAGGTGACATACGCTCCACCAGAAAAGTTACAGTGTGCCTTTAAATAACTTTTTAGAGGTACAAAACTTTAAGGGGCAGGAGTGCTACTTGTATGTGTAGAGATTATGCAAAATTGTCATTTTGGTGTGCTTCAGTATAGGGACCAGTCAAGAGTCACTCAAAAAGTACAAAATAATTAAAAGCCTTTAATACCACATGGCAGCTAAAGTTAAAATCACACCAACGCATTTCGGCCCTTCGGCCTTCAGGGCAAACTCGAGATGGCTGTCACAGTACAGATTTGAAGTAATACATGTAGGTCCCATGCTCAATGCGGATTGACCCCTGGTGCATGATGGGACATGTAAGATTAACAGATTTTGGATACAAGCAATTTAAACTACAAGATATAAATAATTGCCAATGTTTTTAATCAGTTTCAGTTTATTTAACACTTGAGTGTTGTCTTTAATAAAAGAAGGCTACTGACAAAAGGTTTAATATACACTGCCTGACAAAAGTATTAGGACGATAGTCCTAGTCTAGTCCTGGTTTAGACCTGAGTTAGACCTACACTGCGATGAGTCCCCATTTTTGCAATAATATGCCTTTACACATGATGAAATTTGCTTTAATATATCAGTAAATTGATTTGTTGTCATTACCAATAAGTCTTGTTATCATTATTTATGAAAGTTCAGAAATACACAATTGTCCTAATACTTTTGTCAGGCAGTGTATGTACTATTCTCTTCCCTATACAACCACAGCTCCACCTGCTACAGTTGTGGTAACCGGACATTACATGAGCTTAAAGTTTTGATATCAGGACAATCATTAATTGTAACACTACTTATGTGGTATACCAACTCAAATGCCCATGTGGTCATTTTTACATAGACCAAACAAAACACAAACTGAAAAACTGACTGAACACAAACAGACTATAAGGACCTGTAACCCCTATATCCCATGGCCATGCATTACAAAAAAATATCCATGGCAGCTGTAAAAGCCTAAACATCTTTGGACTTGAATATATTAAAGAAACAGTAAGAGGAAACTGAAAAAACTACTTCAGAGAGAGTTTGTTTTCATACCTGACAGTTTTGACAGCTCACTAACGGTCTTCCTTACAGTGGTCACATGATGTTGCTGTGATGTGTCCAGTCAGCTGATTTATACAGGTTTTGGTGCTGTCTTCCTGCTGATGGGGGAAGGACAACAGCGCCATCTGCAGTCCAACTTCCTCGGGACAGTATCCCAGGTGTGTGAGAGTAAAAAAGCCCCCTCCTCCCGGTTTATAGTCCCATGGACATGTTTCTGTATTTCGATTGCGTCTAATCCAGTGATGATGTTTGTTGTCCCCTGTCCCAATGTTATTTACTCCATCCCAGTCCATAAGAGGGTTCTCTCTTTTACAGTCGTCCAGAATGCAGATTTGAGTTGTTCCTGTTCTGCTTTGTGTTTTGTTGCTTGTGTGCACGTCTTTGTTGTGAAGGCCGAAGGGCCAAAACATGTTGGTGTGATTTTAACTTTATATTAAAGGCCTTTAATTATTTAGTGCCTCAGCTTTTTCATCTTTTTAGAGGTTGTCACTTTATAACAATGTTACCCCTCAAATATAACCACAATTTTAATTTCATTCATTCCTGTTCTAAGGGGAGTAGTAATGAGTTCTTACTTTGTTTTAATTGAATTACTTGAGAAACATTTTTTTTTAAAGAAATTGTACCATAACTTCTTCACACCATACTTTTTTTTAAAAGTAATTCTTAAAGGAAAAGTAACGTTTTTTACAATTTGAGCCTTATTTCGGTAATAAAACAAGTTGTTTTACTCACCCATATCACTTTGGTGTCATATGGAGGATTTTCGGAGATGTTTTAGATTAGCGTTAGGCTAACGCCGTTAGCCTAGCGCAACTTATAGCCATAGCTCGGGGCATTCCCCAAGCATGTAATATGCCCCGTGCGGGCTCCAAATAACACAAACTTTAGCACTTTTCAAATCATAGAAGCCCGATGTCTTACTCTACGATTTTGTTTGAATCAAAAGTGGCCTGTAATCCGAGATTTATCCATAGTTTACAGCTTTACCTTCCATGTTTGGGTCCCGGGAGCTGAGAGCACACTCCGCGCATGCGCACTGGCGTCCTCATCTACTCGAAACTATGGCTAAATCTCGGATTACAGGCCACTTTTGACCAAATGAAATCATAGACTAAAGACATCGAGCTTCTATGATTTGAAAAGTGCTAAAGTTTGTGTTATTTGGAGCCCGCACGGGGCATATTACATGCTCGGGGAATGCCCCGAGCTATGGCTATAAGTCGCGCTAGGCTAACGGCGTTAGCCTAACGCTAATCTAAAACATCTCCGGAAATCCTCCATATGACACCAAAGTGATATGGGTGAGTAAAACAACTTGTTTTATTACCGAAATAAGGCTCAAATTGTAAAAAACGTCACTTTTCCTTTAAGTGAGCAAAAGTTTTGTTTACATTTAACACTGTAAAGGAGTGACAATATCTTTCTGTTAACCACAAGAAACGATTTTAACAATTGTGTTTCCTGCCTCTTACCTTCAGATAAGTTAATACCTTTTGTTACGTCTGTTATATAGAAATACTATTGGTTTTATTTTAAAATTAAATTTGGTTTAGTTGTGTTCAATCCCCAGAGTTACCAGCAGAGGGCAACAGGCACCTGATCATTATGTGCAGTGAAAGTCCGGTGTACTGCCCATTGCCAGGTTATAAAATGCTTAAGAAATGACTATAGTTTTATTTTTTCTCTCTACTATGCTGTGTGAGCATTAGTGATTGTGTGTGTGTGTAGAAGACGGATATTTATCACTCAGTCACTTCAGTTCATGAAGACCTGCCTCGTTTGTTTATTAGATCAACATGATTTTAAGATCCTATACACAAAATTGACTCTTGTGAGCTTTAAGCCCTGTTATAATGTTGTTCATCACAATCAAAGCTCATCAAATCATCTTTAGTCTGTCGACATCTCCAAAGCTCAAAATGCTCTGTTCTACATTGTGATGTCATGAAGTGGTAGTTTTCAAGTCAACAACTACCTTTAAAGGTCCCATGGCATGAAATTTTCACTTTCTGAGATTTTTGAACGTTAATGTGAGCTCCCCTACCCTGTTTAGCCCCCCCCCCCCGGTTAAAAGTTGCGAAATGTCTAAACTGAGCATTTGCGATCCTTTTCTGCGTTACAAAAAATCGGAGCTCAAACGGGCGATTTTGAACAAGGCACCTTATTGACGTCAGATCGAAAAAAGAAATGCAAATGCAGTTCCACCCCCGTCTGTCTGTACTCAGCGTCTCTGTAAATCACGCCCAGAGAGTTTGGACTGCGAATGCGCTAGGCAATGCGAAATGCGTTTTTTAATTTGCCTGGAGGCACGCCCGAGTGTTTCTAGGCTCGGAAGTCCTTTATCTGAGCCTCTGGACCTTTGAACAGCAGTGGTTTAATTTTATTTTATGTGGAAATGTGTTTATTTTTCAATGGAACGCTTCAAATCTCTCCCCCCGTGCAAAAACACGGAAATGGATCAGCTGAGCGCTCAGAGTGAGAGCGGAGAGTTTGGCCACGCCCCCACTCTCTACTATAGGCCAGCTCTTTTCTCCTCATTTGCATTCAAGCAACAACGCCCATTATGGAGTGTTCAGAGAGAGAGAAATTACTCTTTCTCATCTTATCTCTGTTTCTCATGCACTGAGTGTTGATTTTGAAGAAGGATTCATTTACAGTATTAGGGAACCATTAAGGAGCCATATAAAAGCATCAAGAAGTACCATGCCATGGAATCTTTAACCTTTAGTTCAGTAGTGCTGGTCAATTCCTGGGCTGACATCATCCAAATGATCCTGGTGAAGGTGAGTTTAAAACACAGTGTACTTCCTGTATTACCACACGACATCACAAAATGCAACACTGTGTTTTCTGTTTGAGAAAAGAACTCATCCTAAATATGCAGTATTTGTGTGTTAAACATATTATGTGAATAAAACAAAACTCAACCCCAGGTGTGTTTGGTCAAGGATAGAATCGGTCTCCAAGAAATAAATGTTAACTCGAAGCATAGAAACCCATCATGTGTGTTCTTAGCTGGACAGAACACATGGAGGATATCTGTCTTTGCTGCTGTCCCTCCCCACTGCAACCTCCATCCGTCCGGGTTGATAAGACCCTTTAATGGACAATGAAGTGTATTGAGTGAGTGAGGGCAAATGGCACTGGAGATCCTCTGCAAAATAAAATCAAGCAAAAACTTATTATTATTTGTGCTTCGAAGATTACCGTGAAATTAAACCCCATCGCGTATATTATCGGATGTGTACTGAATGTGCAATAACTCATAATAATGCTGTGCGCTTATTTTGACGCAGTTCAAATTGTACATTTTATTTTGAAATTTAGATTCCGTTCTACTTCCCGTGTCGCTTTGCTGACTTGACACCACGGCATACCCACGTTAGGTGCTCAAACAGATCGACGAGCTGACCACAAAGTCTTGCGTTCCGACGAGAAAACATCACATGCACGCCAGTGGGACACAACAACACGGGTGATCGTAACTTACCGGCTTCATCTCGGGATTCCAGCATCAAGGAAGCCTTATTATTTTTATACAATATTGATTCGGATCGAAACAAGTCCCGTTTTTCCATTGACTGCCCTCTCGCTCGCTGCTGGTCACTGCTGAAGGAGTCGTCCAAGTGTGGTGAACTTTGTCCGTATCACTTACCAACTTTTATCTCAGGGTACATCGGGTAGTTCGCTATCCAGTCTTCGTTTTCCTATAATAAAAGTATTTATTTAAACTATGACAGCAGTAAAAGAGTTGTTGGTGTGTTATACATTTTGTCGTATGTTCTGCCTGAAGCCACTTGTCAGGTGCACCGATACTTCGTGCAAGTAGTAACCGAGCGAGGACTTTGAGATTCTTTTGAAAGGAAGTGGACTTTTTGGAGCATTTTGAACTTTAATTGCACGTTGTGACATTTCTTTCAGTATCACCAATGTTAACGGGGAGCCCATCAGCTTCTCTATGACAAATCTGGACGCGCGCCTGATTTCAGCATGGAAGCTTTCCACTGAAGACTCCTTTTCGACAGGGAAACTTTATTTTAGTCATTCAGCGGCAGCTTTTTCTAAACAAGGCATCATAAACCGGAGCTAACGGGCTGAGAAGTAGACGACAGCGGCGGTGGTGGTGAAGTGACTGGACCAGGACCGAAGAAGCGCCCCTGCCATGGCCCTGTGCTCACGAGACAGCTGCCTCTGGTTGCTCTGGAGACGGAGCCTCCTCGTGCTCTGGCTGTGCGCCGCTGTGGAAGCGCGCGGGACGGAGGATGAGAGCACGTTCAACGCGGAAGTAAGTCAGCGATACCTATGAACGATACTCACTTTGTAATAATAATAATAATAATCATAATAATAATAATAATAATAATAATAATAATAATAATCATAATAATAATAAAAGAAATGATTAATTGAGAGTCAGTCCTGTCACCACTAACATCCACCTCCCGATGCCCCTGTCGCTATCCTGCCTCTTGTGTGTTACTGTTGTTTGACTTTGATTGTATGAGTCTGTATGTATGTGTATGTGATGCTCTTAACGGTATATAGTGTTTGTGGCTGGAAATGAATGTATGTGGCGGAATGTGGTTTTATGTCTGTATAAAATTGCATGGAGCTGTATGTGACTGTATGTGAGAAGGATTTTAGAGTGTAAATATTAACCCTGTTTTTATTCTATTTTATTCTATTTTACTTCCTGTAGGTTTGACATGTTACACCTGTCCGGGACAACAGATGAAAAATAGCCCTCAGGTTAATTCTGGCATATTTACATGCAAATGTTTATTAATGTGCACTGTCCCTGAAATAAATAAATAAATAAATAAAAGTAAAAATGTATGCAAAATGCATAAAGGACACGGGCCAAATGGGCAGAAATACGTAATCTCTAATCATCTAATCATGCCCCCTCTCTATCTTCAGTAGCATTATTGTGATGCATGTGAAGACTCTTGTGCATAGTTTATAAACCCCCATCTAATACATTCAGAATTCTCTAGTAATCTTTATCTTGTAGGCTATTATTCTTGCATAGCTACATTTTACCCTACATTTTCACATGCACTCACATTTCTTTGGATATGATTTCTATACTTAGAGACGAGCCCTGATTATATACTACAGTTATTTCAAAACCTTGTCCCCATATTTGTCATCAATCAAATGCCAGCACAGTATGCCAAATACTGAAACAAACAACCGATGTCTGCAACATTGTATTTCAACTAGTCATTCATTAGACTCATATATTTATCTGACAAATGCAGTAGGCCACTGACTTAAAGTGGGGGTATTATACAGAATCTGCCATGTTATAATGTTGTTCCTACATGAAAAACATGCCTGAAGATGCATGTTTGAGTATTTTAGCAATCCCTTCTCCAGCCCTATTCGAATCCTCCTTATGGTTAGCTGTAAGACTCTACCCAGTGCTCCACGCACAAACCTGTGTCACCCATGCTCCCACAGTATACAATTCTCCATAAAATATAAAAAAAAAGCATGATAAAAAACTGTACACAACAACCTGACATACCTGATGCAATGTGTTGTAGTTTAATTAGCAGAATGCATGCTAATTGTGTTCTGATAACACTCTGAAGGGGAGTGACTTTTCAGCAAATATGGCATTTTCAAAAAGATAAATGTTACCTTTTATTGTCTAATTAGCAGTTAATAGACTAAAATCCATCATTAAGCTTCAGTTTTATGTTTCTCTTTTGCTGTAGTCAGGGTCAGTACCACAAATGGACATCTGATTTACAAGCATACTTAGATTGCAGCACAAAGTGAGAGCTTTCCACCAAAAGGGTCACCTCAGGATATCCTAACTAAACCAAGGCAACAATGGCCACATATCAGCCATCAGACTAGGCTGTTTGCATCATGTATAGCTATTTATATTTTAAGCATGAGTAGACCAATCAACCTCTCCAGATGCTTGCCTGTCTGCTTGTATGTTTTGAGAGTCCATTTAGGAGATAACAGAAATGGGTTGTCTTAATAGCTCTGGCACAGTGATTAGTGATGGTGTTTTGTTTGTGTGTTTTCGTGGGCTGCAAAAGACAAGCTGAGGCAGAAGTTAGGAAATCCTCTGACCATGGTCCTTCGGGTTACAACACATTCTACAGGGTATTAGCATAGCTGTGGTGTGTGGCCCCTGCTTGTGTGTGCTAATGGTTTTACACTTTATGGCACTAATGGATGCTGTGTTGTTCTGAATATGAGCGTAGACTGTGTTTTTTGTATCATTTCAAGTAACTACAGAACAAATATGACAAGATGTTACAAAATTATAGTGACTGAACTGATATCTGATCCGTCAAAATTTTCAATATCAGCACTGGTATCTGATATTTATATACAAGTCCTAACATTATAAGATGTTCTTGGTCAGTAGAAAGTCTTATTACATCACTTTTATAACCACTATACCCACTGTGTAATGTCTCTGTGATGTTAAAAAGGTTGACACAAAAGGACTTTAGTTGTTCTCACACTGTCAGTGAAAAGCTTTGAATTAACTGAGGCCATCTGACTTTGTAGTTTTAAATTGATGGACTTACAGTAGATGACACAGTGTGACAGGCTCAAAGATGACCAGACTGAACTCACAGTTTGTACAGCCTAAATCCTTTATAGCAGCGAGCTAGTAAAAGTTTTATAAAGCCCAATATGCAACTGTATAATAATGGCATGGGATATATATAGTACTCTTGTTTGTAGTTAACAATATAGGAATTTCTAACAATATGGCTCCCCTTTCATTCACTGCCTAAATAAGGATGTTTTTAAGATTATTAGGTTAAAGGAAAAGTAACGTTTTTTACAATTTGAGCCTTATTTCGATAATAAAACAAGTTGTTTTACTCACCCATAGCACTTTGGTGTCATATGGAGCATTTCCGGAGATGTTTTAGATTAGCGTTAGGCTAACGCCGTTAGCCTAGCGCGACTTATAGCCATAGCTCGGGGCATTCCCTGAGCATGTAATATGCCCCGTGCGGGCTCCAAATAACACAAACTTTAGCACTTTTCAAATCATAGAAGCTCGATGTCTTTAGTCTACGATTTCGTTTGGTCAAAAGTGGCCTGTAATCCGAGATTTAGCCATAGTTTCGAGTAGATGAGGAGGCCAGTGCGCATGCGCGGAGTGTGCTCTCAGCTCCCGGGACCCAAACATGGAACGCAAAGCTGTAAACTATGGATAAATCTCGGATTACAGGCCACTTTTGATTCAAACAAAATCGTAGACTAAAGACATCGAGCTTCTATGACTTGAAAAGTGCTAAAGTTTGTGTTATTTGGAGCCCACACGGGGCATATTACATGCTCGGGGAATGCCCCGAGCTATGGCTATAAGTCGCGCTAGGCTAACGGCGTTAGCCTAACGCTAATCTAAAACATCTCCGAAAATGCTCCATATGACACCAAAGTGCTATGGGTGAGTAAAACAACTTGTTTTATTACCGAAATAAGGCTCAAATTGTAAAAAACGTTACTTTTCCTTTAATCAGTAATTGTGATTTTTCAGGCCACAGCATAATCATAGGACCCAAAAATAATACTAATAGTGAGACTTTATAAGCAAAAACAAGTCATTTAAATTCAATATACTCCCAAACGGGTCAATTAAAATATATAGTGCTGTTTTATCTGACTAATTAAATCTCACTAACTTTATCAATCAAAAGGTTTATTGCCTAAAGCTGGTCACATAATGAAGGAACGGTAATGTATTAAGACAATGTGACTGAACATAAATTTCACGGTTGTTTGGGGCATGGTGTCAGTAATATTAAATAGTGTTGTCACTATACAAAATTTCAAACTTGATTCTGATACTAAGGAATAGACTCAATACCAATTTCGATACCATGATGCTTACAAAAAACACTTTATTTAGACAATAGAATGTCATTTTCAAACATTCAGTTATTTTATAGTACCATGTAGCCTTAGTCTCACAGTCATCTAGGTAGGTTCCATAGTGGTTCATGGTATATTTCTGGTCTATGTGCTCTTATACTTGTTCTGGTACAGCTCAAGATCATTCTAAAGCTATTCAGGAAAGGTTCATTTTTGTCCTGTGATTGTGAATGTGACTTTATCAGTACTGCTACTTGTTCAAATTACTATCTAGTTTTGAGATTAGTTTTATTATTATTGATTTTCAATACTTTTAAAGATCCCATGACATGGTACTTCTTGATGCTTTTATATGGCTCCTTAATGGTTCCCTAATACTGTAAATGAATCCTTCTTCAAAATCAACACTCAGTGCATGAGAAACAGAGATAAGATGAGAAAGAGTATTTTTTCTCTCTCTGAACAGTCCATAATGGGCGTTGTTGCTTGAATGCAAATGAGGAGAAAAGAGCTGGCCTATAGTAGAGGGTGGGGCCGTGGCCAAACTCTCCGCTCCCTCTCAGCTCTCAGCTGATCCATTTCCGTGTTTTTGCACGGGGGGAGAGATTTGAAGCGTTCTATTGAAAAATAAACACATTTCCACATAAAATAAAATTAAACCACTGCTGTTCAAAGGTCCAGAGGCTCAGATAAAGGACTTCCGAGCCTAGAAACACTCGGACGTGCCTCCAGGCAAATAAAAAAACGCATTTCGCATTGCCTAGCGCATTCGCAGTCCAAACTCTCTGGGCGTGATTTACAGAGACGCTGAGTACAGACAGACGGGGGTGGAACTGCATTTGCATTTCTTTTTTCGATCTGACGTCAATCAGGTGCCTTGTTCAAAATCGCCCGTTTGAGCTCCGATTTTTTGTAACGCAGAAAAGGATCGCAAATGCTCAGTTTAGATATTTTGCAACTTTTAACCATGGGGGGGGGGCTAAACAGGGTAGGGGAGCTCACATTAACGTTCAAAAACCTCAGAAAGTGAAAATTTCATGCCATGGGACCTTTAACAACCCTAATTGTAAATGATTATTAAACTGTGATGTTTCTTTTCACAATAATCCTAACACAGACATTTAACATCTTGAGGAGCTCAAGATTACGCTGTTTTCTGAACTATGTCATAATGGTGTTTCCTCGTCAAAAAAAAACCCCACATGTTTAATATACAAACCCTACATATTTAGGCTGAGTTCTTATCTCAAAGAGAAAAAAAACCTTGTGATGTCATGTGGTAATAAAGGAAGTGCTCTACTGTGTTTTTAAATCCTAAACACCTGGATGGATGATTTCAGCCCTGGAATTTCCATTCTCTTCTGAACTAAAGGTAAGAGGTAGCCGTTAACTTGAAAACTACCACTACATGACATAACGAGGTGGAACAGAGCATTTTGAGCTTTGGAAATCTAGACAGTGCAATAATAAAGGATTACTCAAACATGTGTAAATGAAACAAAACACAACTCCAGTATGTTTTTGATCAAGTAACAAACAACATTAAAACATGACTTAAAGGAAAAGTAACGTTATTTTACAATCTGAGCCTTCTTTCGGTAATAAAACAAGTCGTTTGACTCACCCATATCACGTTCGTGTCATTTGGAGCTGTTTGAAGAAAGTTATGTTGTAGCGTATCCGTTAGCATGAGTATTCGGGGCATTACTTTGCGGTGTCCAAATAACACAAACTTTAGCACTTTTCAAATCATAGAAGCCCGATGTCTTAATGTAAGATTTCGTTTGAAGCAAAAGCGGCCTGTAATCCGAGATTTATCCATAGTTTTCAGCTTTGCGTTTCATGTTTGGGTCCCGGGAGCTGATAGCACAATCCGCGCATGCGCACTGGTGTCCTCATCTACTCGAAACTATGGCTAAATCTCGGATTACAGGCCACTTTTGCTTCAAACGAAATCTTACATTAAGACATCGGGCTTCTATGATTTGAAAAGTGCTAAAGTTTGTGTTATTTGGACACCGCAAAGTAATGCCCCGAGCATATGATACAGCACCATGTTAACGGATACGGGATCATTAGTAGAACAGAACGGCTCAACATAAGTTCTGCGATACTGCTCCAATTGACAGAAAAATGCTATGGGTGAGTAAAACTTCTTGTTTTATTGCTGAAAGAAGGCTCAGATTGTAAAAAAAAACGTTAATTTGCCTTTAAAGTTCACAGGAGTCAATTTTCTGTAATGTGGGACCTTTAATGCCAAAACCAGAATCCATAACCAGACTTAACTTTAGTTTATAACAAACATAAATAAATACATAAATAAATACATAAATAAATAAAAAAGTTATAGTCAGTGTTAAATCTCAGCTGTGTGTGCATGTGATGGCTGAATCTGACAGCTGCTCTATAACTGGGACACTCACACGCTGGGCCCAGCACTCCAAGGCATCTGACAAAGTACAATGGGCTCTCTTGTCTTCCAAAGGAGCACTGGGGAGAGGAAAAAAAAATCCAAACCAAAAAAAGAAGTTGTGAATAAGCGAGAGAAGAACACAGGAAGAAACACGATAAGCAAGGTAGCGCTGGGAGGAAACGGAGGAGCAGAGTGTAGCAACAGCAGCCTGGAAGTTAAAGATAGTATTAAAAGAGAAGGCACAGTGCGGCACAGAAGTGACTTAACTTCATGCTCCTGTAGTGTCCGTGTAATCTGCATCATGTTGGCTCTTGGTATTCCATCTGCTGCCTCCTGATTGGCTGTCAACAAGGCCACAGCAAACAATGCAGGGATGTGAAGTGGAAGTATTAAGACAGAGATTGTTAAATTGTACAGCAAAATAACAAATGTGTCTTATGCAGTAATAGTTTCGCGTTCTAAACTTGTTTTTTTAGCATCAAGACGAGACCAAGCTTGACTCTGGACTAAACCAAGTCTAAAGATGAATTAATTTTAAATGTTGAATGTGGAAATGTGGATAATACATGGTTTGATTGTAAATGGGTGGATATTTGGATGTATTTTGAGCTAAATCTGTTATAAACTGTCCCCTCTTGACATCAATGTATTTATACAAGGTTCTTGTTAAAAAATAAATCAAAATAAAATAAAACTGGTTTAAATCTTGAATACAGTAGACTAGATTTAAAAGAACTACGAGTAACTAAAAGCTCTAACTTTATAGCATCACTACAACAAAAAGGCCTTATGTAGCAGAAAATGGACCTAAATGACAAGACAAGTTATTGAGATCCAACTTCTACAAGAATAATTAAAAAAAAAAAAAATCTGCTACTTGAACCACAGTTTGAGAACCATCTGCTATGATAGAAACTACCTAATGCCATTGACACAATAACAATAAAGCTGTATAATTCCAGTTAACTGTTTACTTAAAAGACAGTGTCACAGAAAGGCATGAGCTGTGTGAAATAAATAGCAGAATGAACCAATATTTAGCCATAGAAGTTCCTTACTCAACCATCTACAGCTCTAATCTTGTATTACAATGAAATAACAAGAAATACTGAGCCCCAAAATATATCATTCCAGCTATCATTTATTGAACGATTGGTCGATGTATTCATTATTGTGACGGGCCTAGTTCTTGTATTTTCTTGGTTTAATGGTATGATATACAGTAGTTGAGCAATCGTTCCAATACATAGCAATTTACAGCCTCCTCCTAAATTAATAGTACCTCCTGCTGTGTGAACCCTTTTTATGAGCTAATCAGTGCTCGGTGGATTTATTTTCCTAGAGCAAAAAATGGGTATTATTTCTGATTATCGATTCACACTGAAATCTCCTCGTACACTTAGTCTTCTTTTACCTTACCAAGATCTCCTGACTTGGAGGGGCAAGCTGGCTGCAGACCAAGCGTCAGAATAAAAGCTCTGTTAGTACCTTGGCTGACATTGTATTAGACACACACGCGCGCACACGGACACACACACACACACAACACACACACACACACACACACTCACTCCTGGCAGCTTTTACTACCTCTTGTATATAGCCGGGTCCACTCTTGGCAGGTAAGCTCAAGGACTCTCTGAAAGGCTATTTAACAGACGAGGTAACGTACAAACAGCCTGCGCATAACTCCTGTCCAAGTCCGAGATGTTGTTTAGTATGCTGCCCAGCTGATGAGAGGAGACTGACCGCTTTAAGTGATCACTGTTCTCGATGGAGGTTCCAAGGTGGTAGGAGCCCTCATATTTATTAACACTGTAGCTCGCCAAGTGCTTAATCAAAAATTGTGGTAAATCTTCCTTTTCAGTTTTGTATAGTTGAGCTGAATGATTTGGAGAAATCTATCTTTTGGCAATTTTCTGAAGTATTAGAAGTGCATTTAAATTCAAGATTCTGTTCACATGTCCAAGCGTATTAGCGCTTGAGAGAAGATGGAAATATAAACTGCTAAACAGAGAACATAGCAGGTGATGGCTGATGAGCTTTGGCGATATCTTTGGGTTGATTTTTGTAGGGCTGATTCTGACCATATATATATATATATATATATATATATATATATATATATATATATATATATATATATATATATATACAGTGCCGTGAAAAAGTATTTGCCCCCTTCCTGATTTCTGTGTTTTTTGCATATTTATCACTCAAAACATTGTCAGATCATCAAACCAATTTTAATATCACACAGAAACAACCCAAGGAAAGACAAAATTCAGTTTTTGAATGATGATTCCATTTATTAGTGCACAAAAAAAATCTAAACCTATCTGGCCCTATGTGAAAAAGTAATTGCCCCCCTTGTTAAATCACAAACTAACTGTGACTAACCACAGTTTTGAGAAAACTTAGTTCAGTTCTACATGCCACACCCACACCTGATTGTCACCACCTGTGTTGAATCAAGAAATCACTTAAATAGTTCCTGTCAAACAAAGTGAAGTTGGCTACAACATCTCAAGAACAAACACATCATGCCACGATCCAAAGAAATTCAAGAACAAATGAGAAAAAAAGTGATAGAAGTCTATAATTCAGGAAAAGGTTACAAAGCCATTCCCAAAGCTCTGGGGCTCCAGCGAACCACTGTCAGAGCCATTATTCAAAAATGGAGGAAACTGGGAACAGTTGCAACCCTTCCCAGGAGTGGTCGACCAACTAAGATTACTCCAAGAGTGCGACGACGGCTCATTCAGGAAGTCACAAAAGAACCTAGACGCACATCGAAAGAACTACAGGCCTCGTTGGCCTCAGTTAAGGTCAGTGTTCATGACTCCACCATTAGAAAAACACTGGCCAAAAATGGCATCCATGGAAGAGTTCCCAGGAGAAAACCACTGCTTTCACAAAAGAACACAAAGGCTCGTCTCACCTTTGCCAAAAAGCACCTTGATGACCCTCAAGACTTTTGGAGAAACATTTTGTGGACCGATGAGTCTAAAATTGAACTTTTTGGAAGGTCTGCAGCCCGTTTCATCTGGCGTAAAAATGGCACAGCATTTGATAAAAAGAACATGGTGCCCACAGTAAAGCATGGTGGTGGCAGTGTGATGGTCTGGGCCTGCTTTGCTGCCTCAGGACCAGGACAACTTGCTGTGATTGACGGAAAAATGAATTCTGCTGTTTACCAGAAGATCCTGAAGGAGAATGTCCGGCCATCAGTTCGTGCCCTCAAACTCAAGCGCTCTTGGATCATGCAACAGGACAATGATCCAAAACACACCAGCAAGTCCACCTCTGAATGGCTCAAAGAAAACAAAATTAAGGTTTTGGAGTGGCCAAGTCAAAGTCCGGATTTAAATCCGATTGAGATGCTGTGGTGTGACCTTAAACGGGCAGTTCATACAAGAAAACCCTCCAATATGGCAGAATTGAAACAATTCTGCATAGAAGAGTGGGCCAAAATCCCTCCCCAGCGGTGTGAAAGACTCATCACCAATTATCGCAAACGTTTGGTTACAGTTATTGCTGTCAAAGGAGGCTCAACTGGCTATTAGATTAAGGGGGCAATTACTTTTTCACATAGGGCCAGATAGGTTTAGATTTTTTTTGTGCACTAATAAATGGAATCATCATTCAAAAACTGAATTTTGTCTTTCCTTGGGTTGTTTCTGTGTGATATTAAAATTGGTTTGATGATCTGACAATGTTTTGAGTGATAAATATGCAAAAAACACAGAAATCAGGAAGGGGGCAAATACTTTTTCACGGCACTGTATATATATATATATGGTCTCTCACTCTCATCCAGCTCGGGTCCTCTACCAGAGGCCTGGGAGCTTGAGAGTTCTGCGCAGTATCTTTGCTTCTTTGCTGTTCCTAGTACTGCACTTTTCTGGACTGAGATGTCTGATGTTTTTCCTGGGATCTGTTGTAGCCACTCCTCCAGTTTGGGGGTTACAGCCCCGAGTGCTCCGATCACCACGGGCACCACTGATGCCTTCACCTTCCAGGCCTTCTCCAGCTCTTCCTTGAGCCCCTGGTATTTCTCTAGTTTCTCGTGTTCCTTTTTCCTGATGTTACCATCGCTTGGTATTGCAATGTCCACCAGCACGGCTCTGTTCTGTTGCTTATCCACCACCACTATGTCTGGTTGGTTCGCCATCACCATTCTGTTAGTCTGTATCTGGAAGTCCCATGGGATCTTGGCTCGGTCATTCTCCGCAACCTTCAGAGGTGTTTCCCACCTTGACCTTGGGGTCTCCAGCCCGTACTCTGCACAGATGTTTCTGTACACTATGCCCGCCACTTGGTTGTGTCGCTCCATGTATGCTTTCCCTGCCAGCATCTTACACCCTGCAGTTATGTGCTGGACTGTCTCAGGAGCCTCTTTGCACAGCCTACACCTTGGGTCTTGTCTGGTGTGGTAGATCTGGGCCTGTATTGCTCGGATGCTCAAGGCCTGCTCCTGTGCAGCCAGAATGAGGGCCTCTGGTCCTTCAGACCAGCCCTCTCCAGCCATTGGTAGGATTTCTTGATATCAGCCACTTCAGTTATGTTTTGCTGGTACGCCCCATGTAGGGGCTTGTCCTGCCATGATGGTCCCTCCAGCACCTCTTCCTCTGCACTCCACTGTCTGAGGCATTTCTTGAGCACATCATCTGTCGGGGCCTTGTCCTTGATGTACTTATGGATTTTCAATACTTTTCTACAAATTTGACCCTGCATCCCTCCCTACTGTTTATTTTGGGTTGTCTTATTCTTAAGACACATTGATACAACAGGGCAAAGTAATATAATCTTCTAAATACTGTTATGATTGATTTGCACTGCCATTATCATAGCTAAACATTAACATTGCGTTCATTACAGTTTGAACAAGCTGACCTGAGATGCACATTACTACGATGTTTATTTACGATTTTGTCACGTTTTCGCCCATTTTATCTCAGTCAGAGAAGGGTCAGGGTCATGTCCTGTTGTGCCCTAACAAAGCCTCTTCCTGCTTCTCTACAAAAACACGACTGATGCAACCACCACATCCACTAGCAGCAGGGAACCAGACAACTACTGAATGCAATATAGTGTGGATATAAAAAGTCTACACACCCCTGTTAAAATGCCAGGTTTTTGTGATGTAAAAAAAAATGACAGCAAGACAAATAATTTCACAACTTTTTCCACCTTCAATGTGACCTATAACCTGTACAACACAACTGAAGAACAAACTGAAACCTTTAAAGTGGAAAAATATAAAATAAAAAACTTAAGAAGAAGAAGAAGAAGTGAACTTTAACTACCTTTAACTACCTTTAACTACCTTTAACTACCTTTAAAACTACCTGGTTGCATAAATATGCACACCATTGCATAAATATGCACACCATTGGCAAAAGGAGAAATTCAGAAATGACCTGGCTAGCCCTATTGTTTTCAGGTCAGGTCCAGAGGTGTGAAAACACCCATTAGGACCCTGAATGGCAATGCTAACAAGACCCCACACTCCACTCCCACTGCATATTTAATAAGCCTACCTAACTAACAGAAACTACAAACAAATATGTGTGGTAGTTTCTGAGTAATTTCGTTGTAGTTAGCTCCTCCCTTCAGGCAGATATAAGGCATTGTCCACCAGCATTTGACCAGAACTGAAGAAGCAGCTTAGATGAGCTGAGAAACATATTCAACCAAATAAACTTTTGTCCAGTTGACCAATTGAATTTCTTCTTTTGCCATGGATTCTACCTGGACGACTGAAGGATTCCACACACATGCACACCCTTAAACTTATACTTTGTTGCAGCACCTTTGGCTTCTTTTACAGCACTCAGTCTTTTTGGGTACGAGCGTATCAGCGTGGCACATCGTGATGTGGCAATATTTGCCCACTCTTCATTGCAAAACCACTCCAAATATGACAGATTGCGAGGGCATCTCCTATGCACAGCCCTCTTCGGATCACCCCACAAATGTTTGATGGGATTCAGGTCTGGACTCTGGCTGGGCCATTCCAAAGCCTCAGTCTTATTCCAGCCATTCTTTTGTTGACTTAGATGTGTGCTTTGGGTCATTGTCGTGCTGAAAGGTGAAGTTCATCTTCAGCTTTCTAACAGAAGGCCAAAGGTTTTGTGCCAACACTGACTGGTATTTGGAACTGTTCCCTGTTCATAATTCCCTCCACCCTGACTAATGCCCCAGTTCCAGGTGAAGGAAAAACCGCCCCAAAGTTGCTGCCACCACCAGGCTTCACTGTTGGTATGGTGTTATTTTGGTAATTTATTTTCGCACCAAATATACCTTTTGGAATTATGTCCAAAAAGTTCAACCTTGATTTCATCAGACCATAACACATCAAATGTTTGGGAGATTTCAGATGTCTTTTTGCAAAATTAAGCTGGGTTTGGATGTTTTTCTTTGTAAGATAAGGTTTCCGTCTTGCCACCCTACCCCATAGCCCAGACATATGAAGAAGACGGAAGATTGTTGTCACATGTACTCGTACACAGCCAGTATGTGCCAGAAATTCCTGCAGCTCCTTCAATGTTGCTGTCAGCCTCTTGGTAGCATCCCTGACTAGTTTTCTTCTCGCCTTATCAATTTTGGACGGATGCTGTTCTTGGTAATGTCACTGTCACCGTCATCATCAAGTGGAGAAAATATGTGCCATATTTTCTCCACTTGATGATGACGGTCTTCACTATGTTCCATGGTATATTTAATTCCCTGGAAATTCTTTTGTAGCCTTCACCTGACTGATCTCTTTAAATAATGAGATCCCTCTGATGCTTTGGAAACTCTCTTCGGACCATGGCTTGAACCACTGGAAGATGTCGCTACAAGAATGTCATGAAAAGCCTACTAGAAGAGCTGAATTTTATTTGGGGTTGATCAGAGACACTTTATTTGGTGACAAGTGTGCTGACTTCAGTTTAACATGCGTTTGAATGTAATTGGTTAAATCTGAACACAGCCACATCCTGAGTTATAAAAGGGTGTGCACACTTATGCAAACACATTATCTCAGTTGTTTACTTCATCTCCCTGAAAGTTTTCTGTTTGTTTTTCAGTTGTGTTGTACAGGTTATAGGTCACATGAAAGGTGGAAAAAGTTGTGAAATTATTTTTTCTTGATGTAATTTTTTTTACATCTCAAAAACCTGCCATTTGAAAAGGGGTGTATAGACTTTTTATATCCACTGTATTTGAAATAGTTAGAACTTGCATACAGATCTTACTATGCATTTTATTTGAGAACTCTTTGAAAATAGCTATGAAAAGAGACTTTAATATTCATACAGTCAAGCTTTAGAAAGGTGGCATGTCAGAAATAAATACAGTTCTTTCTTAGCTCAAGGACAGAAACCTTTGGTTAGTGACAAAAACTTTTTTTAGCCACAGCCAATCATCTACAATGATTTGCATATTGCTTTAGCAGATGATTAGCCAGATGTTTTCACCATAACGTCCAGTTTTCAAGCTTTTAAGACGCTATGGCTGGATTACACATGTATTAAAAT
Organism: Paratrypauchen microcephalus; assembly: GCA_036785185.1. NCBI lineage: Eukaryota > Metazoa > Chordata > Actinopteri > Gobiiformes > Gobiidae > Paratrypauchen > Paratrypauchen microcephalus. The sequence goes on along the minus strand of JAVJIX010000019.1, from coordinate 5,219,258 downwards.
ATGCATAGTTGTTGTTTTGTTTAGTTTTTTTCTTCTGTTTATTGCCCTGAAGATTACAACATAGAAAACAGGTGTCTGCACAAACCTTCCTTACGTTTCTATGGAAATGTGGTTCTTTTGGCAATAATCTTCCACTTTATGACATAAAACATGATATGCAACCTCCAGAAAGTTACATATCTTTACGTATCTTTAATGTCTGGGAAAAGTTTAAAGGAAAAAAAAAAAGAACTTTTTCAACATTTGAAAACACCCTACTAGCTTATTGTGTCTGGCTGAAAGGACTAGACTGAAAAGCAGTTTGTTTTCTTCGTCTCTTAGGGAGTGGGTAAGTAAATAGAGCTTTTTATCAAGTCGAGTTTCCATTGTAGAAGATGGGCGTGAACTATTGCACTGAACACACATAGATGAACACAGGCTCGGACAGGCACACAGGGATCCAGTAGAGAGGGCATATCCCATATCTCAGACAACCTCAGAGGAAAGTGCACGGTGCTCAAGGAGTAGTGGGTATAGGATTTCTACATAACAGGTGGGATAGACTCTGCGTCATCTGTGATTGGGTCAAGTTGCACATTTTCACCCACAAGTCTGTCAGTAGGTCCCAGGCCTCAATGAATGCAATGACCTAACACATGCCATACTTTGACTACCACAAATGTTCTCATGTATTATTATTTTTTTAATAATCATATCCGTTAAGGCAGTCCACATGTATAAAAAGGCCTGACGTACAATAAACAAATACACCTTAAAAAGTCAGTTACTAGTAGTGCTGAGAATCACAGGGTCCCCCGTGATTTGATAAATGATTTATGGCTAGTGATAAAATGTGATCATGACAGTATTTCTTTGAAACCACTAACTGTGTGTGTAACCTGTACGTATGTTTTTTGACAATAAAGCTGACTTTGAACTTGAACTTTACATTCGTTTTAATCATCAAAATAGTGAATGTGTCAAATGTATTGCATTAACAAGTTTCTTTCCCCTCAATACACAACAAAAGTGCAGCAAAAAAATTTTTTTGGCGATATATAGATATAGCAGGCCACAGTAACGATACTACAACATTATCAGATGATAATGCTAAATGCATTCAAACAAAGATAAAACAGGGCTCTGACGTTTTGAGCGGGGTCGTGCGTGAGACTGCGTAATTTCCGAGGAGCGCGGGGGGGTGAACAATTTTTCCCGAGGAGCGGCTGAAAACGCACGGTGCCTGCATTATCTAACCGATTTTCTGGGCACAGAAATACCATGTGTGGCGTGTGAACACGTCGAATTGCGTGTGTCACACTCTCAATGCGTGAGACTTGAGAGCCCTGGATAAAACATGATTTCAAATGGGATTAATGAAGACCCAAAAGAAAAAGAAAATCAAAGTACGATTTTTTTAAAGATCCCATGGCATTAAATTTTAATGCCATGGACGTTAATAATTACACATTAACGAATAATGAACGTTAATGTGAGCTCCCCTACCCTGTTTACCCTGACGTCACATTTGTGGAACGGTTTCCACTCCCCGTCTGGATGTCTACCCACCGTCTCTGGAAATCATGCCCAGAGATCTTGGACCGCAAACGAGCTACGCAATGCGAGATGCGTTTTTATTTGCCTGGAGACACGTGAGAATGTTTCCAGGCTCGGATGTCCTTTATCCGAGCCTCCGAACTTCTGAAACAGCAGTGGTTTAATTTTATTTTCTGTGGAAATGTGTTTTTTAATGCAAATCGTCTCATATCTTCCTCCGCACTTACACACATGGAAGTGGGGACAGCGCACCGCTAAACAAGGAAAGAGTGGAGAGTTTGGCCACACCCCCACCCGCTGCACTGGCCTGTCTCTGTCCTCCTCATTTGCATTCAAGCAACAATGCCCATAATAAAGCGTTTCAGAGTCAGAGTCATATCTCATGCCCTGAGGCTTGATTTTGGAGGATTCATTTACAGTATTAGTGAACCATTAAGGCGCCATATAAAAGCATCAAGAAGTACCATGTCATGGGATCTTTAAATCTGTTGAATTGACTTTGATTTGGACAATCTTTTTGACAGAAATGTATTTGAGATGGTATAACATGATTTTGGTGTTTTCAGTCCTATCTGCAGTTTTTAATGCAATTTGTATAACCTGATTGTCCACAGGCATGGCTGAGGATGTATGGTTACCTGCCCCAGGCCAGCAGGCAGATGTCCACCATGAGGTCAGCTCAAATCCTCTCCAGTGCCGTCAGTGACATGCAGAGATTCTACGGCCTGGAGGTGACTGGCCAAATGGATGCCCAAACAATAGAGTAAGCACAACTACATTACAGGATTTGTGCAATAGCAATTTGAAATGGTATACAGTAGTCGATATGTAAGTGTTTTCATTCATTTTTAAGACAAATAAACCTCTTTTTTAAAAGTGGATTAAACACATAAATTCTGCCCACAACTACATTTCAAATAGAGCTGCTAAACTGGGCTGTGTTTAGAGAGTAAAGCGAGTAAGGTATCCACACTCCTCTCCCGTAGCCAGGGGTTTGTAATCAGAGACACGTAGGTTTAATCAAACAAGTAGTGTGGGATGTCACGAACTACTTGAAATTCCAGTGGGAAATGGAGGAGATTATGGACCAGATGTCTCATAAAAAAAAATCTGCCTGACATGAGATAAATGTCAGGCAGATCAATCACAGCTCAACATTTATTGAAATATTTAGTACTAGCAAATGTATTCCTTTTTTAATATCTAAAAGCAAAATCCACTATTCAAGTGTCACTACTCTTGCTGAGGCTGCCTGTGTCATTCTTATTATTAAATTACATCTTGAGCATAGCAACCAAAAAAGCATACAATCTCTTGGGTAATTTATTCCTTACCACGCTCTTTGCTTCCTGTTTTTGACTTTTGTAATTCCTTTAGGGCAATGAGAAGACCTCGATGTGGTGTGCCTGACAAATTTGGAGGCCAGATAAAAACCAACGTGCGGCGGAAACGCTATGCCCTCACTGGACATAAATGGAATAAAAATCACCTTACATACAGGTACATTTCAAATAACTTTACCAAGGGGAAGGCTGCTGAATTCACAGTGTTCATTTCTTCAATGTATTTGTTGTTACCATAGCATCCAGAACTACACTCCGAAAATTGGGGAATACAACTCATTTGAGGCTATCCGGCGAGCTTTTAAAGTCTGGGAGAAGGTCACGCCTCTAACCTTTGACGAAATCCCCTACCAGGAGATCAAATATGGCCGTAGAAAGGAGCCTGACATCATGATCTTCTTTGCTTCTGGTTTCCACGGCGACAGCTCTCCTTTTGATGGAGAGGGAGGCTTCTTGGCACATGCTTATTTCCCTGGTCCCGGAATGGGGGGAGACACTCACTTTGACTCTGACGAACCCTGGACAATAGGAAACCAAAATTTACAAGGTGAGAGTAGGATTGTATATTGAGAGTTTTTCATAGTGCTACTGAAGTGTGTATTTTGTCTGGCACAACTTTAGGAATCACATAATAAGTTTTCATAAGGAGGTTGTTATTTTTCTAACAAGAACTGCAATAAGAGTTGCCATTTATGTTTTCAAAAACTCACATGTCAGAACACGTTTTATGCAAAATAAGACAGGGTATTTTGTTGTTTCTTGAGGAAATTATGGTGCTTTAAAACTGCAGCCTTTGTGATTTGCCAAGTGTTCACTGAAATTGCAATTCAGATTCCATTTCGATTAGTCTTGCAACCCATAGATTTTTATTGCAGTCCGTAGATATCTCATATAGATATAGAAACTTCAAATCATACCAAAAAACTTTGATTATTATTAGTGCTTTAAATGTTTAGATAATGCAGGAGTGGGCATTGAAAAAGTGGGTACTGAAAAATAATATCAGATATTTTTTGGAACCCTGACAGAAATGTGCTACAGTATGCCTATAAATGAATCGACTGAAGCATCAGACAAATGTGAATTGACTACAAAATTTATCCTTTTCTGCATTACAAAAAATCAGAGCTCAAACGGGCGAGTTTGAACAAGGCACCTTATTGACGTCAGATCGAAAAAAGAAATGCAAATGCAGTTCCACCCCCGTCTGTCTGTACTCAGCGTCTCTGTAAATCACGCCCAGAGAGTTTGGACTGCGAATGCGCTAGGCAATGCGAAATGCGTTTTTTTATTTGCCTGGAGGCACGTCCGAGTGTTTCTAGGCTCGGAAGTCCTGTATCTGAGCCTCTGGACCTTTGAACAGCAGTGGTTTAATTTTATTTTCTGTGGAAATTTGTTTATTTTTCAATGGAACGGTTCAAATCTCTCCCCCCGTGCAAAAACAAGGAAATGGATCAGTTGAGGGCTGACAGCGGAGAGCGGAGTGTTTGGCCACGCCCCCACCCTCTACTATTGGCCAGCTCTTTTCTCCTCATTTGCATTCAAGCAACAACGCCCATTATAGAGTGTTCTGAGTGAGAAAAATTACTCTTTCTCAGCTTATCTCTGTTTCTCATGCACTGAGTGTTGATTTTGAAGAAGGATTCATTTACAGTATTAGGGAACCATTAAGGAGCCATATAAAAGCATCAAGAAGTACCATGTCATGGGATTTTTAACACAAAGTTCATACCTGCACTGAAGTTACACTGAAAGTTTTTTTGTTTTTGTTTTTCTTTCTTTAGCTTTGATAGTCTTCTTATTATATCTTGTTATATTATTTATTTATTTATTTATTTATTTATTTATTTTCTATCCCTTGAGATGCACCATCATCTCCTCTATTTGGAGTCAAAAACACATTTAACCCGACAGATGAGTCCACATTTCGTTTTAATTGGATGCAAAAATAAGAGCATTATTTTTAAGTGTCCTGCAGTGGAGTTTGCACTGAGTAACCCTGCTGACCAGAGGGGATTTTTACAACAATGCTCTTTCCTGCTCTGTAATCTGCATAGATGGTGCAGCCCTCAGACAGCTGTGTTGTGTGTGTGATCAGCCCAGTGGAGGATGTGTTGCAGGACACTTCACAGGGACAGTGGAATGCCCTGTAAGTGGGACTGTGTTCCACTCCACCACTCCTGGAGACTGGGGCTTTTGTTGCCCGACAGCATTTGATCTGCCCAGAGGCAAAGTGCAACCAAATTACTAACTCCGAACTGTACCCAGACATGCCCAGTCAGTGTAACAGTCTGAAAACGCCCTCTTTGCTAAGTGACTAGAGTTCCGCTACAACTGTGGACGTTTTTGTGTTATTCTCACAGAAGATTTGAGTTCAATTATTGACTTTTAGGTTAAGCAATACTCCTTTCTAATAGGTACACCTTAATTTAATGCTAATCCTTTATGAAAGTAAGATAATACTATAAAGCTATGTAATTGCAATGTCAGAGAGGAAGGAAAACACTGCCTGATCTCACTGTCATGTGTTAGAGAAGTAATAATTGCTTGAAAATCTTGTGATGCAAAGTGTGATTAATCTTCCACTCTGACCAAATCATCCTCCTGAGGCTTCCAATAATAGGTACTTTTTCCTTATACACTATTGAAAGAAGCTGTTAAAAAGAGACGTAAACAAAAACATAACAGAAGTTTGCTGGAAGCGTGGTTTACTTTGCGTTCTTTTTGTCGAGCTGAAAGGTTGTCACGGCGACTTGACAGAGGCCTCTTTATTTGTCAGCTCTGTCTCGCTCCCCTTGACTTCCCCCTCTCGAGTGTTTGTTGCAGCTTAGCATAGCATGAGGACATTCATGTGACTCAAATGAAAGATGGGAGGGAGAGGAACTGTGCTGCTGTCTGTTTTTGTGTGTGTGATGCATATTCACTGCAAGGATATTCCCAAATACCAAGCCCACAGTGAGAGGATGATGATGATGTCACTGCCAAAAAATTGACCAATCAGCACAGGGCATCGCAGGGTTCAGAGATTAACCAGTGCATGGGCCAGGCTACAAAGAAGTCTTGACTAAGGGGAAGTCGTCAACTGTGAGCGGGGTTGACTTGACCGATAAGAGCCATAGAATCGAGCTATGTGCGATAAAGCATCCATAAGTGGTGGACACAGGCTGAAGTACTGGTCAGTGTGCCACATGTGTTAGACTGCTGCAGAGACATGGGACAAGCACATTCTTTCACTGGTTAGTGAAGTGTGCTGATTCATACCTTGAGAGTAGGGCTGTTGTTGACTAAGTACCATGGAGCAATGTATTTATTTATAAGATAAATTAAACTTACCAAATACCAAATTTTCAGCTAACTCACTCACTTACTTCTCCCTTCTGCTGTTGTCCCATATGAATTTTTATCATCTAAATTAAATTAGTAGTCAACTAAAACACACATTGGTTGACTAAGACATTATTAGCTAGGGATGCACCGAATATTCTGTGAAATATTGTAAAAAAAAAGCCACATGTGGCTTTCGGTGGATTGAGTTAAAAGTAAGACAGAATAGTGGCTTGTGATGCAATGACACAATCAAACAACGTGCAGTGATGTGGTGATCTGGTGCCTTCTTTAAAATGCTTTAAAATGACTGGAAACGCTACTGGATTATTTAAAGAATATCGTATTTTCCGCACTATAAGGCGCACGTAAAAGCCTTCAATTTTCTCAAAAATCTGATGCGCCTTATATATGGATCAATATTGGTTAATCATGGCTACCGTAGTCAGCCACTACTGTAGCTTCTATTCTATGCGCCTTATAATGCGGTGTGCCCTATATATGAAAACAGTTTTAAAATAGGCCATTCATTGAAGATGCGCCTTATAGTGCGGAAAATACCGTACTAAATAAACATTTACTTTCTTTTAAAAGCATGTCTAAAAATGTATTCTAGGCTATTTATGCAGTATTTAAAAAATAGTGAAAAGCTTAACAACCACATTTGATATTCGGTTTTAAATGTTTAATTTTTATTCAGTTTTGGCCACAAATTTTCATTTTGGTGCATCTCTAATATTAGCCAATTAGTAATAATGACTAGTTACGTGACAGTTCCATTCACTCATGGTTATGTCGGGTCTTTTTGAATGAAACTGAGATTATGAATAGTTTGGGATCAATAAAAATGTGTAGTGTTTTAATGTAGCAAAGTGATTTGGGTTTTCCATAAGCTTTTATAATTCCACCCAGGTTTGACTATCATAAATGCTCTGTGCATTTATTTTATTTGAATAGTTTTTCATCAAAATAATGAATACTGTTATAATGCAGGCTGAGACATTTAACAGTGAATTTACAAAGAAATAAGTAAATCAGCTGGGGGCCCTTTCCTCTTTAATTCGAACTGAAGTAAATTTTAATAGTTGTTAATGCCTTGACCTTATACAGAATAAACAAATGATAAAATGATTGTGTTTTTGCTTATATTTGTAATACAGATCTTGTGATCATTTAATTATATGTATTCAATTACCATTTTGTCTTTTTATGATTGTAGGTAATGACCTCTTCCTTGTAGCCATCCATGAGTTGGGTCATGCTTTGGGATTGGAGCACTCCAACAACCCCCTGGCCATCATGGCTCCTTTCTACCAGTGGATGGAGACTGAAAACTTCCAACTCCCTGAAGATGACCGACGGGGAATCCAACAGATCTATGGTACTCTTTTGCTTATAGGACCCTTTAACGAGTATTTTGTTTTAAATAATACATCAATCATAGGTAATACATAGATTATTATACATTTTATTCATTGTAAAAGGTAATATTGACATAAATTTATTCAATAATAGAAACATGTCCATTTAGTTCCTGTTAAAATTGCAGAACTGATAGTCCCTGGCTCTCCATAGTGGCATTTCACAGTTGCAAGCAAGTCCTATTTTTATTATTGGAAAAATGCCTGAATTTTATGAATAAATGCATTGTGAAATCAGAGATTTTTTACTGATATATTGAACTATATTTGGTAATTTCTTGAGCTGTTCTATCAAGAGGAGTGTGTTTTCTTTTATTTTACTAAATTATTTTGTGACCTCGCTACAGTTTTGTTGCTTGTTTAGTGAATGGTAAGTTGTTTATGGAATACTTTTGACATAATCACTGTTTTGGTAATTAAAATGGATGAATTTCAAATTAAGGTAGTGGCTTAACAAATAATTGCTGCTTTTAAAATATATTTGGCTCTTAAAGGTCCCATGGCATGAAATTTTCACTTTCTGAGGTTTTTGAACGTTAATGTGAGCTCCCTTACCCTGTTTAGCCCCCCCCCCCCATGGTTAAAAGTTGTGAAATGTCTAAACTGAGCATTTGCGATCCTTTTCTGCATTAGAAAAAATCGGAGCTCAAACGGGCGATTTTGAACAAGGCACCTTATTGACGTCAGATCGAAAAAAGAAATGCAAATGCAGTTCCACCCCCGTCTGTCTGTACTCAGCGTCTCTGTAAATCACGCCCAGAGAGTTTGGACTGCGAATGCGCTAGGCAATGCGAAATGCGTTTTTTTATTTGCCTGGAGGCACGTCCGAGTGTTTTTTAAGCTCGCAAGTCCTTTATCTGAGCCTCTGGACCTTTGAACAGCAGTGGTTTAATTTTATTTTCTGTGGAAATGTGTTTATTTTTCAATGGAGCGCTTCCCATCTCTCCCCCGTGCAAAAACAAGGAAATGGATCAGCTGAGAGCTTAGAGCGGAGAGCGGAGAGTTTGGCCACGCCCCCACCCTCTACTATAGGCCAGCTCTTTTCTCCTCATTTGCATTCAAGCAACAACGCCCATAATGGCCTGTTCAGAGAGAGAAAAATTACTCTTTCTCATCTTATCTCTTTTGAAGAAGGATTCATTTACAGTATTAGGGAACCATTAAGGAGCCATATAAAAGCATCAAGAAGTACCATGTCATGGGATCTTTAAAAAAACTGTGATATATCGCAGAATATCGTATGCAATATACGGATTATCGCATGTATCGCCATATTGTGTTATTACTGTCATGTATCGTGTATTGTATCAGATCATGTATAAATCAAATTGAATATAATGAAAATCCACTTTGAACACAATCTTCTTCTGTATAGGTCAACCCGACAGCAGTCCCACACAAGCACTGCCCACTGTCACACCTCGCCGTCCGGACCCCAGACCTCCTCAGAATCCCCCGCAGAACCCCCCGCAGAATCCCCCTCGCTACCCGGACCGGCCCAGGACCACAGACCGGCCAGACCACTACGGACCAAACATCTGCGAAGGCAACTTTGACACAGTCGCTATGCTCAGAGGAGAAATGTTTGTTTTCAAGGTAAATACTTTTCATGACGCAGCTTTTTTTTTTTTTTACCCCGCATGGCCTTGTTTGGTCTTTGGCTGTTAGCTGGAAGGCTGCGTTCTGACAACTTAATTGTGTAGATAAATTGGTTATCCTTTTATAGATGTACAAGATTAATGCCACGTGCTTGGTCTGTTTTCAATCAGGTCTCTCGGATTGTAAACCAATACAGCCTGCGTTTTATGAGGCAGAAAACTGGTAAAAGGGTGCAGCGTGATCAGGTGCTGGCCTTAAACAGCCTCTAGTCCAACAAAACATTAACAAGGGCTGACTCAGCAGGTTGCCTTCAATTGTTTCCTGGTTGGTATCTTGTAGATAAAGGAGACAAATTAGTAAACAGTTAAGCATCAAGCTGCGCTCTTGTGAAAGTTTGATGCAGGGCTACAAGATTAATCACAGTAGAAATGAAACTGCAATTTGAATGGAAGCAATTAGCAAATTTTAAAAGCTTCAAGTACCATAATTTCCTTGCCTGAAATCTGATTCCTGTATTATTTTGTCAGTTCATATTTCCGTCTTTTTGTCAGTTCCTCTCAACGCCTTCAAAATATGAACTTTGAACCACATCCTATTATCAAAACAACATCACAAAACTAATCGCAATCACAATGCTTGTCAGAAAAAATGCAGTGAGATATTTTTACTACTCCATGGATTTTATTAAAGATCCCATGACATGGTACTTCTTGATGCTTTTATATGGCTCCTTAATGGTTCCCTAATACTGTAAATGAATCCTTCTTCAAAATCAACACTCAGTGCATGAGAAACAGAGATAAGATGAGAAAGAGTCATAAATATCTCAAACTCTTTATTCTGGGCGTTGTTGCTTGAATGCAAATGAGGAGAAAAGAGATGGCCAATAGTAGAGGGTGGAGGCGTGGCCAAACTCTCAGCTCAGAGCTCAGAGCCCACAGCTGATCCATTTCCTTGTTTTTGCACGGGGGAGAGATTTGAAGCGTTCCATTTAAAAATAAACACATTTCCACATAAAATAAAATTAAACCACTGCTGTTCAAAGGTCCAGAGGCTCAGATAAAGGACTTCCGAGCCTAGAAACACTCGGACTTGCCTCCAGGCAAATAAAAAAAACGCATTTCGCATTGCCTAGCGCATTCGCAGTCCAAACTCTCTGAGCGTGATTTACAGAGACGCTGAGTACAGACAGACGGGGGTGGAACTTCGATCTGACGTCAATAAGGTGCCTTGTTCAAAATCGCCCGTTTGAGCTCCGATTTTTTGTAACGCAGAAAAGGATCGCAAATGCTCAGTTTAGACATTTCACAACTTTTAACCATGGGGGTGGGGGGCCTAAACAGGGTAGGGGAGCTCACATTAACGTTCAAAAACCTCAGAAAGTGAAAATTTCATGCCATGGGACCTTTAATTAAATGTGAAAATCGATAATTAAATAAAAGAATCCATAAAACCTCTCTTACATAATTATTGGCTCTATAAATCATCCATATCTCAATACGAATGTATATTGAGAACTGACTATCGTTCCCCATGGTTTTATCATATCTCTTTAAAGCCGCATTAGCCTTTCTTTAAACCACAAAAGGATGAACTTCTAACTAGTTCCTATCTCTCATAAACCCTTCGGCTTATTGTTAATCTTCGCATGCATTAATTTCCAAGTCAATGTACTTACGGCTCTTGCTTGTTTTAAGTCCGTAGATACTGGGAAAGAGCGCTTTGTATTCTACCTTCTATAATATAATAGTTTTTTTACGCTAAACAAGGAGGACAGAGTCAATAAAATAAATGATGTTATTTAAACTGGCCTTGCTAAAACCTGAAACCCAGTAGTGTCTCACTGTAGTTTCTATGTACATAAGGGATAGGCGATACTGCTAGGTGAGTGTTAGAGTGGGGATAGGTCAAAAGGAGGTGTTTGACTCTGGTTCTTCTCTTCTGTGGAGAGGCTTGCAGATATGAGACAGGGAACATGCGAAAGAGCCATTAGGCATTGGCTGCGCTTCTCTGATGTTATCGTGATATCCTTACACGGTTCCATTTCAACTGTAGGGAGTGCACTGCATCTCTGCTACTGGGATTAGATGTTAGACTTGGATAAACTTACTTTCTCCACTAGGGAAGTCTCATAAATCATTTTAAAATTACTAGAAAGTACGTAATTGTGGCCAAGAGTTTTGAGCCTCGGTGTCGTGACATCGATTCCCAGCTCCAACATTTCGCTGAATGTGTATTACTGTACTGTTCAATGAAACATGCAGTAAAAATATATCTCATAAAGTAATAAAAAAAAAACATATTAAAGTATTTTTTGTAGATTTTTGAGGTAATTGTACTTTTTTAGTAGATTTTTAATCCTGTATTTGTACTTGTAATTGAGTGTATCAAGCCACATAACTGTAATTAGCTACATTTAAAATTATTGGAGTTACTGAGTACAGCACAAGTCTTACAGGTTGTACTTCCTGTATCCTGTTTTATGTGTATTTGGTATTCATACTAATAAAACACTATACTTTGTACTGAAACGACTCATTATAGAACCTTCCTTTAATGAGGATGATGGATATAACTTATTCAAGCATAGTACAGCGGAATTTCAAACAGTGCTGTATCAAAAGCCTGAGATGGACACACCCACTTGGTCTGTAAATAGAGACTGCAATAAGTGTGCCTGCCTGCGATCAGTAGCAGAGATGTCCAGCTGTCCGGACGTGCACATGGCCAGAGAATTATATTTGCGCTCTTAGATTTCACGTCCGCCTGTAACATCTCTATTCTGGGGTTTTTCCCTTCAGGCCCGAACAAGGTCTGGAAAGCATTTATCATATCACTAAAATTACATTACAGCCTTCATGCGCAAGTTCTTTCAAATGTCATTAACTGGCTTTAGAAATCAAATGAAGCCCCAGCATGTGTAATGGTCTGTTTAATGCGAACTTGTCAGCAGCGAAGAAAGACTTTGAATAGGTTGGTAGTTATTGGAATCTTGGCTGACTTCTTTAGTCATGTGTGGATAAATCACTTGTTAATTTGGAAGTAAATCCCCACCCTCCACTTTTATGCTGCGTGCTGGCCGGGATTTGAAGTGCCAACAGCACCACTTCATAGACAGGGTTAGGAGGAGAAAATGACTTGAAATATGTTGTTGGATTTTACTGAAGAATGCATGCAGAGCTGTCTTGAATCTCACACTGTGAGATGAGTTCTCCAGACAACTAATATGGTCAATTCAGCCTCAATATGCTTGCTGTGAGAGGGGGGCTGTCAGACCACACAAATCGAAATGCTTGTGTAGACCCATTCCCTTAGTCAGATGAGTTCTGTTCCATTCTGTGTCGTGCTGACAAACTGCCAGTTTGTCCGGAGTGAAGGACAAAACTCTCCAAGCGTGCCAGAAGAGAAGCAGCGTTTTACCGTTACATTATCCAGGACAAGACGGGCTACTGACTCACCGCTTCTGAATGGGCACGGTGTAAATCTGTCCACCGGCTCAAATGCAAGAACAACCACTGTGCTTTGCTGATGTGCCTCTCGTTGCCCTTGTGGTAATGTGAGTTTTAGACTTTGGGAGAGATTTAGGGATTATAGCATTAGAGTCATATTGGGATAAGTTGATAGTTGTGATAAAATGGAATGGAACTGTTTTTTTTTTTTTTTTTTTACTTTATTAACTTTTGTATGTGTAGCTTGAATGACAATACAGTATCTATCATTAATCTAAGAAGAGAGTTTTGGGTAAACAGCTAAATAAATAATTAAAGGTGCACTATGTCATTTTTCTGGTGGGATTTAGTATGGGATTTAATTTATCTATCTTGCAAATACAGCTGTTTTATTGCTGAAAATACTTGAACAGCATGGATCTGCTATAAAGATGGCATTTAGTGTAGCGTAGTGACAAATTTACATAATATTCTTGCAGTATGGATATTGCTTTGGTGGATTATACAATAAAAACAAAGTATACTTTGTGCAACCCTAATGCAGCAACACTAAGTTTGCCTCAGGCCACAGTGCTTGGGAATGTATGTTAGAAATATTTAATGCTAAAACTTACAGGGAAATAGTTGACTTACTTGGTTTTCTCCATTGTCTTATCAGGGCCGGTGGTTCTGGCGGGTCCGCAGAAACAGGGTGCTGGATAACTACCCCATGCCCATCGGTCACTTCTGGAGGGGTCTGCCTGGAGATATAGACGCTGCTTATGAGAGACATGATGGGAAATTTATCTTCTTCAAAGGTAAACTGACATTACTGCTACACTGTCAAAATTACAACTTGAATTTGTTCAGATTACTAGGATTTTAGCGTTCATAGACAATAAAACTGCCAGTACACTGTCTCAAATGAGTAATTTCAACCCACTTTTGTAAGTTTCTGTTAAAAAGTTGATCTTAATTCATATTTTGAGTTGACATGATATACAAATTCAAGTGGACGGTAGTTTGGGCCAGGCCAACTAATCTGCGCATGCTCATTTGGAATAATCTGCCGTTGGGATCTGCTGCAACGGGGTAACCGGAGGAGTTTATCAGGGGTTTTCCTTGGGTTTGCCAATTTTTCCCCTCAGAAGCGCCGGCTGTCTTTGCAGAAAACTTTGTCATAAAGAGACTAACGAGTCCTTTTGTCAACATTGATGTTGACGAAAACGAAATGAGACGTTATTTTATCTCCTCTTTGCGCATTATTTGCAGTTTTAAGTTGGTAAAATAGAAACTTGAACTTAAAATGATTAGCTGGTGTGGGTGGCAGTAGCTCAGTTGGTAGAGCGCTTGTCTAGTGTTCCAGGGGTTGGCGGTTCGAATCCCGCTCTTGACAGGTTGGCCGCATGTGATCCCACAGATGAGTGCTGTTGTTGTGTCCTTGGGCAAGACATGCCCCCCCCCCCCCCAGTGTCTGTGGACACCATGGCACCAGAAGATACATCAAGGCCTGTTGTGACGTGAGCTGTCCTCCTGTGGACCAGCCACCTGGGTGGGAGGATTCATGGGGCCTGGTGCATTGTGTTCTGGGCAGCAGACCCAGAAAATGGAAAAGCAGAAGAAGATTACTTTAAAAGCTTAGTTTACCCAACTTTAAAAGCTTAGTTGACCCAACTTAACAGCAATACTTAAAAACTTAAAAATTTAAGTTGATATTCACAACTCAAAAACTCTGTGCAGCCGGTTGCCTTGAAAATTTAACTTGAACTAACTTTTTTTTTTTTTTTTTTTTTTTTTACAGTGTATTCATTCAGTGTATTATTTGTTGTTAATTGTCTTGCTGTGCTGTGGATCTATGAGACACTGTTTAGTTTAAAAAGCCCAAAAGCTTTGCGTTGCATATTGTTCCTAATGGAGGCATTTTAAAACTTGCCAACAAAGCTTTTTCCAGGCTAAAAGGTAACAGAATCTTGACTGAGCTACAAAACAAACTGCAAATTTAAAAGAAAAAAAGTTTGAAACACTTTATTTCCTCTTTGTATATAGTCAGATTGTAAATATGCAATCTTTTAATGCGCATCAACTATTTTCTGCATACCATACAACATAGAAATGCTTTGCTCTATGCTGACACACCAGATTTGACAAAGAAGGCCAGTGTTTAGAGTTTCCTTCCAGGGAATCCTCACTATTTACTCTGCTCTGCCAGTACATAGCCGTAGTTGGATTTGGAGCTGTGGATGATAGGACATGTATAGAAAGCCAGTGTCCACATGTGAAAACTGCCTGCTGTTTAAGGTAAAATATGCTCTCCCCTTCATCTTTATGACCAGATAGTTTGATAGAGCAGTTTAGGCTGAAGCGGCCTTTGCAAACCATCCACCTTCTGGGCTTTTCCTTGAAGTTATATTGTTCTATTTCAAATGTAAGAGCATTTTCATATCTCTCAGATAATTTCAGATATCCATACACCCCGCCTCTTAAAGAAAGTAGGGCCACATAATGTATTCTACGTGCCAAATGTAAATCTATTTTAGTGCGCCTCATTATTTATACTCTGTCAGTGAGAGCAGCTTGTCTTTTACAGCGCTGGATGAAGTTGTTTCTGTTGAATGAAAAAGAACGCACTCAGCCTTTGATGCAGTCCGGGCCGGGGCTCTGGGCTCTGGGCAGCTGGAGATGATGGGTGGGATGATGTCATCTCTAAGCCTCTCAGTGCGACACTTGGCCGAATGCCATTAGGGAAGAAAGAGAGAAAGAAGTGAGAGAGAGAGAGAAACTAGTGGCACGGTTAGGAGCGCACACACAGAGCGCTACGTGTTTAGCATCACGATTACTGACATTTTGTAATTAATGTAGTCAATATTAGCATTAGTAAATGATGGGATTGTTAATGATTCTAGCTACCGGTAATGACATGATAGGCATACTATAGCATAATCGTAGCATAATAGGCATTAGGGCTGCAAGATTAATCAAAATTTAATAAAAACAAAACAAAACAAAAAAAACACACAATTGGAATGGATACAATTAGCAAGTACCTTAAGTTCCTTTACAAACAATGAAATATATTTATTCTACATCAAAACTGCTAAGATCTGGCCAAACATTACCTGAAATGTCTGTGTGTTCTATTTGTTTGCTAGTTCATATTTTAGTCTTTTTATCTATTCTTTTGGATGTTTAAAATGTGAATCTTGAACAAAATCGTATTATTTAGACATAAATCTAATCACAATTGTCAGAAAGATTGCAATTTGATATTTTCCCCAAATCATTCAGCCCTAATAGACATTAAATCAAAACTTTAGTGAATGATTGTGGGAGTGAATGTATGATGTTCATTTTGTGAGCTCATCATTTATTTGTAACCTTAAAGGGACAGTGTGTAAGATTTTTACCCGTTAATTACCGAAATACAGTGTTTTCCAAGCCTTTTCAATTCCATCATGAAATCAAAGTATTCTTTTGGACTTAGATATAGTCACATAAAAGGGGGATCTTCCCCATGCAGAGGCAGCCATTTTGAATACGAGAGCCGCAGAAGGACATTTGGGCTCCGCCTTCGCCTTCAGCAAGGCTCGTGGTTTTGGGTAAACAATGACAAGCATTTTGCCGGATCACACGTCGTAATGGATCTAACACGTGTTTTGGACTAAATTGTTTTACTGGATTTTATTCGCTGGATCCTTACGGACAGATTTCAGACCAAGCTTATGGTGAAATGCTGAGTTTGACCTGGGCAGAGCCTTCAATGATAAGCTTTGTGCTTTTCTGTTTTGTGCTTTTCCGTATAAAAGCCCCATGTGCTCGGGGAGTGATTGTTGTGCCGGGAAATGAATTGCATAGTCAAAAAGAGGAGACTGTAAGGTTTCATTTGATGTGTAGATTGTCATGGTACATGATCGGGAATGTGTGTTTTCATGAGAAAAGAAAAAAAAAGTGAACGGGACTGCGTTTTATTTATACAGTAGTGACGCGCGGTTCTTGCGCCGGTACGCGAGCTGTTCGCGCTACGGCGCGTCCGGGTGACCCTCGAGGTCTGCCGTAGCTAAAACAGGAAGTGCAATAGCACCATCCACCTATGCGCCACGAATCCTACACACTGGGGCTTTAAGAATTGTCATTTTGTTGGAAGGCAAAATTTAATATGTAATCCTGTTTGTTCTCTAAACCTCTTGAATTATAAAATGAACAGTCTCATTTTACAAACATTGTATATACGTTGGTATTTCTGCATCTTTATTTTCAAGCAACATTTGGCAATACTTTAATCTCAGTTATGTCATTACTGAGACAGGTTATTATATGATCCAAAGATTGTCAACGGAAGCTTCGCACACTCCTTTAACTGGTTTAATTTCCATTCACTCAAGTGCAAATACTTTTATAAGTATTTAAGTAGTAATTATGTAATTAAGCAAGTGTGTATTGTATTATAGTAAAGGTCTAGTAATGCATTTCTGAAGTGCATTCTCTATCGGTCTATTCTTAGGGAGGCATACAATACCTGACATTCCTCACATCACATTTGTCATCAAACAGCAAGTCATTGCATTGTTGATTGTTTTATTTGTAAAATACAAAACTTGGCAATCAAAAATTGAAAATTGGATGGAGTAGTGTCTCTAAATGTACTGTAGTTTGCTTCTGCTAATCTTCAAGTCCAGAAATCCATAGGCTGATCATAGCAACAATGTCTTACTGATAACAAAGTGGGAATTTGTTATCCATCTAACTTGCACAGCTGCTAGCATTTATATTTATATCAGTCCTAACATTAACAATAACAAAAACCATACATTTTCCCAGCAGGAAAGAATCAAACTTTGAGGTCACAGAAACTTGCACATC
Organism: Paratrypauchen microcephalus; assembly: GCA_036785185.1. Lineage (NCBI taxonomy): Eukaryota > Metazoa > Chordata > Actinopteri > Gobiiformes > Gobiidae > Paratrypauchen > Paratrypauchen microcephalus. The sequence continues at coordinate 5,201,750 of JAVJIX010000019.1, read as the reverse complement.
GAGTTGGAAAGTCATGGTAGTAGTCATGGGGATTTTTAACATAGAGAGCACAGCACAGCGGGATCCCTGGGAAGCATTGCGTCAAGACCCCTGCCCTCTCCAGATGCCGAGTGCGAGGCTTTCATTTTAAAGTCGGAACTCAGGCGTAGAGGAGGTGGGCGGACAGATAAATGGGTGGGATAGGTGGATCTACGCCAAGAACCAAAATGTAATTGTGCCAGAAAAAGCATATTCGCAAAACAATAAAACTTTTTAGGAATTTTGCTTGCGTCTGACATAACACAGGCTGCTGCTAATAGCTCATTACCAAACCGCCAAGTCCACAAGCAATGAAGCCGTGCTCATTTCAAGAGGCTTTCTTTATTGCCGGCCAACAAATCATTATTGCATTGGTGTAATTTACAAGTGTGTGTAAAGGCTGCTCGAGGTTTCTCTGATTGTTCTGATTATTGTTCATTCCCCCTGTTATAATTTGTTTCATTTCATGCCAGCAAAAATATATTTTGTAGTCCATAAAGGATACTGTATGGATTTGGGCATGTAAGGATCATGTTGCTAGCATTCTCAATAGTACTTAGGGAGGATGAACAACACTAGGAGGGGATGTCCAAGAGTTGTAACCAATATTGATATGTCTTTGCAGGGAATAGATACTGGGTTTTCAGGGAGGCCAATCTGGAGCCAGGCTATCCACAAGAACTGGTCCACTATGGGTCAGACATTCCATACGACAGAATTGATGCCGCGATCTGGTGGGAGCCATCGGGCTACACCTACTTCTTCCAAGGAGACAGGTACAAATAACATAGCAATATTTGTATCTATGTAAATGTCTTATATTAGACACAATTTAAGCTGTTTAAACAATTTTGAAACATGTTATTAGCGTTGGTATATTTATTTTGTAAGAACAAGACTATATTTATTCTATGTCATTTTAACGAAGCAACTTCTCTTTAAAGATCCCATGACATGGTACTTCTTGATGCTTTTATATGGCTCCTTAATGGTTCCCTAATACTGTAAATGAATCCTTCTTCAAAATCAACACTCAGTGCATGAGAAACAGAGATAAGATGAGAAAGAGTAATTTTTCTCTCTCTGAACACTCCATAATGGGCGAAAATGCAAATGAGGAGAAAAGAGCTGGCCTATAGTAGAGGGTGGGGGCGTGGCCAAACTGTCCGCTCTAGCTCTCAGCTGACCCATTTCCTTGTTTTTGCACGGGGGGAGAGATTTGAAGTGTTCCATTGAAAAATAAACACATTTCCACAGAAAATAAAATTAAACCACTGCTGTTCAAAGGTCCAGAGGCTCAGATAAAGGACTTCCGAGCCTAGAAACACTCGGACGTGCCTCCAGGCAAATAAAAAAACGCATTTCGCATTGCCTAGCGCATTCGCAGTCCAAACTCTCTGGGCGTGATTTACAGAGACGCTGAGTACAGACAGACGGGGGTGGAACTGCATTTGCATTTCTTTTTTCGATCTGACGTCAATAAGGTGCCTTGTTCAAAATCGCCCGTTTGAGCTCCGATTTTTTGTAATGCAGAAAAGGATCGCAAATGCTCAGTTTAGACATTTCGCAACTTTTAACCATGGGGGCGGGGGAGCTCACATTAACGTTCAAAAACCTCAGAAAGTGAAAGTTTCATGCCATGGGATATATATTTTTAAAGGGGGGCCCATTTGAGGCATCTAGTCCCGGGCCCCAACAAAGTCTGCTGACGGCCTTGATAAGCTACATTTTATTGCCATGGAATTTTATTACTATTTATGCGATGTTGTAGCTTACCAAAAGCTTTACTAATAGGAAGTCTTGTTAGCAGCATTCCCTTTTGTTGGCTAATTAATAATACAATCTTTCAGGCACAGTTATATCCGCTTACACCACACAATTCTAAAAGTTTAAATAAATGATAAAGACATTTAGCACATTTGTGGTCTTAAACAGGGGGCATTATGCAATTTTTTTTTTTTTTTTAGCTTTCTACAATGTGATAATGTTGTTCCCTCATAATAAGCATGCCTGAATAGGTTTTAGATGTCGTCCATGCATGTTTCAGTAATTTTGTGAGCTCTCTCCATAGATATACAAAAGCACGACACATAATTGTCTGACAATCTGACAATCCTGATGCAATGTGCAGTAGTTTCATTAGCAGGACACACGCTGATTGTGTTGTGATAGCGGTAAGGGGGAGTGACTTGAGCAAAGGGTGGGGAGACTCAAGAAAAAACATGTTAATACATCGTTTTCATGGAATATAGTATTTTCAAAACAATGAAAGGGTAACATGGTGATCTATGTTATGTGTTAGCAGTGAATACCTCAGTAAAATCCCCCCTCTTTAACATTTTGTGCAAACATAGCAAAATACATAATAGTTATTTTCAAATACAATGGAAGCAGAAAAGGTCACTCACTTCGTAATTTATGGTTAGAGTCTACATGAGCCAATTGCTTGAATATTATAGACTTAAACAACAGGCACTGGAAGTTTTTGAGTAATTCATAAGCCAGTTTGTCTATAAAATATATCTTGAGAATGCAATATGCCTTGTGCTGTGCTTTGAACAAATCTCATTAAACAATATTTACACTTCTGCAAATCTGAGTTGGCATAAATATATGAATAAACAGACAGAAAAGAAAGGACTAGAATTCATGCTTTTTATGGTTCACTGGAGAAACAGATCAGCCGTACATGAGAAATGATTTTGTGAGTTTCAGACAGCTAATAAACTGTTACAACCATCTCCACCACTTCTGTCCACAGGTACTGGCGTTTCAATGAGCAGAGCCGAGCAGCTGACAGCGGCTACCCAAAACCCATCAGCGTGTGGGGCTCTTCAGTGCCCCAGTCTCCCAAGGGTGCCTTCCTCAGCGATGATGGAGGTGAGCTGCGAGTTTCACTTTTATGGATAGGGAGTTGTCAAGCGAAAAGAAAGGGGCTGGGGCTGGCAGATAGGGCCGTAAAACAAAGGATGCGGGTGTGGCTGTTCACTCATCAGGGGAATGGGGATGGATATGAGCTTGTGGATGTAAAACAGAGGCGCAGTTTTGTTTTGATTTCCAGTCAAAGAGTTTTTGTTAGATATCAGACTTTCTTATACTGTAGCCGTGGGAGTCTAAACAGGTTTGAAATTATGTTAAGGTTTGTCACAATAATGCGGGAAATGTGAGCTGATGAGACAAAACAGAACGCACAGAGCTATTTTGTCAACTGTTTGTGCAGCTGAAATATTGATTGCGGGGAGAGTCGAATTGCATTGTGCATCTTGAATGACTTAATAAAGTTTTGAGGTAGACAGATAAAGGATTTTGAGTATAATGGTTTGTGGACTTAACTCTTTCAACACTGCTTCATTTCACTTCTGTTTCTTTTTTGCTTTGTTGTGTCCAGATCTTTTTAAATAATTGGAAGTTATAATACGTACAGAGTAGTAACCGGAGATGGGGGTAGATAAACATTACAGAAAACTTGCAGAAATTGATCAAAAAACAACTCTGAATAAGATGACAATGAAGGAACACCAACATGGTTAAAATAAAAGTCAGTTTTACATATGTGCCCTTTATCAATCAAACAGTCAAACATTATTTATAAAGCGCTTTTCATAAAAATTGTAACACAAAGCAGTGATTACGGATGTATATTTGATGTGTTTAATGTATTTTTATCTAAGAAGACACAAGATATTTATTTTAGAACTTTAAGAATTTAGAGCTGTGCAGTTTAACGGGAGGTCTGGGCAGGTAGGGGCAACAGATCCTGTTTCAGGGCAGTTTGAGGGGGGTAGCAACCCCAGGACAAGTGTTTTAGAAATTTAAAGGAGAAGTAACGTTTTTTTTTACAATCTGAGCCTTATTTCGGTAATAAAACAAGTTGTTTTACTCACCCATAGCACTTTGGTGTCATTTGGAGCAGTTTTGTAGATGTTGTGTTGTAGCGGTATCCGTTAACGTGAGTGCTCGGGGCATAGCTTTGCGCTCTTCAAATAACACAAACTTTAGCACTTCAAATCACAGAAGATCGCTGTGTCAGCGTAGACTTTAAGTGGATTACAAAGCCGCCTGAAACCCAATATCCAGCTATAGTTTCATTTGATGACGTCATCAGAGAGGACAGCGCGCATGCGTGAACTCAGCTGTTTAGCAGATAAACACCGCTAGTCCGAAAGAAGCTAACACCGCTCTGAACTTTACTTTTCTGTTGCGAGACATGGCTGAAGATTCGGACTTTGAGACTGAAGAGGACTTATTTGAGTATGATGGCCGTCCCTACCTTTTTGAGCCTGAGTTTACAGAGGAAGAGATATTAGAAAGAAGGAAGCGAAGAGAGCTTGAGGAGCAGCGCACAAGAGAACAGCAAGAGACGGCCCGTCTACGAAAAGACAGTACCTTGTGGTGTTTATGTGGACATTGTATGTCAATGGCAACAGAGGAAGAATGCCTTTGCGGTGTCGAGTGGGATTTGCGGCCAGGAGATGAACGTCTGGGTGATGATAACAGAAATCTGTGTCTGTCAACTCTGGAGGATATTCGTGCCATGATGAACCGTGGTGTAATAGAAACATTTTTTCGTGTTCCGAAGTTGAATTGGAGGAGCCAGCCAAAGCCTGCGGGACCAAACGGGCACTTTCAGTTGAGTAAGTAGCCAACACACAATTATTTGTTTGCAATGAATTGGTTTGTTATGCCTATATATAGTCATATTTTGATAATACTAACTATAAGTACTGCAAACACGAGGGTCCAGACGTCTTACAGCTTTCCCTGTCATGTTTGGGTCCATTCTCAAAGCAAGTAGCCACATTTTCAATAAGTCAGGATTCTGATGCGGAAGCCTGTGAAAGCTCAACTTCGTCCAAGATGTCATTTTGTTTTCGCAACCGGGATAAATGCATGTTCGCACCATTTTCTCAAGCGGAGATGTTTTCGTCTTCTAAGCTTCTTACGGACTGTACCCGAGAGCTGACAGCGGTGTTTATCTTCTAAACAGCTGAGTTCACGCATGCGCGCTGTCCTCTCTGATGACGTCATCAAATGAAACTATAGCTGGATATCGGGTTTCAGGCCGTTTTGGAATCCACTGAAAGTCTACGCTGACACAGCGATCTTCTGTGATTTGAAAAGTGCTAAACTTTGTGTTATTTGGAGACCGCAAAGCTATGCCCCGAGCACTCACGTTCACGGATCTCGCTACAACACAACATCTACGAAACTGCTCCAAATGACACCAAAGTGCTATGGGTGAGTAAAACAACTTGTTTTATTACCGAAATAAGGCTCAGATTGTAAAAAAATGTTACTTCTCCTTTAAGAGGAACATAAATTTTCCCACAAATGCTAATGTGGAATTGAATTTTGTTGCAGTAAATTATTTAATGTACAATACACTTTCTTCCAGTCTCCTAATTTTTCCTTTTTCCTTTTGCAGCCTACACTTACTTCTACAAGGGCTCTAAGTATTGGAAGTTCGACAACCACCGCATGAAGAGCGAACCCGGCTTCCCAAAGTCCATCCTCCGGGATTTCATGGGCTGCAGCGTGGACCTAGATCCGGACAGAACCACTGACACGGATACAGAGCGCAAATACCCCGACGTGAACCGGCCGCCCTTCAACCCCGACGCGGGACGAGACGGAGACAAGGGCAAGGACCGAACAGACAAAGAGAAGGAAACAGGGAGAGGGAAGGATAAGGAGGAGGAGGAGAGGGAGGGAAGAGAAGAGGAGACCAACGAAGTCGATGTGGTTTTGAAGGTGGACGACAGTGAACAGCGGACCATGAATATCCTAATGGTGACTATACCCCTGGTGCTGGTCTTGTGTATCCTGGGGCTCATCTACGCGATCATCAACACGCTACAGAGCAAAGGAGCGCCACGTCTGCTGGTTCACTGCAAGCGCTCGCTACAGGACTGGGTCTGACCTCTGGACCCAGTGGGCGGTGGACAAAGAAAGGGTGCAGTCTTTTGTATATGTGGTTTTATGAGCTACGTTCATTTGGCATTAGCAGCTTGATAGGTAAACAGCCAAGAAGATGCAATCCAACAATACCAAGGATTTTTTTTCACTACTACTATGTTGACCCAACTACCCATACAATAATGGGTGACACTTCAGACCCTTCTAAGGTTAAAGAAATATGCATATCACATAAATCCAATCTTAACTTCTCCCAAAAATATGGTAGCAGATTACATATAATGATTCTCAAGAAGTAGCTTAAATACAACCACATATTCAAAGCTTTCCCTTGAAATGAATGCAGACGCCCACCCCATATGCTTGTCTAATCAAACTTCCTCCCAGTGGTCCACACCAATTTCTGTTCAGTGGCTCAACATTTCATAAACGTGGTAGCTGATCCATGCAAATACCAATTTCAAACACACACACCCTCTCATTTTTCATGGTGCTACAACACGACACTGTAGTCTATTTATATGAGAGAAGTTTGCACATGTTGTTTTTTTAATTATTCCTTTGTTTTTGCGTGATCTTTGTTATTTGATTTTTTTAAATGGTTTTCTCTCAACCAGAAAGACTGTAACTCACCCTCCATCTCTGCACCACATGCATTCTCCGTTCTCAACAGAGGCTTATAATATTACCTTTGCAGAAAATGAGGAAATTCGAGGAGCTGAGCGATGATCACACCTCTTATCATATTGTAAACCATATTCCTATTTTCTCTTTCCTATCTCTACAAATTGGGTACATTTTTGATCCCCTAGGGTGCATAAGAAATGTTGAATTTTCTTGCCATTTCTTACAAAGATTACTTCCGTCTTTATGGTAATTTTCCCAGAGAATTCAGACAAGAAAGAAGTGACTTTCCAAAGAAACTTATGAATAATGTAATGTGCAGAATCAGTGGTTTGTCTTGAATAAGCATTTTATTAGTGCATAATTAAATTATTTGATATACAGTAATTACAAGTATGTGCCACAGCCTTTCTAATGTAGCATAAAAAGTTCTAATTAGTTAAAAAGTTTTATCCTGTGTGAAAATTAGTTAAAATTGTCTTGCAAGTTTTACTTGGCAGGGGGTATTTGGTTTGGCTGCCCAAGCTAATTGCTATTACAAAAGTAGACTAAAAAGGCACTTGTAAATTCTACTTGGTTTATGCATGTAGTTACTTCCTATTACTAGCTATAAAAACGTCAACAGCCAGTTGTATTTCCTTCCCTTAATAGGAAACCCATTTCCAAGACCTTTCAGGGCTAAAGTAAACCAATATTACAAGGACTTGTCCCATTAACCGGTTAATTCTTAGCATACTTCCTTCATGTCAACATTTAGACCTTTTTTTTCCTTTGCAGAGCTTAGACAAATAGTTCATTTAAGAAGCTAGCTCACTGTGAAATTCCATTCATCTACTACTAGTATAAAACAAAGCTCGGCTCATCACACATGCACGTAGAGGCTAATGTAGCGTGTAGCTCGTAATGGATTTTTTTACTGCTCATGTTTTAAAAGGGCATTTTCAGTGACCTCATCTGTGACCTGTGGCTGTCTGATGTCCTAGCGGGGCTAAACCAGTGTGGGCTAAAGCTAATCCGCTTCATTAAAACCAGCAGGTGTGCACCAATGCTGTTAACCCCCACGACCCTCAAAAGCAAACCTTGAACTCAGAGAAACTAAAAACTCCCTGTTTCTTTTTATCTTACAGGCTGGAGGGAGGGATGAAAGGGAGTGTGCTGTGTCTCTATTTGCCTGGTAGGAGATTAGCCACTGTTTGTAGACATCACTAGTCAGTCCAGTTTAATTAAAGAAGGCACAGAAGTGAAGACTTGGGTTTTGGAAAAAATCAAAGGCATATTTAAAGCTGTATTTTGGGATAAAGGAAGTACGATCCAGATGATTTGAGGATTGTAGATTTGTTAACCCAAAGGCTCAATACCACAATTATATCACTCTAAAAGGAAAGGTCTAATTTCGTCCTATAAAATGTATCTATGTTACATTTTTATTTCAAGTATCAATAATTTTTTTAATTGATTTTTTTGACAAACCTGAAACACAAAACAAAGCCGCTCCTCCTTATCCTCCCCTATTGTCTTGTTTTATAGTCGTCTCCAAATGTATTGTGGACTACATTTCCCATATGTGGTCACATAGTTTATATACATATAACGACTTTGCTGATGGCTGCAGGGCTCGAGTGACAATGAGCTCTTTTTGTAGACATAAGTTTCCATAGGCACCATAACCACATGATTAATAGACAGTTGCGTAGTGTCCACAACTCTTCACTATTGAGGCATAGTGCTGGCATTGACAGGGCTTTTATTGCAGAGTAAAATGTATGACCACTATTCCGCATATTGCAATCATTTGGTATAGAGTCTTGTGACTGTGACTTGAGTTTCTCGGATTGGGTTAAACCACTAACAGCCATGGCTTAGAATGCAAAGTTTGTACAAAATTATACAGTTTGATAATTGCTGATTAGGCATTAAAGGTCCCATGACATGAAATTTTCACTTTCTGAGGTTTTTGAACGTTAATGTGAGCTCCCCTACCCTGTTTAGCCCCCCCCCCCCATGGTTAAAAGTTGCGAAATGTCTAAACTGAGCATTTGCGGTCCTTTTCTGCGTTTGAAAAAAAGACAGCTCAAACGGGCGATTCTGAACAAGGAAACTTTCTGATGTCACACGGAAAATGCAGCTCCACCCCCCTTCTGTATTTCTACCCACACTCTCTGTAAATCATGCCCAGAGAGTTTGGACCGCGAATGAGCTACGCAATGCGAGATGCGTTTTTTTTATTTGCCTGGAGGCACATTAGAGTGTTTCCAGGCTCGGAAGTCCTTTATCTGAGCCTCTGGACCTCTGAAACAGCAGTGGTTTAATTTTATTTTCTGTGAAAATGTGTTTTTTTCATTGAAACGGCTCTCCTTTCTTCCTTCGTGCTTACACACACGGAAGTGGAGCCAGTGCACAGCGCACTGCTAGAGAGGAAAGAGTGGAGAGTTTGGCCACGCCCCCACCCACTGCTCTGGCCTATCTCTGTCCTCCTCATTTGCATTCAAGCAACAATGCCCAGAATGGAGTGTTCCAGAGAGATATTTATGACTCTTTCTCATCTTATCTCTCTTTCTCATGCACTGAGTGTTGATTTTGAAGAAGGATTCATTTACAGTATTAGGGAACCATTAAGGCGCCATATAAAAGCATCAAGAAGTACCATGTCATGGGATCTTTAAGCCATTTGGTTTATCAGGGACTTTTTCCAATCATCATAGTTTGAAGATATTTCAACAATCAAACAGAAATGCTGTGTTTGTTTGTGTTTGTTGAGTTTTAATCAATGAATCAAATGAATGCACAGAAACTTTTATATGCTTTTTTTTTTAATCAGAGTTTTTTTCAGAATTAGATTTTTCATATGCAAGATTCGCAATATTGCTGATAATCTGACATGGTGCCCTCCTTTTTTTCAGCGATGATACAACAGTTTGGGCATTTAGAGTTTTCAGACATTGCCCATTAGAATGGCATTTGACTTATTATGCAGATTTGTCACATTTCAAAGCAGTCAATAGGATATCAGTGCCAGCTAGAGTTCTCTTTGCTAAAGTATAAACATTGCGAGCTGCCAGTCTGGCCGGAGGAGGTCAGTCCGGCCAGATCGCGTTACACACACATGTGGACAGCGGGGGGATGTGAGGAGAAGTTGTATTTCCTGAAGCTCAGACGACAGCAAAGGGGAGAGCAAGGGGGGCGAAGGGTAGAGGAAGGCTGAACCCTCTGTCCCAGGGATGGCAGTGTGGAGTTCTGAGGAATAAGGAGGGGTGGGAAACTCCTTGATGGCCCAAGCTGGAACTCACTGCAGCCCATGTGACCCAGATTCTGTTGTTGGCTTAGCAGCAGCATGGGCCAGAGAGGAAACTTTAGCTTACAGTAGGCGACAGCCCTCCTTTATAAACTGCACTTATTATGTTACACGTTTTGCGCTTCCTACGTAGGGGTTGTGTTGCAGTTCGAATACTTTTCCAAAACTCCATGTGTCTGGCCACTTCTTTAGTCCATAGGCTGCGTTTGAAACTTCCTAATTACTATAGTTGTGCTACTGATTAAGGCAATTTTGAAGTGATGTTTGAATATCTAGTGACTGAAAAGTAGAGCACTAAAAGTTTCCCACACTCCATATGGTTGAAGTGAGTGAACAATGGACCAAAGAATAATACATAATGCTTTGGAATTGGTCTAATGTTTAAATAAAACTGGCTCATTTTGTGGCAACTTCATATTATACTATATATTTCTCTCTTTAATAAGCACCCAGAATAAGTAGTTCTTTAAGTCCTTTTCATAGTAGGCCTGTACAGTTTTGAAAGAGTTTTATTGTGATTTTATTTTCAAAAAGTAGGATTCTGTCCCTGACATTGTAAACATCTCGCAGGAGCATTCAATTAAGAGAGTAAAATATGAACTGAAAAACTAATGCAAGAATCCCATGTTTGTAGAGGACGAGAACTACAGGTACAGCATGTTTTTTTAACAAAGAGACGAGATATTTTGTTCTTCCCAGAGAACATTTTATTATCTAAATAATTGCAGTCTTTGCCATTTGATAATGCTCCAACTCCAATAATAATGCTCCAGTCAGACCATATGGTAAAAAGAAAGCACTGTTATTTATTGTGGAAAATCACAATCTGTTGTCTGAAGAAAGAGTGCTTTTTATTATCATTGTGGTGTCGTAATCTGTATTGAGTATCGATGATAGTATTTGAGATACCTCGTAAGTGACTCCAGACACAGCCTATGTTTTCTAATGTATTCCAGTCTCGCGGGCGAAGACAGAACAGGGCCGCCTTACAGCTAAGACACCTAACTAACAGCGAAGTACAGTGAAAGGATGAGAAGCTAACGCATAATCGCCCATCACAAGACGTCTGGCCATTGATCCCAGCATAGTCGATAATGGTTGCCGGGAAACTGTGTCCGGTGTCCATCACTCACCGCGTCCACATCAGCGGGCCGGTGGTGTCGGGGGAGGGGGGCAGGTTGCGTAGGGGGGGTTTAGCTAATCAGCGTTAAAAGCAGCCTGGCTCCCACGTGATCTGCTCCTATCTCCCGCTATTGGAACATCAGTGCTTAGACAGCTTTGTGTCTGGACAAGCTCACGGGGAAAATGTCGACTCATACAGCATTGTCAGGGCTCACTGGTGGGTAAAAGCTACAGGCTATAGGGAGGTAGCATATCCAAGCTCAGGTTTCCATTTAAGACATTACCTAAGCGTTCTTTAGCTTAGAAATGAAATGAATCAGCAGTTTGTTGCATTCTTCTGACTGTTCTCAGAGCATTAAGTTAAAGGACTGTTCCTGATTTTTGCTTGTAAAGGAAAATTTGTCTTGCCCTGGTATAGCTTTATTGCAAAAGCAGCTCTTAGGGTCAAAATAAGACTTTTTTTTTTGTATTATGGCTGGTGTGCTGTTAGCATGCTAGTCGTTGTTACCATTATTGTGATGGCAAAACTCTGCTTTCTGGTGTCATCGTGGTATACAATTAAAATGCTAGGAATGCATTTGCAAAGTGAGGAATAACTGCTGCAAACCATTTCAAATGCACTAGTTTGCATGTTTGGCAAACCATACAGCTCCTTGAAGCTGTATGGATGGTTGGAGTTCACAGTGCTCTTCCATTTCCTGGAGTAAAAATGTTGAGTGAACACATTTGCCTACGAAAACTACTTAAAACAATTTAATGGGACATCCCCAGGCACAAGAAGCCAGGCAGCAGAATCATGTGAATCGATGGGGTCCAGCAATTACCTAGGCAACTAATAGCCTGCCCCCAACTCAAGTTCAAAGTTCAAAGTCAGCTTTATTGTCAATTCTGCCATATGTGTTCAACATACAGTGAATCGAAATTTCGTTTCTCTCTGGCCAGGTAGTGCAAAAAGACAGTGTACAAAATACAATATGAAGACAAAACACAACAAAAACTATCTAAGACAGAGATCTAAGTTAAAACTAAAGTCTACGGTCTAAAATCTAAAATCTTAGAAAATCTCATTAATAAAGTTCTTTGTCATCTTATCTTATGGTTAAACCCGAAGTAGTAACCTTAGACTTTTGTCACATCTGATTATATCTGTTGAGAATAAATGGGTGCTAATCAATGGATGCTTGTATATTGCTGCTGAAATAACAAGGTGCTGCCAGTGCCTAATCTCTGCTTTTGGCTGGACGCAGGGTATATCCAAGACAATAGTGGGCTATTCACTGGTTCAGCATTTAGAGACAGATTAATAGACTCAGCCATTCTCTCCATATTCATGATTTTAATTCATCAAGTCACCTGACAGGAAAACTAGCCGCAAGTTACGATTTACGGAAAACCCCTCGTTACTTCAAGTTGTTTTGACCATTGGAGTGTACCAATTCAGGAATAGACCAAGTTTAAAAAGTCTTAAATAGGGATAAGTCCAGACTGTCCTGTTTAACTAGGATAAACAACTGAATAAGCTTAACAAAACTCTGGCTAAGCGATCTTCTTTAGCTGATTGCAGCCTGCTTGTTAGTGTATGTTTACCATGAAGCCCTTAGTCACTTAATCAAACCTCTTCTCTGTCAGCGAGCCTTTTCAGACTGTAAATCTCCCACAGCCCAGCGCATACTCAAACCAGCCCTCCACGCACCCAGGGGCATCATAACATCAACAATGGCCTTTCTCTCTCTCTCTCTCCCTCCTCCTCATCGTTCTCCTCCTTATTCCCTCGCTCACATACACAAACATTCTATTGTCTTCCCTATAGCCTCACCTTACCCCTCCCCCCTCCACTCTCGTCTCCTTGGGGCAAAGTCTAGCCACTTCACAACCCCCTCAGTTGAATCACTGTTTGAAAGCAGACAGCATGACACTTTTACATTTAAAGTCGCAGGGGAGGATGGATTTTTTTTTTTTTAAACTTCCATCTTCTTTGTGCCCTCATGCCTGAAGAATTTGCCAAGTTTAAGGCATCGCTCAGCTTGTCGGAGCTTTCATCTCGTCCAAGTTGCGTTTCCATAAACATAAGTCTCCTGCGCTTACGTTTTAACTGCAAATACTCACTTTAAACCATGTTGTTTAAGTTCTGGGAGAAACATACTTGGTAACACCACAGACTGTATATATAAAGGGACATAGGTAACCTGCTAGCCGCCACGTTCTGGATAAGAAGGGGTCAAGGGAGTGCTTCTGGCTCCATCCACTCTGGCTCCAGTTGACGTTACATTGAAACATTGTCACTCCTCTCTCTGTACCTGCTGCAGTGAGCCTTGCCATTTTGGTCTTAAAATGTTCGTATTAACCCCCTCTACATGATCCTGGTGTTTTCATTTCACTATTTTGTTAGTAAAAGAAATCCTATTCCTATTATCCTATCTGCTCCAAATTCGCCCCTATAAATGCTAGCCTTGTGAGCTTCATTTGACTGGAGTCGATCGGTACGGGTCTCCCTTAGTCCACTTCTTTATACAGTCTATGGGGAACACTATATTCCGTCAACAGAGAGATCTATTCTACGGAAGCCCTATAGGGACATACTGTTTGGTAATGTACGCAAAATCAAAATTTGTTTTTTTCCCAGGAACTAAAAATACTGTTGATATTAAAGTTTTCTGGTTCTGTCTTTATTGTTCAATTTTTTTTCAACTCTTGTCATTATCCAGTTTTTAAAAATATTCTGGCCGACAATTCCATAATGTATTACAACAATGGGAGCAATGCACTGTTAATGAATGAAAACCTAATGCTATGATTGTGTATGTTGCCAAGTATGATACATGTTTCTATCGTTTTGTGGTCTGTGTTTGGATTCATAGTATGCACCACTACCAACACTGCCAAATACTCACTGAAACCCTAATCATTGCATCATCCGTGTGAAAACTTTTAAACTGGGAGAAAAAGCGAAAAAGATCAATACAACATGGAAACAGAGGAGAGGTTGGTCGTGACTCGGACTATTTGAGTTTCACTTCTGACCGAAACCGCAACCTTCAACCTATTGGACTGTGGATCGCCCCGCCTACATTTCCCACAGTGCATCTCACCTTGCTTCTACTGAGCCCTCTGGAAAACCACTCATGTTTTGGAAGCGCCACTTGATGAAGAAAGACTTTTTGGACCTATCGCAGGCGAGCTCTCAGTACTGTGGCTTCCGTGTGACTAAAGACAGGCTTTGATGAAGCTGTTGAGCAGACCACTTAAAATACTGTCCATCCACTAACTGCAGCTACAGTAGAGGTAGTAGACCTAGAATCGAGTGGATATTTTTTTTATTTAACATTGGCATTCAACTGTCTAAGTTATTGCATCTCACACAATTCTCTCTTGAATTACATTACTACTTGAGTAATGTTTATTTTACATTTTTATCCCATATGGGGGAAAAGCGATAATTAATGAAGAGAGTTTTTGGTAACACTTTATAATCACTACATTTTAATCAGCCTTAAAAAACATGAACACAAATAGTTTATTAAGAACGATTCAGACTTGGTAGCTATCAAAGCTATTCCTCACTTACCATATGCATTCAGAGCATCCTAATTATTCGCTGGTTCAGCATTAAGAGAGCTTAGCTAACAACAGCTAGCATGCTAACCGTACACTTCCTAATTATTGTACAGTAAAATGCTTTAAAATTAGATGCAGACAGTACACAGTAGAGTTATTTTGACCTCAAGAGCTGCTTATACAGTATATCTGTACTGTATTTGCTAAGCCTGAATCAGTTATTAAACTTTTTTGTTTATTATGAATTAAATCTTTGTTCATGCTTTATTTAGGCCAAATAAGATGTAGTCATTGTAAAGTGGTATTGAGTTTTTTTGTAATGATTTGTCTTATTTTGGTTGATTTTGTGCATTTTATTCTTTCTGAACTTGATTCATCAGTTTGTTTGTAACATTCCATTTTTTGTGTAGAAGATTGAAGATTTTATACATTTGTGTTGTGTGATCACCTCTAGTTGAGTGTGTTAACAAGCCATGCTGGACATGTACACATTAAAAAAAAAAATCTAAAACATTTAAAAAGCTGTGTTTTATTTTCCTTATTATTACTGCAACCACAGCACAATTGTCTTTATTTAAACAAAGCGAGCAGCTATGCACACATCTACTGTACATCCACACTCCACCGGCTTCCTGCGCTGAGGTCACCCTACTTCCTGTCTCACACGGGACCGGCCGACCAATGGGAGGGCACTTTGGCCGGGTGCCAGGAAGCCGCATGAGTGATGGAGGAAGCAAAGCATAGACACTACACCCATAAATACAAGCCTAATAGTTTTATGTGTAAAACAAATGAGCAAGCAAGTTTAAGGGGACGCTGTAACTTTTTGTCTATGGAGATATGTTAATGTGAGTTAATGGCATGTTAAAGAGGGGTACTATACAAAATTGATTGATTTAAAAAAAAAAATCTTTCCACCATGTTATAATATTGTTTCCTCATCAAAAAATGTCTGAAGAGGTTTTAGATATCTGTGCATGTTTGTGTAATTTAGCGCTCTCTCTTAAAGGGATATGCCACCCCCAGGTCAAATTTGGGCATCTCCCCACAGTCCAGAGACTAAAATAAGTGGTGGAAAGCGTTTTCCTGGTCACCCAGCCATTGTCCGAGTCTGTCAGCACTGACCGCCGCGGTATCTGCAGCTCCTCCGCGTTAGACTGGAGTCTAACGGCGCCAGAGAAAGATTTCGGCCAAAAGGAATTAATTTGCTCGATGCGTTTCCCAATTACTTTCTGTGTAGTGCGCATTCATATCGAGTGCAAATAAATGTGCAAATCAACACGGAGAACTTGCCTTGGTCATTTTGGGTGGGAACTATTTTTCAGTGCGGAAAAATAAAGCCGAATCACGCACCACGCTGTGCAACAGGGGAACTCCCTTCCTGGTGCGTAACTGGGATTCCCCTGGCAGCGTGCTGCGTGATTCGGCTTTATTTTTCCGCACTGAAAAATAGTTCCCACCCAAAATGACCAAGGCAAGTTCTCCGTGTTGATTTGCACATTTATTTGCACTCGATATGAATGCGCACTACACAGAAAGTAATTGGGAAAAGCATCGAGCAAATTAATTCCTTTTGGCCGAAATCTTTCTCTGGCGCCGTTAGACTCCAGTCTAACGCGGAGGAGCTGCAGATACCGCGGCGGTCAGTGCTGACAGACTCGGACAATGGCTGGGTGAGCAGGAAAACGCTTTTCACCACTTATTTTAGTCTCTGGACTGTGGGGAGATGCCCAAATTTGACCTGGGGGTGGCATATCCCTTTAAGCTCTAGTCAAACCCTGCTTACAGTTAGCTGTAAGATTCTATGCACTGCTCAGCCCCCAAGCCTACCACACCCATGCTCCCATGATAATTCTCCATAAATTAGGGCTGTCAGTTTAACCCGTTAATTAGATTAATTAATTACACTGCTAATTAACGCGTTATAAAAATGAACGCAATTAATTATGAGCGCAATTCAATAAATTTGGCGTGCGGGGCCTTTGAACGGCGAGTTTATTTATAAAAATGTGACGGAGCAGATCCGCTTCTAAGCCCCCTGTCCCCGCGGAGAGCACGTGAAGACGCCGGGGAGAGCACGTGAAGACGCCGGGGAGAGCACGTGAAGACGCCGGGGAGAGCACGTGAAGACGCGCGCCCGTTTCCGTATCTGCTGCGCTGCGCGCTGAACCCCTTTCAATTCCCCATAACCTCTCCAGCGTGTTCTGCCGTGACTAAGGGTGCACACTTAAGAAGCGTTAGTTTTGCCCATCTAAATCACGCTAAACCCGATCATTTACTCACCCCGCGGTGCCGCCGCCTCCTCCCTCCTCCTCCGTGCGATGGTCCGGACACATCCGCGCCGGGTTCCGGGGGTCAGGTGAGCCATGAGTAATTTACACGGACAATTATTTGTATTCTCTGTATATTTGAAGCTGTGTATATTATTTATTGACGTTGCATGAAAGCTACTGTACGTGCTCACGTGCACCAGAAATATTCACCATTTAATAGGCTAGTGGAATGGTGTAAATGAGCTTTCAAATGAATGTTACGTAATGTGGGAGGTGAATGGGGCTGTAGAGCAGTCTTGTCTTGGTTACACTGGAGGCAACTGCACTGAAAGAGTGAAAGACTGAAAGACTTAAAGGGGAAGTGCGTGAAGAGTCCCTCATTTGTCCAGGTAGAATCCATGATAAAAGGAGAAATTCAATTTGTCAACTGGACAAAGTTTGTTTGGTCGAAAATGTTTCGCCGCTGATCCGAGAGGCTTCGTCAGTTCTGGTTCTAGTGCTGGTTAGACCCTGTTTAGAACCAGAACTGACGAAGCCTCTCGGATGAGCGGCGAAACGTTTTCGACCAAACAAACTTTGTCCAGTTGACAAATTGAATTTCTCCTTTTATCTTTTAAAGGGGAAGTCTGCATTCTTTTCACTGTACCACTATAAATCACACCTTTTTTGCACTGTGGGAAAGCACAATAAACCACCTAAAAAAAATATTTTAAAAAATGCAATTAATTAGATTAATTAATTACAAATCCTGTAATTAATTAGATTAATTTTTTTAATCGCCTGACAGCACTACCATAAATATACAAAAACATGACACAAAACTATTCAACAACTTGATGAACCTGATGTGATGTGCAGTAGTTTCATTAGCGGGATGCACACTGTGTGACAGCGCTCTGCAGGGGGAGTGACTTAACTTGACAAAAACACATAAAACATGTTAATAATAGCATTTTCAAAACAATAAAAGGTAACATGGTGGTCTACATATGTTATATGTTAGCAGTTAACACCAAATTGAAGTAAAATACCCCCTTAAATCTCAGTGGAGACAAACAGCTGATGCCTCCAGGCCAAATTACAGGTCAGATCTGTGGAGAGGTGACCCAGGATGCATGTTTTTGACTCATTCATCCAAAAATCAATGGCAGAAAAGGTTTCAGTGGTAGTCATCCGAACAGAGCAGTTTCAGGTTATAACTTTGGCAGAACTAATGTAGCTAAGAGCAGTATAAAGTCTGGCTTCTCAGTCCAGTACTTTCAGATTGAAAATGACTTCCGAATGGTAGTCAATTTCAAAAACTGTGGCCAAATGATAACCTTTGAAACCATATTGCGTACACACTACCATACTAACAGTCCAGACATAGCAATAACATCTCCACCAGAAAGTATGGGAAAATGGGAACACCTACTCACAGAAAGTATATTGTAAAAATGTAAGTCAATCTTCCACAAAGTAGTCTGTTCAAAAAATGGGATAGAATTCTAATTTGTTAAAGGATTTATATTACGCTGTTTCCTGATCCAAGTTATAATGTTGTTGCCTCAGCACATACCTGGAGTTGTGTTTTTGTACTCTGTTCCACCTTGTGATGTCATCTGGTAATACAGGAGGTGCTCCACTGTGTTTTTAAACTCCATACACCTTCACTAGAAACATTTGGATGATTTCAGACCTGGAATTGCTCATCTCTACTGAAGGTAAAATGAGCTGTTAACTTGAAAACGGCTTCATGACATCACAAGGTGGAACAGAACATTTTGAGCTTTGGAGATAGATAGACTAATAATGCAGGATTATTCAAACATGTGTGAATGAAACAAAACACAACACCAGGTATGTTTTTGATGAGGTAACACCATTATAACATGGTTGAAAGCTCACGAGAGTCGATTTTGCATAATATAAGACCTTTAAATATCTTACAACATGCGTATACAGCTCTGGAAAAAAATAAGAGACGACTGCATTTTTTTCTGAAATCATCATCTCTACATGTATTACAGCCATTCCATTCCAGTGTCTGTTGAATTCCAACACAAAGCTGAGCTACTTCAGTTCTTGCACCAGGAGTGGAATAAAGTCACCCAAGAACAATGTGAAAGACTTGTGGAGAGCATGCCAAGACGCATGAAAGCTGTGATTAAAAATAAGGGTTATTGCACCAAATATTGATTTCTGAACTCTTCTTAAGTGTAAACATTAGTATTATGTTGTTTTAAAATGAATTTGATCTTGTTTCTTTGCATTGTTTGAGGTCTGAAAACATTGTATCTTTTTTGTTATTTTGACCATTTGTCATTTTCTGCAAATAAATGCTCTAAACGATCATATTTTATTTGGAATTTGAGGGAAAGGTTGTCAGTAGTTTATAGACTCAAACAAAAAAATGTTCCTTTTGCCCAAACACATACCTATAAGTAGTAAAATCAGAAAAACTGATAATTTTGCAGTGGTGTCTTATTTTTTTTTCCAGAGCTGTATATTACTTTTGAGTACTGCAGCCATACAGTTCTTTACAAGGTATAACAGAAAAGAGTCATCTCTTTTTGCATGATTTCTGCCCGTACTGTCTCACACCAGAGACATTTCTGTACATTAAATGCCATCTCAGTATTGTCGGCCTAATGTTAAACTGACATGATAAAAGGCAATTTTAGAATTGTATGTTAATTATGATGCACTTTTGTAATTATCAATCATCTATAGAGAAAAAATAAAAATAAAAAATAGAACTTGAAAATAACCAGTAAAGATTTCAGTGTCTATCAATGGTATATTTTGAATGGTCAGACTCAGAAGTAGTCGAAACTGAACCATGTAGGGCAGGCTAGACACTAATTCACACATTTAAATATTTTTATTTTATCATTATAATTTTTTTTTTGTTTTAAACCATGATGTGTTGAGGGGACTTTGGGCTCCAGTAAACACAATTTCGACTGGCACCCCTCCATGCAATTTGGTCCAAAATCCATTATTTATAACATGTGCCAGAATATTTGCACATCTGAACAGTAGGTGGTCACTTTTCAATTTTATGAATGCTAAACATGTGATAAAACAGTTCATTAAAACGGTTCATTTCCCCAGTGTACAGTCCCCAACAACCACATAGGCCATGTGACATATAAGCAGAGCTGGGTATTACTCTTCTTTTCCACTACCTTGACTCAATGACATTTACTTTACTAAGAAATTGTACTTTTGCTCCTACTTGAGTAATATTTTTCCTGAACTAAAGTTTTGGTCACTCTTTCCACTGTGACTAAGTGTCTTTATGTTGACAATATTAATGATTTGAACATTTGTATTTCTTGTACAACTCCCTGATATATGATTTAAAGATCCCATGACATGGTACTTCTTGATGCTTTTATATGGCTCCTTAATGGTTCCCTAATACTGTAAATGAATCCTTCTTCAAAATCAACACTCAGTGCATGAGAAACAGAGATAATATTTTTTTTCTCCCTCAGAACAGGTCATAATGGGCCTTGTTGCTTGAATGCAAATGAGGAGAAAAGAGCTGGCCAATAGTAGAGGGTGGGGGCGTGGCCAAACTCTCCGCTCTCTGCTCTGAGCCCTCAGCTGATCCATTTCCGCCTTTTAAGAGCGGAGGAGGAAAGGAGAGCCTTTTCAATGAAAAAAAAAAACACATTTCCACAGAAAATAAAATTAAACCACTGCTGTTCAAAGGTCCAGAGGCTCAGATAAAGGACTTTCGAGCCTAGAAACACTCGGACGTGCCTCCAGGCAAATTAAAAAACGCATTTGGCATTGCCTAGCGCATTCACAGTCCAAACTCTCTGGGCGTGATTTACAGAGACGCTGAGTTCAGACAGACGGGGGTGGAACTGCATTTGCATTTCTTTTTTCGATCTGACGTCAATAAGGTGCCTTGTTCAAAATCGCCCGTTTGAGCTCCGATTTTTTGTAACGCAGAAAAGGATCGCAAATGCTCAGTTTAGAAATTTCGCAACTTTTAGCCATGGGGGGGCTAAACAGGGTAGGGGAGCTCACATTAACGTTCAAAAACCTCAAAAAGTGAAAATTTCATGCCATGGGACCTTTAATTTCAATTTTATTTGTATACATCGGCGCGGCGAGAGCCGGAGCTGGTTGCAACGCGCTCCGTTATTTTCCAACTTTTTTTCTGCTCTTACCTGCTTGTTCGTTTGCACACTTTGAAGATTGTGTGTATAAGGATGAGTGCTTCAGAGACGCGATGTTTCTGCTCCGTTTCAACCTCTATTTTCTCTGGATTTTGACTTTTTCACCGTTGCTATGTGCGTTGCTATGTGCGTTGCTATGTGCGCTGCGCGGCGCAGTTGTGTGCGCCGGAGGAGCTGCTACGAAGGACGCGCAGAGGCGGACGTTACTTTTTTGTGCTGTGCAACACTGGAATTTCCCCACTGAGGGACTAATAAAGGCATATCTTATCTTATCTTATATCCCTTGAAAATACTACATTCTGTGGATTATTTACATTTATTTATCAACAAATTAAATCAGATGTTGTGTCTGATGTATGTTATAATGTTGTTTCCCCATCAAAAACATACCTGGAGTCATCTTCTTTTATCATGGATTCTACCTGGACGACTGAGGGACTCTTCACGCATCTTAAGAACAAATACCTGGAGTTGTGTTTTGTTTCATTTACACAAACTCTTCATATGTAGGCATATGAGTTCTTCTCTCAAATGAAAAATTCCACCTTTTGATGTCATGTGGTAATACAGGAAGTGCTCCACTGTGTTTTTAAACTACATAAACCATCAGTAGAATCGTTTGGATAATTTCAGCCCTGCAAATCTCTACTAAACAATAGGAAAAAGGTAACTGTTAACTTCAAAACTACCACTACATAACATCACAAGGTGGAACGAAGCATTTTGAGCTTTGAAGACTAATGATACAAGGCTACTCAAATATGTGTGAATGAAGCAAAACACAACTTTGGATATGTTTCTGATTTGATTCTAACATGACTTAAATGCCACTAGGGAACGTTGCACTTACTTGAGTACAATTTTTGTCTACTCTGCCCACCTCTGCAGATAAGAACGTTTGTATTAACATAAAATAACACAAAAATATCCATCCTCCAATTCACCCTGTTGCCATCTCCCATTGCTTTGCTAATCCCTGTCAAAACCAAACCACTATGACAATGTATAATTTATGATAACGTCAAAACACGTGTAGTTCTCTGAGGCGTGTGTGTGTGTTCCCAAATGATTACGCAAACTTACTTACATCGACCTACTTTTTACGTGTTGCTGTCAACCATTATCCCACATCGGACATACCTCGGTGCACTTTGTAAACAAACAACTTTAATAGCGATATCGTGCTTGTATGTGGTATTTCGCAAATGCCATCCCGGCTAATCTCACTGTTTACATACACACTCTATATAACGTCTTCCTGCTGCATGTGCGTGTTTGGTTGCTTGTTAAACCTACGCGTGCACTTATCACTCGGTGCACCCTGTGGAGTAAAGTAATTATTCACAGTCTTTTTACTCTTAAGGCTGAAAATAACTGACTTTTCAAGCATTCACAGCAGTGTATAGAGGTAATGGCTTGCAGCTCAGGCTAGAATGAGTTTGAGTTCACCATCTGCTTCATGAACACCTTTGCATTGAAACACCTGTTGGGCATTTCCCTGTGCTGTTTATGTACTGTGAGACATAGAGGTATTTAATGGAGTCATGGTGTAATTAGTATCCACGTCGTGGTGAGTGCAAACTGGGCCTTGGCTATGTGATGTGAAATGAGTAATTTGGGGAAAACTGTGATGAGGTTTTCAAACTTTACCTTAGAAGGTCAAAGCACTGCTGACTAAGGTCAACATTCATTGTGCATTAGGTTAAAAGTTCTGAAATGTCTAAACTGAGCATTTGTGATCCTTTTCTGCGTTAGAAAAAATCAGAGCTCAAACAGGCGATTTTGAACAAGGCACCTTATTGACGTCAGATCTAAAAAAGAAATGCAAATGCAGTTCCACCCCCGTCTGTCTCTACTCAGCGTCTCTGTAAATCACACCCAGAGAGTTTGGACTGCCAACTGGTGGAACTCAGTTTGCTGTTAAAATGTTTGTTCTTGTTTTTTGATTTCATCATTTTCATATTTGGCTTTGTACTTGTATACATAAATTTGTTTTCTTTTAAATTTATCTTCTTTTCTTCTATTTTCATTTCACTGCAAGGCAGGGCCTGGTTAGTATTTGGATGGGAATTCCAGGTGCCACAGGGGAGCGCCAGTCGCAAAAACTGTCGTTGTGTCCTTAGGCAAGACACTTCACCCACATTGCCTAGTATGAAAGTGGTGTGTGCGTGAGTGTTGGAGGTGGTCGGAGGGGCCAATGGCGCAGATTGGCAGCCTCGCTTCCGTCAGTCTGCCCCAGGGCAGCTGTGGCTACAGAAAGTATCTTACCACCACCAAGTGTGGAGTGAATGAACAATGAACTGTAAATGCTATGAATTATTATTATTATTATTATTATTATTATTATTATTATTATTATTATTATTATTATTATTATTATTATTTCAATAATGTGATATGTTTTTGTGTGAAGTTGCAAACTTTGAGTCTTTGCAAAAGCAGGAAATACCCTAATGTTTCTATATAGGCTCTGTGGGTTGCTGTGGTTTCACTCGGCTCCTTACCTGGAAATTACAAACATTTAGACATACATATTTTTCAGTGCGGAAAAAGACAGCCGAAGCACGCACCACGCTGGCAACAGGGGAACTCCCTTCCTGGTGCGTAACAGGGATTCCCCTGGCAGCGTGCTGCGTGATTCGGCTATGTTTTTCCGCACTGAAAAATAGTTCCCACCCAAAATGACCAAGTCAAGCTCTCCGTGTTGATTTTTACATTTATTTGCACTCGATATGAATGCGCACTACACAGAAAGTAATTGGGAAACGCATCGAGCAAATTAATTCCTTTTGGCCGAAATCTTTCTCTGGCGCCGTTAGACTCCAGTCTAACGCGGAGGAGCTGCAGATACCGCGGCGGTCAGTGGTGACAGACTCGGACAATGGCTGGGTGAGCAGGAAAACGCTTTCCACTACTTATTTTAGTCTCTGGACTGTGGGGAGATGCCCAAGTTTGACCTGGGGGTGGCATATCCCTTTAACATTGGCGTAGTGATACGAGTGGAGAGAGACAATACGCGAATGCGAAATACGCTGCTGGATGTTTCGTGGACTGTTTCGGACGCAAATATATCACCTCTCTAACAAATGTTTTGTTTTGAGAAGAAAAACAAGCTTTATTTCATGTTCCAGGGAAGTTACCGGACCTACTTACGTGGGCTCCAGAAAGCGAGCCGAACCGGGATCAGCTGAGACTGTCAGAGGTAAGCCGGTGTCAACACACGTAACTTTTAGAAGGAAACCCATACAGATTAACATCAAAAAGACCGCACTATCCCTTTAATGGGCCCATATTAAGCTATTCTCTGATCTATATTAAAATGTTATTATTATAAGATTTACTCATGTGTGAATGAAACAAAAAGCTCACAATCAATTCTCTGAGGCGTGGGGTGTTCCCCCCAATGATTATGCAAACTCGCTTACATCGACCTGCTTTACGTGATGCTGTCAACCATTATCCCACATCGAATATTCCTCGGTGCACTTTGTAAACAAACAACTTTAATAGCGATAGCATGCTTGTACGTGTTTAATGTATAAGAAGAAAGAAAAATTATAAGTATAACTCTACGCAACTCTAGTGAGTGTTGGTGGTAAATGATTTTGTTTTCCAATTATTTACCAAACCAGATCCAGTGGGTTGTGATGTATGTTGGTGGCACTTATAGATAAACTGACAGTTAAAGCTCAGTGTTTTCCATAAGGATTTGTCCTGGAAAACTGCTGTAGATTCTTGATGTTTGATTTTCATTTCTGTCCGTTCCCCTCTGAACTGAGCAGGTCTGGGTGGTGCCAGACACTTTACAGGTGCATATTGTAAAACATAGGCAGATAAACTTTAACAGGCAACATCCTGGTTACCACGAGTAGTAAGAGGGTGTGATAAACTTAATTGCAACTGTGAAATTCCTGTTCCCTCAATGAAACTCTGACAATAAAAGCCCCAAATCCAAGATGACAGATGTGCACAATCTTCAACTCACAAATGTCTCATAATTGTACCATTATTTGGAATTTCAATGTGTTACTTTTGTATTTATACAAAAATGATTGAATCAGATGGAACTTTAACAGCTTTAGTGCTATTGCAGAGAGTTAAAAAGCTTGTAGCAGCAAAGTATAACAGCTGAATTGGGATTTGGGGTAAGGCT
The DNA here is from genome assembly GCA_036785185.1 of Paratrypauchen microcephalus. NCBI lineage: Eukaryota > Metazoa > Chordata > Actinopteri > Gobiiformes > Gobiidae > Paratrypauchen > Paratrypauchen microcephalus. The sequence goes on along the minus strand of JAVJIX010000019.1, from coordinate 5,176,619 downwards.
GACTATTACATCATTTAAATGTATACACGCGAGTTTAAAGCTTGCACCATTCCCCTTTGCATTCAATAAAACATGTTGGACTTTCCTCTCTCATTTGGCTGTCACTCCTCCACTCTGAGGTAATGCTGACAACATCTGGAGTTGGATTGGGGCTAGGTCCACTTGTGTATTCGCTGGTCCTTGGCATAGATTCCCAGAAAGGCGTGATGGAGCATGTTCAGAGTGATACAATGTGGTGGGTGGTTGTGCTTGTGTAGACAGACGTACATACAAAAGTCCAAAGGATTTTGGTAAGACAAATACCATGTTAAAGGGGGTTTCCAGTGCTCTTTTGCTCGCTGCATAGATGGATAGTAGAGAAAACCCAGTTACAGGAATAACATACTGACACTGTGTCCTTGGGCAATACATTGTGAATGCGTTATGCCTAGTTCTTATAGGAAGTCACACTTCTTCACTTAGCTACCACAGAAGCTGTATACGAGTGAGACAACAAATAGACTGTGTGCATAGTTATTAGGCAAGTTGTATTTATGAGGATTCATTTTATAATTGAACAACTACAGAACTCTCGGTCAATCCACAATAAAAATTTTAGCTTTCTTAGGAGAAAATCTGCACAATTATTGGGCAACTATTAATGTTAAAGGTCCCATGGCATGAAATTTTCACTTTCTGAGGTTTTTGAACGTTAATGTGAGCTCCCCTACCCTGTTTTTGCGATCCTTGCGATCCTTTTCTGCGTTACAAAAAATCAGAGCTCAAACGGGCGATTTTGAACAAAGCACCTTATTGACGTCAGCTCGAAAAAAGAAATGCAAATGCAGTTCCACCCCCGTCTGTCTGTACTCAGCGTCTCTATAAATCACGCCCAGAGAGTTTGGACTGCGAATGCGCTAGGCAATGCGAAATGCGTTTTTTTATTTGCCTGGAGGCACGTCCAAGTGTTTTTAGGCTCGGAAGTCCTTTATCTGAGCCTCTGGACCTTTGAACAGCAGTGGTTTAATTTTATTTTCTGTGGAAATGTGTTTATTTTTCAATGGAAGCTTCAAATCTCTTCTCCGCGCAAAAACACGGAAATGGATCAGCTGAGAGCGAGAGCGGAGAGTTTGGCCACACCCCCACCCTCTACTATAGGCCAGCTCTTTTCTCCTCATTTGCATTCAAGCAACAACGCCCAGTATAAAGTGTTTGAGAGAGATATTTATGACTTTCTCATCTTATCTCTGTTTCTCATGCACTGAGTGTTGATTTTGAAGAAGGATTCATTTACAGTATTAGGGAACCATTAAGGAGCCATATAAAAGCATCAAGAAGTACCATGTCATGGGATCTTTAAGGAAATTATGACACAATTAAATGAAAAATTAACATTTTCCATTTACACTTGTTTATTTTCATTTTTCAGAATAGTAAACAACTCAAAATTTACAAATAAACATTTCTGATGTTTAAAAAAAACACCTCTTCTCAAAAATGGTCATAAGTCTTCCGTTCATGGAGTCTGTCAGTTTCTTGATTTGTTGACGAGCAACAACCACAGCCTCCCAGACACTGTTCAGAGAGGTGTACTGTTTTCCTTCACCGTAAATCTGCCATTTACGAAAGGCCCACAAGTTCTCAATAGGGTTTAGATTAGGTGAAGAAGGAACCAGGTCATTATTTTTTCTTCTTTAAGGCCTGTACTGGCTGGCCACGCAATGGAATACTTTGATGCATATGATGAAGCATTGTCCTGCATAAAAATCATGGTCCTCTTGAAAGATGCAGACTTTTTCCTGTACCACCACTTGAAGAAAATGTCTTCTATAAAGTTCCTGGTCAGCCTTCCTTACCTTGGCCATGTCTCTGAGCATTGAACTCCTTAGGCCACACCCTCCTTTGTTAGACAAATATACATCACTGAATATTCTTAAATCCAATAAGAATTCAAGTTTATACAACTTAGAGTTGGAGAATATGCATTAAAAAACATGATATGGTCAAAATATCCACTTGCCTAATAATTGTGCACAATTATTAGGCAAGTGGCATAATTGTGCACACAGTGACTAGGGTGGCTATATTAAGCTTAGCTTAGGCCTTTATTGGTCTCACACACAATGACACACGGGAGAAATTTGACTTCTGCATTTGACCCATCCTTTTTCAGGAGCAGTGAGCAGCCATCTTTTTCGGCGCCCGGGGGGCAGTACCGTGAAGGGTCTTGCCCAAGGACCCACACTGGTTAGCTCATTGCCCGGGGGGGAGTCATTAGTCACTGATTTTTAATTTTTTTTTTTTTTTTTTTGAAATGTCAGAAATTTTTATTTGTAAATTTTGAGTTGTTTACTATTCTGACAAATGGGAAAAAAATGGAAAATGTAAATTTTTCATTTAGTTGCCTAATACTTTTGCACATTAATCGTGTACATTAACAGTGTACATTAATTGTGCACATGTAGATTTTCTCCTCAGAAAGCTAAAACTTCACTTTTATTTTCTTAAATATTCTGGTTTGAGGTTTACATTTTTAACATTTTTGGGGTTGACCAAGAGCACTGCAATTGTTCAATTATAAAATAAATCCTCATAAATACAACTTGCCTAATAATTATGCACATAGTGTAATGGACATTTATGATTGTCAAGTGCACTATAATTCTAAAAAAACAACAACTAATAATTATATAATTACTTGATGTTTTACAGAGCCATAACCTATTATTGCTAATTTGGTACGGTTTGTAATGTTCCTTATCCATAAAGTACTAGAGTATTAGATTAAAATATGTTTGCATTGGTAAAATGTAGTTAGACTTTACAGTTATGTAAAGCTGTGAAATCTAAAAGAAAAACTACAATATACTCTCAAAATTAGCTTGTGCTCAATTCTCTTTTTAATTAGTGATTGGGGTATTGATACTAAAATACTTAAGTATGTATGTAAGTATGTACTGACTGAGATAAATTTTAATGGAAAAATCAATACTCCAAAATGTTTTTATAATCCAGTTTTCATACATTTTACAAATACATTCCTTGCATCATAGTTATCGGCGCATAAATCTATCTTTAGATAAGTTCAAAATCAAGATATTAATATGAATTTCAAGCCATTTGATTTCAAAAGTGATTGGAGACGGTATCGGATTGATATCGTGATACCTGTCAAAGCATTATTTGGTTTCAAAAATTGCTGATATTGCCCATCACTAACTGGGTTGTTAGTTCTCGAAAAAGCTAAGAGAGCTATCTGCCAAATAAAAATGTGAAAAACCTTGAACGGTATTATACAGATAAAACACATAGAACCACTTTCATCCAAAAACACTGTGTTGTCCAAATCTCCACCCTACAACCGTGGGTGAAAGTGAGCCGTGACCCTCTGGCACTTCAAAGAGAAAGTGGAATGTTTGTTGCCTTAGTGTTAAAGCCATCCATTCCATTTGGTCATTTTGTGCAGGATAACAGCCCCCACGCCCTTGAACCTGACCTGGGCATGGTATGGGGCTCCCACAATGCTGCAGTGGAGCCCAGCTGGACCCGCGCATGTAAAAATAACACCCCACTTCCATCTGGACCTCTCACATACACAGACATGACAGGAATGTTTGAATGGAGAGTTGGCTCAGGGCAGCGCAGGTGCATATTCTACAGGTTGGCACCTCCACACCGGAGCAGAATATAGTAAGTGGTAAAGGCCAGAGTGGTGGAACAGGTGGGTAGAAATTGTTCAATGGCTGTACACTGCAAAAGTAAGAATCTAGATGAGTAAAAATGGCAACGAAATTAAGTGTTTAAGAGTTTTTCCCATGTGTTTGAGCAACATTTGTCATTTATCCCCAGTACAGATATGTTACAAGCAGCTCTCAAGGTCAGAATATGTCCACTGCGTACTGTCAGTATGTTATTATAAACAGGAAGTGCACATTAGCATGCTGGTTGTTGTTAGTTTTACTGTCACAGCAAAGGTCTGCACCGGTCTCTTTATAAACTCATCTCGGTGAATAATTAGGATGTTCAGGATGTACAAGTAAAGTGAGGAATAACTTTAAACCACTGTGTTTAAAAGTGCATTGTGTAACTTTTCTGGTCCGTCAAATGCTTGTCTCCATGGAGATGTTATTGCTTTGTCTGAAATGGTTGAAATTTGAGCAACTTGCAGGTTCCATTTAAGCATAATTTCACAAATACAAACTCAAAATACAAACAAATACAAACTTATGTCACATGTCTCTGCAGTTCCTTTTGCTCAAAATGGAGCAGGTGTTAGTATAAACTTATTTACTCCTTCTCCATATTCTCACACATTCCATATTGACAGCTATTATAATATATATAATATAATAATATAATACAATATGTATATACAATATAATAAAATATGATGTAATATAATACAATATAATATACATTTGTCATCATTGTCCTGTACAACTATACATACTATATACATATATATATTTATACAATACTACTTTGCTTTTACCAATAAATTGAACAGAAAAAACTATCTATCTATCTATCTATCTATCTATCTATATATATATATATATATACATACATACACATACACACATATATATATACACATACACACATATATACATACATATATACATATATCCCCTTAACTCATCCTATGTAAATAATGATCAAGTATAATGTTTTTGATCAGATGTTTAAAACGGTGTTTATTTGGGCAACTCTTAACTTCATCGAAATTATTCCACAAATCCACTCCACATCTTGTGATGCACATTTTTTTGCATGTTGTACGGAAAAATAATTTCTTAAAATTTAATTCATTTCTTAAGTTATAATTTCCTTCTCTGTTGCTAAATAATATTTGAATATTCCCTGGTAGTTGTTTATACCAGGCTTGATACATAATTTGTAAGGTTTTAAATTTAACCAGATCTTCAAACTTAAAAATTTTGGATTTGTATAACAACATGTTTGTATGTTCTCTATGTTCTACCCCATGTAGAATTCTCACTGCCTTTTTTTGTATTTTGAATAATGAATCTGTATTGGTTTTATTTGTATTTCCCCACACTTGTGCTCCATAGCTCAAGTAGGGTACAATCAACGTGCTGTATAAGATATGGAGGGTTTAATGTCACACTGTGGAACATTCCAAGCAGTGCAATGACATATCCATAGAAACAAGCAGGTGGCAGACCCTGAAGCAAATGTCACATAGTGCACCTTTAAAATAGACAAGTTCAGTTTGTCACGTGTTTAAGAAGAGTTACATCTTTTTTAACTTTAACTAGATTAATGAACTTGATTTTTGTGACTCGATTTGAGCTGGAATAAAATATAAAATATAATTTAGTTTAAAATAAAAAATATTCAGACATAGAAATAAAAAGATAATCAAAAGACAAAACAACTTAAATCTTAAATTCTCAATTCTAGCCATTTGAACATTTTACACTTAACATTTTTGTCTGAAATAAAATGTTTTGAAGATCGAGAATTCATATTTTTAGCCTGAGAGAAAGTAATGATGTTTATAGTTTGCACACCAGCCTCTTTATTTCCCACAACCCCTTTGGACTTTAAGACCTTTGACCTCTCCGACCCAGGAAAGAAGCAGCACAGTAGTAGAATAGTGAATCTCAAAACAGTCTCAAGTGTTCAACAATTTTACATGTCAAACTCTCATACATTTAAATGCATTTAAATGGAAAACCTAATGAATATACAAAAAAGGAATTGGCTACTATGAATTTGAAACAATACTGAAAGCAAACTATTAGGTTGACATTAAATGAATAAAATTTTATGTGGGCAAAATTGAGTCTGTTTTGCATCATCAGAAAGTACTTGGCCCAAGAGTGACACCCAAGTCTTTAAAGTAATAGTTTTTGAGACTTTAAACTTACATTTCTTATGTTTTATCCATACAAATATAAATGAAAATAAGAATGACAGATGTTATCTCTATTTTTGTTATAATTTGATCCAATATTATAAGAAAATACTCCTCTTCAGTAGATTTCAGGGATGGCCCATGCAGTCTCAGGCCTTTTCATAGAAACACCCCTGGGAACTTTTATTCTATGTACTTATGTAATTTATCAATGCTTTGATAAATTACTCTTAATTGTCCAAACAGCAATGCTTTTTACATTATCTACAATGCAACAACCCAGAAATTTTGGGTAAAAAAGGTGTATTTTCCTGCATTTTAACTGATTTTTGAGTATTTTTTTCAAAAACCCAACAGCTCATTTTTACTGTGATGACAGTGACAGTCTCTATTACATATTCAATAATACAACTAAGCAAAGGGGGAAGTCATGTTCAAGGACAAAATGTATATTATTTTCCAAGACATATGGCTAAGAGAAAATGATTTTCCAGGCTTTCCAGGATTTCCAAGACATGTGAAACCCACTATGTCAATTGATACAAATTTTGAGAGATCCAAGGAAAAGATATTATTACTGGGTTAAAGGGACAGTGTGTAAGATTTTTACCCGTTAATTACTGAAATTGAAGATACCCATTCAAAAATACATTGTTTTCCAAGCCTTTTCACTTCCATCATGAAATCAAAGTATTCTTTTGGACTTAGATATAGTCACATAAAAGGGGGATCTTCCCCATGCAGAGGCAGCCATTTTGAATACGAGAGCCGCAGAAGGACATTTGGGCTCCGCCTTCGCCTTCGGCAAGGCTCATAGTTTTGGGTAAACAACACAAGCATGCTGCCGGATCAGACGTCGTAATGGATCTAACACGTGTTTTGGACTAAATTGTTTTACTGAATTTTATTCGCTGGATCCTTACAGACAAATTGAGAGCAAGTTTATGGTGAAATACAGAGTTTGACCTGTGCAAAGCATTCTAAGGTAAGCTAACCTCGTTTTGTGCTTTTCCGTATAAAAGCCCCATGTGCTCGGGGAGTGATTGTTGTGCAGGGAAATGAATTGCATAGTCAAAAAGAGGAGACTGTAAGGTTTCATTTGATGTGTAGAGTGTCATGGTACATGATCGGGAATGTGCGTTTTCATGAGAAAAGAAAAGAAAAAAATAACTGGGACCGCGTTTTATTTATACAGTAGCGGCGCGCGGCTCGTGCGCGGGTACGAGAGCTGTCCGCGTTACGGCGCGCCCGGGTGACCCTCGAGGTCTGCCGTAGCTAAAACAGAAAGTGCAATAGCACCATCCACCTATGCGCCACAAATCCTACACACTGGGGCTTTAAACAAATCAACTGGACTTACTTAATTTTTTGCAGCCTATGTTTTGCATACTAACCAGGTAGCATCTCCAGAGCTACCTGGTTGTCTTGTAGCCACTTAAAATGTTCATATTACATGCCACAAGGGAAGATGTGGTAGCTCTTTAGATCAACCTCTGCACAATTCACCCCACTCATGTACTAAAAAGCACTTGCTCTGGCTGTTCTCCCTGACTTCACCCCTCTGACTCTCAGTTTTATTACAGTATACTTCAAACCGTGGTTAATATTTAGTAGTGCGCATTGAAGTGCACTACAAAGCGCCCGCTACAAAGACAACCGTGGTGGAGAGCTTGAAATCGGGCCAGCTATCTGTTTTATAGTGATACGCAGTTACCCCCGGCTGTACACTAAAAACCAATATGTCTGTGTGCAAATGTGTAGATGATGTTAATGTACTCCCCTAACAACAGGATGGAGAGAACATAAAATTATGGGGTGTAATAAAGTAAATGAGCGGACATCACAAGAGAAAGGTATAGATGTAATGATAATGGTGTGTAAGACATTCACAGTGGGGGATTATATGGACTGCTCTCTGCCAACTGAAGTTATGGATACTAAATATGCTAATACCGAAAATATGTCAGCTGCCAGTAAAACTATATAAATCACTTGATGTACTGAGCTGTGGTTGGTTTCTAGTATATGAAACCATGGTAAGTTGAGACTTAAAGGTATACAAAAACACTTTAAGCCCTGTTAGAATGTTGTTACTTTCTCAAAAACAAACCTAGAGTTGTGTTTTGTTTCATTCACACATGTTTGAGTAACGCTTTATTATTAGTCAATCTACATCTTCACACCTCATAATGCTCCGTTCCACCTTGTGATGTCATCAAGTGGTAGATTTCAAGTTAACTATTACCTTTCACCTTTTGTTTAGGATAAATTGGCAATTCCAGGGTTGAAATGATCCAAATGATTCTAGTGAAGATGCTAACTGTAGGCACTGCTCTGTCTGAAGTTGTTACTCAAGTTTGTTTGATAAAACTTATAGATGTTGTTATTCAACCTTTCACATATATATATGTAATTAAATAATAATAATAATAATAATAATAAAAAATTATACCACTTTTCAAAAAAGGAAATAAAAATGATACCTCGAATTATTCTCTAAAATATTAGAAAAACTATTCATGATCAGATTGAATAAATTTATTGAAAAATATAAAATTTTAAGCAACAGCCAATATGGATTTTGCTCTAAACATTCCACTGCTACAGCAATAAGATAAGATAAGATAAGATAAGATAAGATAAGCCTTTATTGATCTCACACAGGAGAAATTTACTCGCCACAGTAGCTCCAGGACATTAGGACAGGAGGGAAAAAGTGCATGCAGGCAGGGAGGGGATAAAGTAAGTAATAAATAGTGCAAATAGTAATACGTAATAATAATAATAATAATGGAAAATAGTAATAATGATAATAGTAACAACAAGCATCAACATGAAAAGGAGGATATTGCACGTCTGGCCTATATGTTAGAATTATACAGTCTGATGGCGGTGGGAATGAAGGATCTGCGGTAGCGCTCCTTCTTGCACTGGGGATGCCTCAGTCGGCTGCTGAAGGAGCTGCTCAGCTCCTCTACAGTCCGGTGCAGAGGGTGAGAGGTGTCGTCCTTAATGGACATGAATTTGGCCAGTACCCTCCTCTCAGCCACCTCCTCTACACGGTCCAGAGGACAGCCCAGGACAGAGCTGGCCCTCTTAACCAGCTTATTCAGTCTTTTTCTGTCCCGTTCTGTGCTGCTCGGGGCCCAGCAGACGACAGCGTAGAGGAGAGCAGAGGCCACCACAGAGTCATAAAAAGTCTTGAGCAGAGGCCTGCACACTCCAAAGGAACTCAGTCTCCTCAGGAGGTGGAGGCGACTTTGGCCCTTCTTGTACAGGGCGTCGGTGTTGTGGGACCAGTCCAGTTTATTGTTGAGGTGAACACCCAGGTACTTGAAACTGTCCACAGTCTCTATGTCCTGTCCCTGGATGTTCACCGGTGAGTGAGGTAGTGGTCTCCTCCTGAAGTCGATCACCAGCTCCTTTGTCTTACTGGTGTTAAGGCACAGGTGGTTGCGCCCACACCAGTCTACAAAGTCACTGATGACCGAGCGGTACTCCAGCTCGTTCCCCTCTGACACACAGCCCACAATGGCCGAGTCGTCGGAGAACTTCTGGAGATGGCAGCTGTCCGTGTTGTATGTGAAGTCCGAGGTGTATATGGTGAAGAGGAAGGGTGAGAGGACAGTACCCTGGGGGGCCCCCGTGCTGCATACTACCACCTCTGACTCACAGCCACGCAGCCGCACGTACTGTGGACGGTCAGTGAGGTAATCGATGGTCCAGGCAGCGAGATGTCCATCCACTCCCGCGTCCTCCAGCTTCCCCCGCAGCAGCGCCGGCCTGATGGTGTTGAAGGCGCTGGAGAAGTCAAAGAACATGACTCTCACAGCACTCCCGGCGGTCTCAAGGTGGGTGAGCGCCCGCTGCAGAAAGTAGATGACGGCGTCCTCTACTCCTACGTTTGGCTTGTAGGCAAACTGCAGCGGGTCCAGGGTGGGGCTCACCACAGAGCGGAGGTGGCTGAGGATCACCCTCTCCATGGTCTTCATGAGGTGGGAGGTCAAGGCGACTGGTCTGTAGTGGGCCGGTTCCCTGGCGTTTGTTGTTTTGGGAACCGGGACCACGCAGGAGGTCTTCCACAGGACGGGGACCTTCTCCAGGCTGAGGCTCAGATTGAACATGTAGCAAAGAACCTCACAGAGCTGGTCTGCACAGGTTCTCAGCAGCCTGGGGCAGATACCATCGGGTCCTGCGGCTTTCCTCTGCCTGAGTCGCCTTAGCTCCCTCCTCACCTCGTCTGGTGTGATGGAGAGGGGGGAGTGAGGGGGGACTGGGGTGGACTGCAGGGGGTGGTGGTGGTGGGGGGTGGAGGGGGGCTGGTGCTGGGTTGAGTCCGTGTGAGGGGGAAGGGGGGTATGCCTACTGGCCCGGGGAGGTGTGAAGAGGAGGAGGGAGTCGGCAGAGGGGCAGAGGGGGTGGGGGGCGCATTAAACCTGTTGAAATAACAGTTTAATTCGTCCGCCCAGCGCTGATCACCATCAGCTGTCCCTCTGCCACTCTGTCCAAAACCAGACATGCTCCTCAGTCCTCTCCACACGCCCCGTGCGTTGTTTTGGGCCAGCTGCTCCTCCATCCTCCTCCCATAGTCCTTCTTGGCCCGTCGGATCCTCCACTGAAGCTCTCTCTGGACCCTTTTCTGCTCCTCTCTGTCCCCTGAGTTGAAAGCCCTTTTCTTCTGGTTCAGGAGGGCTTTAAGCTCAGGGGTGACCCAGGGGTGGTTGTTGGGGAAACACCGTACCCTCCTGGTTGGCACAGTGTTCTCCACGCAGAAGTTGATGTAGTCTGTGATGCAATGGGTCAGGCCGTTGATGTCGTCTCCATAAGAGTCAGTGAAAATGTCCCAGTCAGTGTTCTGGAAACAGTCTCTCAGACTCTCACAGGCCTCCTGAGTCCAAAGCTTCACAGACAGCTTCCGCACAGGTTCTTTCCGCACCCTGGGTGTGTATTGCGGGAGCAGGTAGACCAGACCAGACAATAATGGAACTGACAGAAGAAATAACCAATGCCATGGACAATAAACAGTTTTTGGTTAGCATTTTCGTAGACCTTCAAAAAGCATTTGACACTCTGGATAATGAGATACTATTACAAAAATTATATAAATATGGCATAAGAGGGGTAGCACATCAGTGGGTCACGAGCTACTTAAAAGACAGATATCAGTATGTGGAAATCCATAACAATAAATCAAAGTATTATCATACAGTATGTCGAGTACCTCAAGGATCGGTACTTGGACCTATACTTTTCCTTATTTATGTTAATGATATTGTCTCTGTTTCTAGTTTACTTAAATATATTTTGTTTGCAGATGATACTACTCTATTTTACTCAGGAAAAAATATAAATGAGGTTTTACAAATAGTAGAGATAGAGTTTCAGAAAATTTTGATATGGTTCAAAGCCAACAAACTATCTATAAATATTAGTAAGACAAACTTTATGATTTTAGTTACAAAAAGAAAGACATCGATGCAAGATTGGTCATACAAGGACTGGAGATTGAAAGGACAAGTGAGATCAAGTTTTTAGGTGTCATGATTGATGAACATTTGACATGGAAATCGCACATAGAGCAAGTTAAATCAAAAGTATCACAAGCAATAGCTGTATTACACAAAGTGAAGGACTGTCTTAACAAAATGCCATGTTTCTTTTGTATAACTCACTGGTTGTTCCATATTTGACTTATTGTACTGAAGTGTGGGGAAGTGCCGGTAAAACTCATCGATCAATCTTCCTTTTACAGAAACGCGCTATCCGTGTGGTAAATGGAAGTGGATACACTGTAAAAATGACAACTTAAATTTGTTCAGATTACTAGGATTTTAGCGTTCATATACAATAAAACTACCAGTTGCATCGTACACTGTCTCAAATGAGTAATTTCAACTCACTTTTGTAAGTTTCTGTTAAAAAGTTTATCTTAATTCATATTTTGAGTTGACATGATATACAAATTCAAGTGGACGGTAGTTTGGGCCAGGCCAACTAATCTGCGCATGCTCATTTGGAATAATCTGCCGTTGGGATCTGCTGCAACAGAGTAACCGAAGGAGTTTATCGGGGGTTTTCCTTGGGTTTGGCTTTGGAAAAGAAACGTCCACCATTTTTCCCCTCAGAAGCACCGGCTGTCTTTGCAGAAAACTTTGTCATAAAGAGATTAACGAGTCCTTTTTTCAACATTAATGTTGTCGAAAACGAAATGAGACGTTATTTTATCTCCTCTTCGTGCATTATTTGCAGTTTTAAGTTTGTAAAATAGAAACTTGAACTTAAAATGAATAGCTGGTGTGGGTGGCAGTAGCTCAGTTGGTAGAGCGCTTGTCTAGTGATCCAGGGGTTGGCGGTTCGAGTTCCACTCTTGACGGGTTGACAGCAGCGAGGTGGGGTTAAGTCTCTTGCACTCGTCCCCAGTGTCTGTGGGCAGAAGATACATCAAGGCCTGTTGTGACGTCCTCCTGTGGACCCACCACCCGTGGAAGGATTCATGGGGGCTGGTGCATTGTGTTCTGGGCAGCAGATCTGCTTGGACTGCTGCCCCCGTGACCCAGAAAATGGAAAAGCGGAAGAAGATGAATGAATGAATGATTAGCTGGCACAACTTTAAAAGCTTAGTTGGCATTACTTTAAAAGCTTAGTTGACCCAAATTAACAGCAATACTTAAAAACTTAAAAATTTAAGTTGATACTCACAACTCAAAAACTCTGTGCAGTCGGTTGCCTTGAAAATTTGAGTTGAACTAACTATTTATTTTTACAGTGTACAGAACCCACACAAACCCTATATTTGTACAATTAAAAACATTAAAATTTAAAGAATTGGTAGAATATAACTTACTCAAAATTATGTACAAAGCTCATCAAATAATATTACCAAACAACTTGCAAAATAGATTAAAAAAGAGAGAAACAAGTTATAAATTAAGAGGAACTGATGTTTTTTTCTAAACCAGTATTCAGAACAAAACCAAAGGAAAGATGTGTCTCAATCCAAGGAGTCAGTCTATGGAATGGTCTTGAGCGTGAAATTAAATCTTCAAAGTCTATTCAAGTTTTTAAGAAAAATGTGAAAATGGCATTCATGAAAAGATATAATACTGCTCAGTAAAAATAGTATGTTTTATTATTATTATTATTATTATTATTATTATTATTATTATTATTATTATTATTATTATTATTATTATTATTTTGTTTGTTTTTTTGGTTAAACTCATTGGAGTTGTAATATAATTTCAAGTTGATAAGGGGCAGATGTTATAAGCTTATGCTTCTTTCTGTTCCCTTTCATTCATATTTAAGTTAAAATTGTATAGATGCAAGTATGTTGCATCTGTTATTTTTTGTTTAACGAATGAAATAAATAAAGAAAAGAAAAGAAAGAAGAGAAAGAACAAGTTAGACTTTATTCTGAGCTTTTTAACACAGTCTGACCATAAAGAACTGACTTGGAACTACAACATGTGTGCTGATTTGTGCTGTCCCTCTCAAATAATACTGTATTCACAAGATATCAACCATTAACCAAGTGTTTTTCAGTTAGTCACTCTTAGTTATACTTAGACAAACTTGAATTGATCCACAAAGGAAATTACTTGGACACAGTAGCTCACACATCACAATATATTATAATAACAAAGAGCAAAAATATAAATGGTAATAATAACATCAAAATAAGTAACAAAATAGCAAAGAACTGGTCAAATAAGATATAATTATTGTGTAAGTACAATAAAAATAAAAGTATATATATATATATATATATATATATATATATATATATATATATATATATATATATATATATATATGGCTCTCACCCTGACCATGAACACTCATGTTCCTAAAAATGTGTTGTTTAAATCCATTTTTTATCTGACAATCTTAGTACTTTTTATTTTTTGGTAACTACAAAAACATTCCACCATAGAAATACACGTACACCCCCTGCATCATGTCACTGAATAGTCAGTAGACGTATGTATGCCATAATAAATCTATCTAAACTATCTTGTGAACTACTTATTAGAATTCCATGGACCAAACATGTTAGACAAAACCCGGACAGTATGCAAGTCTCCATTCTCAATAAATTACACTATACATCACATATCGATCGGGTACAAAAACTGTTCAGATTATCCGTGGCATGAGATATTCTGAAAGCCAACTTATCTGATGTTTACTCACTCATAAACACATTAATAACATTATAACCTTCTTCCCCGGATACCTCCATCTGGTAAATGACAAGAGTGTTGCCATTATCCTCCATCTTAATTTACCTGCTCATTCACTGTCACCAAACTGTTTTCAAAGGGCAGGCCTATCAGGGAAACCAGCTTTTTGTTTTCCCAATATGAGCTTATTGCTGACTATTGAGCTACTAAAGCAGAAACGCACTGGGCATCTGGAGACGACATTAGTCAAACATTGTCTAATAGTCAGGTGTGGGTGCCTTACAGCTGGCGAGGTGGCAAACAATAACACCCAGCACCCGTATATATTTGTTAGGGCTGGAGCCGTTAAAATGTTGGTTATGGAGAGTCCCTGTGGGAGGTTGGTCGCTGGTCTTGGGGCGGTTTTGAAGATGCCATCTGTGTGTGCGCCTGCGTGTATCTGTGTGTGTGGTGGGCATAGCATACACAGATGGCAGAGGATCGCAGGTGCTAAAGTGTGTGTGTGTTAAAGGAAATTAGCTGATTTTACGCACCACCTGGATTTCCAAGCGCTGTTACACTCATTAGGCGTGCCAGTGTGTTAGGTGAGTGCAAAGGAACAAATATGTGGGTAATGATAATGATAGCTGCAAAAGTGGTATTGAAATAAAGTTGTGGATTAAACAAAATAGGCACGTCAAAACAACATTATTTACATACTATTTATTTAAGTAAAAAGATATTATTTAACTGACTAAATTTCCTCTGCAATGTATTAAAGCTGCTTAAAGCTCTTAATCCTCCAGGATGTGTTTATAAATATGAACTGGGGATAGAACTTGAAACATAAATTGTAAATCTTACTGCTATCTCAATACTTAGTAGAAAGACGATTACTGGTACAGTAGAATCTTTGTAACAATTATTAGTTAAAAAAAAAAAAAAAAAAAAAAATCCAAATCAATCTTTACTCCAAAACTGATCAATAAACAACAAATCTAAATATTATGCAAAGGATTAAATATACATATTTTTTGAGGAGAAGCACCACGTCGAGAGGAGCCAGCTGAGGTGGCTCGGGTATCTGTTTCGGATGCCTCCTGGACGCCTCCCTCGGGAGGTGTTCCGGGCATGTCCCACCGGGAGGAGGCCCCGGGGAAGACCCAGGACGCGCTGGAGGGACTATGTGTCCCGGCTGGCCTGGGAACGCCTTGGGGTCCCCCCGGAGGAGCTGGAGGAAGTGTCCGGGGTGAAGGAGGTCTGGGCGTCCCTGCTTAGACTGTTGCCCCCGCGACCCGGCCCCGGATAAGCGGAAGAAAATGGATGGATGGATGGAATATTTTTTGTTATTGGGAGATCTATTAAGCAAAATATGTTTTAGAGATTTTAACCATGTTACAGTCATTTCCCCTCCGACTTCTGGTAAATAAATTGTATTTGGACTGTTTGTGCATGCGTGAAAAATCTTTAATTCCTTATTTTCAAGACGCCATATTGCTGATTTCTATTTTTACCACCACTGCATACACCCACTGCTCTGTACTTGTACTCTGTACTATGTTATCTAATTCATTTTCTTAATCGGTTTTACTCGTAGGATTTGGCAGCGTTGTGTAGTCATTTTGGTCTTTGAAAAAAAAAAAATCAGCTGCTCACTAGTGTGATTTGCAACTATGCACCTCTGATGGTCTTAGGGAAGGGAAGGTTGCAACTATCCATCTCTGATGGATAGTTGCAACCTTCCCTTCCCTAAGACAAATTTCTCACTGGGGGAGACTAATAAAGAAACCTAACCATATTGGCTCTTTTGTTGTAATGGCGTTTACTGCCATTATTTTAGATGATTATTATGATTTCAAATGTGCAAAATATGATCCACAAGTGTCGTAAATTACAGCTATTTAGCGGACACAAGCACAATAGGTCTTGTTTAAAGTGTACCTTAACCTAGGATGGTAAATAGCGCGGAATAAGGTCCTAGGCAGTCCTATGAACCAAACTAAAAAAGAGCTGTCCATTTTTGCCTGATGTATTATTTTGAATTGTCATATTATATTTTGACCCAATGTATTATCTTTTATCCAATTACGTATTTTAATGATGATGAAGGTATAAACTGGGTGTCTCATATAAATTACAATAAAGGCAAAATTTCCAAAAGCAACTGCATAGAGTTCTCACCAAAGAGTGCAGCATTATTAACCTTGCATAATTCTATAGTTGCACCATATCTGATGTACTATGTGGAAATTTGGGGGTCAACATGTGAAACTTACCTACAGCTATTATTTATTTTACAGAAAAAGGCTTTGAGAATGATCACCAACAGTCAGAGTCATCCAGCCCATTGTTTGTTAAACTTAAAGTGTTGAAAATGTGTGATATTGTTGAATTAAGTATCCTCAAAGTAATGTATAAAGCAAAGTGCAGTGTATTACCTGTAAATATTCAAAGACTGTTTGAGGTAAAAACAAGCCACTACAATTTAATAGAAACCTACATGTTTAAAAAACCCAGATTCAGAACCGAGGTTATGGAATGAGATGTCGCTGTGAAAGGAGTTCATTTATGGAATAATCTTGACCAAGAAATCAAAGGATCAACTATAATAATGGCATTTAAAAAATACATAAAATCCAGTGCAATTTGTATGCATGAAAAAGAAAACTAAGTTGTTTGTAATTGAAATGAAATGCATTAATAAAATGTTTTATAGTAACTATGGGTGTTAATGTATTGTCTGGAAGACACATAACACATAACATAGAGACACATAACATATTCTTTTGGCTCCCTTTCATTCATTTCTTGTATGTTTAATGTTGATGTATTTATACTTCATGAATGAAATACAGTAAACAAGAGCTAATTATAATAATAATAGTATTTTATTTGGACTGAATGTCATGTTAAAATGTCATTTGCAAACTCATACGCCTTCAGTGACATGAAGGACAATTTGATTTGTGATTTCATAACTGCACAATCTTTTTATCTGAAACTCTCCTCCTTATTTAACACCTCTACTTTGACTTCAATTCCTGCCCAATTTGCTCAAACGTTAATCTCCAAGACTTCTCCACGCTTCACCTGCAGTTGCTGCATCCTCTGCTCCTTTGAACGTTTCTGCTTAAATACCCCCTCTCAGTGAATGTAAGTTTCGTGGTGCTGCTGATAAGAATTCCTTTCAGCTCAGATCTCGCTCTCCCTTCCTGCAGCCACTCGTCGCCTCGCTCCATTCGTCAGTGTCTCTCTTCTATTCTGTCTTTAGAACTTAGACTTCAGATGGAGCAGGGAGGAATGCTGGGATAGCGCCTGTAAAGAGAAACCATGTTGCATGCTGGAACACATGAAAGAGCCAGCCAGAGGAGGAGTCTGATGTAGCTGGTCTTTTCTAAAAGTTGTGCACCATTAGCTGTAACTTTCTGACTGCAGTTGGGGTTGAGTAATGATTGAATAATTGTGATAATGGTGCAAATTTACCAAAACTATATTTTTAAATGTGCAACTTTTGGGTTAGGGCTCCACCTTCTTGTTTCTATGGAAATGTCATTGCTCTACCTGGAATGTTCCACCAGAGTATGACATTAAATTGATCTACTTTACATTTACTCCATTCCAGGTGGTTTTATAGCTCAAAAATACCTAGAAAACAGCTATTCTGACTGTGAGCAGGGTCACCTCTTCACAGATCTGACCTGTAACTCCGTCTGGTTTGGTCTCCACGAAGATGGAAAAGTTTAATGCCATACGGTAAATGGTCACATCTTTATATAGCGCTTTTCCACCTTCAAGGCACCCAAAGCGCTTTATAACAAGGAACCAATCACCCATTCACACACGCATTCACACACCAGTGTACGCAGACACTGGGGGCGAGGAGGGTTAAGTGTCTTGCCCAAGGACACAACGGCAGCATTCATCTGTGGGAGCTGGAATCGTACCAACCAACCTGTGGGTCAATGGATCTGACCACTCAACCACTGATGTTTCTTATGTCAAGAGCGGGATTTGAACTGCCAACCTTTGGATCAGTGGACAAACGCTCTTTACTTTCTCGGTGAAACATTCCAGACAAAGTAATAATATCTCTGTGTCGAAAAGTATTTTTTCTGGACATTTACTGTATTTTCAAAGTGTAAACATTCATTCATTCATTCATCTTCCGTGTGATCCCAGCTCCCATAGATGAGTGCTGCCGTTGTGTCCTTGGGCAAGACACTTAACCCCACCTCGCCCCCAGTGTCTGCGGACACTGGTAGCCCCCATGGCAGAAGATACATCAAGGCGTGTTGTGATGTGAGCCGTCCTCCTGTGGACCCACCACCCACGGGAGGATTCATGGGGGCTGGTGCATTGTGTTCTGGGCAGCAGAACACTGCTTGGACTGCTGCCCCCGCAACCCAGTGTAAACATAATCATTTAAAAATCATAAAAAATGCCCCCTTGCTTCTTATCATTTGCCCTGCTGATTTTTCAATCCCACTGCCTTCCAGTTTTATTTCATTGCATTGCAATTGCATTGCGTAACTTTTCTGCCAAATAGTTTTCTTTATGGAGATGTCATTTCTTTGTCTGGAATGTTTCACAGTATGGTATTAAACATTTCTCTCTTCATGGAGACCAAACCAGACCAAGTTACAGGTCAGATCTGTGAAGAGGTGACCCCGCTCACAGTCAGAATAGCTGTTTTCTAGGTATTTTTGAGCTATAAAACCACCTGGAATGGAGTAAATGTAAAGTAGATCAATTTAATGTCATACTCTGGTGGAACATTCCAGGTAGAGCAATGACATTTCCATAGAAACAAGAAGGTGGAGGCAACCCCTCTAACAGTCTGTTTAATGCTGTGGAACATTCCAGGCAGAGTAAGTTACAGAATGCCTCTTTAAACCAGCAATTGAATCTGGAATTTAAAATCAGACTCTTACATCTGGTTCCTTTAATCCATGTCTTTAAATGTGTTTCAACCAAATGAGGCTCGTCAAATAAAATAATACAATAGTTCAAACCAACTGCTGAATCTGGCAACCCATTCTGATTGGATACTTGTCTTGTGAACCGAAACACCAAATTATAACATAAACTTGGCCATCACATGCAATGATTTTGTAATTAAAAATAAATCAGCTTTACAATTGTTAGTAGCTAGTAAAAGCTATATTTGATTTGAACATGTTATCTAGGGACGGAGTTAGGTCTCGTTTATGGAATTCAAAATCAAACCCTTATATTCGGTTCCTTTAATCCATGTCTTTAAATGAGTTTCAGCCAAATGAGGCCAGTCAAATAAAAGAAAAGAAAAATAAGGAATAGCTCCAGCTTTCTTTTGTCAATCTCCGACAGCCTCAAAATGACACACAAAAGCGCTTTGCCTTAAGGTTATGCCAAATTCCACCGCACTTAAAGGCACTTTGCTTTGTGGCATAGGCCTCATTTTGTATAATGCCTGACACCTGCCACGGGTAATGCCACCTCAGCCCCAGGGCACGCTATTGTGAGTGTGCAGGTGTCGAATATAATTGGAATATACTGAAAATTGCTGTATTTATCAAGATATGTCAGAGTTGTATATTTTGTGGCCTTGTTAATAGTTGCTGCTTATTTGGTCTCTGTATTTTCGTCAACAAGTAAATGGCTTCCAAGTTCTAACTACAAAATCAAGTAAATGTGACATAAGCTTGATTTTCCACATTGCTTTCCTGTTCCAGAACGGGTACTTGTGTTTTGCTCAAGGATACAATGCCAATATGTATACATAATAAGTCGTTTGAAAAAATGGCCAACTAGATGTTACTAAATCCCCTGTGTCATTGTCTTTTTGATATCTTAATATATTCTGGCTATATCTTCCAAAATAAAGTGAAATTTGCCATTCTTCAGAAGATGATATATTCCTTTTATAACCGTCGCAGTGAAAAAATTTATTCTTCTTTGCTTTATATTACACCTTAATATTCAATGGAAAGTTTTACCTCTTTCTCAAAAGCCTATAGCTGTGGCTTATTATAGCAGTACATTACCATAGTCAGTCTGCGCCATACCCACAACTGACAGTTCTGACAGTTCAGAAGAAATGAGACAAAAACTACTTCAGGTATTTTTGAAAGTGTATGCGTTACAGGCAAAGTTGATAATCTGTATTATATAATCATTCTATAGAATGCTCGAAACAACCAGGCAAAGTAGGAAATCATTCTGTTGTAGCAGAGTATTTTGATTAATTTCCTACTCATTGTTTCGGATATTGGCAGCTCTAATCTCCAGAAATCTCTGTTCTCTACAAGTCATACTGGTTTCCTTGCTTTAGGTTTTCTTTAGCCAACAAAACGTTCTTTCATCCAAAATGTGATGTCACTCCCAGATGGGGGGAAGAGGCAAGTTTTTCCAATTTGCTACATTAGTATTTTGCCATGAAATAAATAAATAAATTCACAAATTATCTATTAATGTTTGCAACCAACATTTAAAAGAGCAAAAAGTACACACAAAAGAAAAAGAAAATAACAAAACAGTGCAGGAAAGGTCAAAACCCCCAAAAGGTTTATAAGTGACCCTCCTCTTAAAATAAATGAAATGAAACGGCGATACAAACAACCCCTCCCCACCTCACCCCCAGGCATTCAACACACATACGCATGCAGATAACACACAAACACACACATGCATCCAGCTCACACAAACACACATGCATCCAGCTCACACACAAACACACACACGCATCCAGCCCATACGCAAACACACACACGCATCCAGCTCACACACAAACACACACATGCATCTACCTCACACACAAACACACACATGCATCCAGCTCACACACAAACACACACGCATCTACCTCCCACACAAACACACACATGCATCTACCTCACACACAAACACACACATGCATCTACCTCACACACAAACACACACATGCATCTACCTCACACACAAACACACACATGCATCTACCTCACACACAAACACACACACGCATCCACCTCACACACAAACACACACACGCATCCAGCTCACACACACACACACACATGCATCCAGCTCACACACAAACACACACATGAATCCAGCTCACACACAAACACACACATGAATCCAGCTCACACACAAACACACACAAGCATCCAGCTCACACACAAACACACACACGCATCCAGATCACACACAAACACACACATGCATCCGGCTCACACACAAACACACACACGCATCCAGCTCACACACAAACACACACACATGCATCTACCTCACACAGAAACACACACACATGCATCTACCTCACACACAAACACACACATGCATCCAGCTCACATGCAAACACACACACATGCATCTACCTCACACACAAACACACACATGCATCCAGCTCACACACAAACACACACACGCATCTACCTCACACACAAACACACACATGCATCCAGCTCACACACAAACACACACGCATCCACCTCACACACAAACACACACATGCATCCAGCTCACACACACAAACACACATGCATCCACCTCACACACAAACACACACATGCATCCAGCTCACACACAAACACACACATGCATCCAGCTCACACACAAACACACACATGCATCCAGCTCACACACAATCACACACATGCATCCAGCTCACACACAAACACACACACGCATCCAGATCACACACAAACACACACACGCATCCAGCTCACACACAAACACACACACGCATCCAGCTCACACACAAACACACACATGCATCCAGCTCACACACAAACACACACATGCATCCAGATCACACACAAACAAACACATACATCCAGATCACACACAAACACACACACGCATCCAGATCACACACAAACACACACACGCATCCAGCTCACACACAAACACACACATGCATCCAGCTCACACACAAACACACACACGCATCCAGATCACACACAAACACACACACGCATCCAGCTCACACACAAACACACACATGCATCCAGCTCACACGTAAACACACACATGCATCTACCTCACACGTAAACACACACATGCATCTACCTCACACACAAACACACACATGCATCTACCTCACACACAAACACACACACGCATCCAGCTCACACACAAACACACACACGCATCCAGCTCACACACAAACACACACACATGCATCTACCTCACACAGATACACACACACGCATCTACCTCACACACAAACACACACATGCATTCAGCTCACACACAAACACACACGCACGCACACGCACGCACACACACACACACACACACACACACACACACACAGACACACACACGCACACATACATTTCTGTATCTTATTTTCCCCAAATCCTCAAATTATAATTTTATGCATCACAAACTGTATTTTTTATTTCAGTCCTTGAATCGAACAGGTCAAATTTTCTACTCAAGGTTCTGAATAAAATGACGTGCATCCTTTTAGTCAGTAGACAAACAGTTCTGAACAAAATGGCTCAGCAAAATAAAACTGATTAAACACTACAACATGAATCCCATTTCTCAGAAGAAAAGAAGCATGCAGAGAACAGAGAACGCGCCAGTCAAGGACACGTCCTGCTTGCACTTTTGTCACCCGTCCAAATTTCCGCACTCGAGAGCGTAAGTGCGAATAAATCAGAGTATGTTTGTGTGCGTGGAGACATCCGGGGAAGAGGGAGCAGAGTCATTCATTAGTGCTGTACCAGACGGACTTTGAGTGAGGAGGCATTCATCATGTCCACCCCCTTCGTATTTGCATTAGATCTCAATGTCCAAACAGTCCCTCTGAACAAGCAAAGAGCGCAATTTCTAATTTGTCATCTATCAGGATGCAAACTTTAAATGATTTGCAAACTTTACTTGAGTTGTTTTTATTTTAATAGTTGAAGTCTTAGTGGAGCTAGATAGTTTCACAACTTTTAAGGTATCAATAGTGTTTTTCTCTACTATCGGAGGAAAGATAATCTAATATGCTTATTAAAGGAGGTAGAGTAAAAATCAGCAAAAAAAAGTTGTTTTGACTTCAGATTTAGTATATCTAGAATATTTTAGTTATCCCTAGATTTCAATAGTCTATTTTGTTTTCAGATAGTGGACAAAAATCCAACTAATAAGCTAACTCATTAAGTCAACTATACACAGAACTATTGGTTAAAATTGCTAACAACCTTAAAGGAAAAGTAACGTTTATTTTTAGAATCTGAGCCTTCTTTCGGCAATAAAACAAGTAGTTTTACTCACCCATAGCAGTTTGGTGTCAATTGGAGCAGTATCGCAAAACTTATGTTGGAGCCGTTCTGTTCTACTAATGATCCCGTATCCGTTAGCATGGTGCTCGGGGCATTACTTTGCGCTCTCCAAATAACACAAACTTTAGCACTTTTCAAATCACAGAAGATCGCTGTGTCAGGGTAGACTTTTAGTGGATTCCAAAACGGCCTGAAACCCGATATCCAGCTATAGTTTCATTTGATGACGTCATCAGAGAGGACAGCGCGCATGCGTGAACTCAGCTGTTTTGTAAACACCGCTAGTCCGAAAGAAGCTAACACCGCTCTGAACTTTACTTTTCTGTTGCGATATCGGGTTTCAGGCCGTTTTGGAATCTTCTAAAAGTCTACACTGACACAGGGATCTTCTGTGATTTGAAAAGTGCTAAAGTTTGTGTTATTTGGACACCGCAAATCAGTGCCCCGAGCACTCACGCTAACGGATACGGGATCATTAGTAGAACAGAACGGCTACAACATAAGTTCTGCGATACTGCTCCAATTGACACCAAACTGCTATGGGTGAGTAAAACTACTTGTTTTTTTGCCGAAAGAAGGCTCAGATTGTAAAAAAAAAACGTTAATTTTCCTTTAAAACAGGACGAGGGAGCATGCAACTTGTGTCACACCTGGTTTCTCGTTCTGAAGATGGCATCAGACAGTAGGGGACCTTACTAAGCTTGCCCAACTTCTCCCCATTCTGAATTCATAAGACAGAATTTCTTTTTTGCAGTGTGTAACTGTCACTGCCTTGTAATTTAGTACTCCTTTTGCTTTGCTTCCATTTGAAACTATATATTCAAATCTAGTTTGCAAACAGTCTATCCGTCAGTCTCATTGCCTTATCCTCCTTTGTCCCTAGTCGTGTATATTCATTTAACTTTACCTTCTGTGCTGAATGCTAATAGCTTCCCAGACTCAAGCTGTACAATACCAAGAGCGAATGCGTGTGTGCACAAGGGCTGGCCGGTCAGTCCGCCGTTCCATTAGGCTGATGGAGTCTCTATTAAATTAGCAATCTCTCTCTCCCTCTCTATCTTTGTCTCTCTCCCAATCACATTAGTGCTCTTATCTCATTTGCGGACGACCGGGCTCTGCAAGCTGCTGCATGGCGAGTTATGGTCTGAAGCAAAGGACAAGGACTCGTAAATAGAAGGAAGACACAGGGTATCTGTGTAGCCGATGTGTGGGTGGAGCGTGGTGTGACGAAGTGTATGGAGAGAGGAGGTGTGGTCCGTTTTGAGTTTAATTGGTCAGTTGTCATGGATGGTCCCAATTGAGTTATACCATAAACAGCGTGACTCAGACAGACAAGGCAGACTTTATTATGTTTGTAAGTAGTGGGTACAGGATGTGACTGTTGTACTAAAGACTTTAGTCAATAACTGTCAATGTAGTTGGTCTGGATTAATTTGATGGGCTTTGCATATACATACAGGGAGTCCTCGAGTTACGACGTTGATCCGTTCTTAAGACGCGTCGTAACCCGAATTTCGTCGTAAACCGGATTTTGCCTTTGATCTTCCAACCAAAGCACCAATAACCTTTCCATCTCAATAATTAGACCACTACGCTGCTTGGTTATCACTGCCGCTTTCATAGGAGCAGATCAGAGCCCACATCAGGTACTTCCGCCCACATTGGGCACACACACGAGGCTGTCTTCTTCTCCCTACAACCACAACAGAGCGTATTCTTGCGCCGTGCGCCGCGCGCCGCGTGCGTTTGTTTACATATCTTACCACGCTAAACCGTGTAAGACGGAATGACGCGTAATATATACATATTTTTTTTAATGGGGGCGCGTTCGTAACCACGAAACGTCGTAACCCGAGACCGTCGTAACCCGAGGACCCCCTGTACATCGTTTGTCTTTGAAGGTATCTCAGTTAGTTCAAGAAAATGTGTTTGAAATTCACTGTTGTATAAAGTAGTGGAAAATCAAACTCTAGTAAAAGTATAGGTACCCCTCCCAAAAATGACTTTGGTAAAAGTCGAAGTCACTGACTGAAATGTTACTTGAGTAAAAGTCTTAAAGTATCTGGAACTTCTTGTACTTAAGTATGACAAGTAATGTAAAAATAAATGTACTCAAGTAATGTAATTAAAAGTACAAGTAAAAGTACGAAGCAAAGGCAGTCTGAAGCTAACCCTCGCTTTGTTACTTAGATCGCACAAACACACAGCGCTTGTTTACATTTTTTAAAGTAGGCACATGTTAATGTTATTTTTTGTCCTTTTGAACTCGTGTGCCCTTTCTCATTCGTTACACTCACTCGTTACACACGTTAGCCTGTTAGCTCCAACATCGTCAAATACGCTTTGTGTAACCGAAACAATGTCACACAAAGTTAATTTCTACATGTTATGCTCAAGGTTTCACAACTGTGTCTAGAATGTCCATGCTATGGTTACTGAAATTGGAATACAGACGCTAACAATTTCATTAATCTAGAACTTACCTCGATGTGTTTCTTGAGGTTGGACGGGGAGTTTCTGTAAGATAGGATTTCCATGTTTCTTGGAAGGCACAAGAGGCACTTCATTCGATAGGACGAATCTTTCATATCAGCGTAAGAGAACATTGTGTTTAAGTACGGCCAGGGATGCTCATCGTCTGGTCCCCCTTCATTTGTAGCCGACGTGGATACTGTCTCCTCTTCCATCAGGGATGTTGATTGATTAAACTAGCTGCATGAAACCAACAGGTGTAGGCTGATTGTCATGCGCAAGTAGCGAACAAGCCCAGGCACGTCCTGACTTCCTTGCAGTCAGTAGAGGGTTTTTTTTTGTAACGAGTAACGAAACGGCACATTGAAAATGTATCGGAGTAAAAGTATGCAATTAAATTCGGAAATGTAGTGAAGTAAAAGTAAAAGTTATCTTTTTTTTTTAAACTCAAGTAAAGTACAAAGTCTCCCAAAATGTACTTAAAGGAAAATTAACATTTTTTTTTACAATCTGAGCCTTCTTTCGGCAATAAAACAAGTAGTTTTACTCACCCATAGCAGTTTGGTGTCAATTGGAGCAGTATCGCAGAACTTATGTTGAGCCGTTCTGTTCTACTAATGATCCCGTATCCGTTAGCGTGAGTGCTCGGGGCATTACTTTGCGCTCTCCAAATAACACAAACTTTAGCACTTTTCAAATCACAGAAGATCGCTGTGTCAGGGTAGACTTTTAGTGGATTCCAAAACTGCCTGAAACCCGATATCCAGCTATAGTTTCATTTGATGACGTCATCAGAGAGGACAGTGCGCATGCGTGAACTCAGCTGTTTTGTAAACACAGCTAGTCCGAAAGAAGCTAACACCGCTCTGAACTTTACTTTTCTGTTGCGATATCGGGTTTCAGGCCGTTTTGGAATCTACTAAAAGTCTACCCTGACACAGCGATCTTCTGTGATTTGAAAAGTGCTAAAGTTTGTGTTATTTGGACACCGCAAATCAGTGCCCCGAGCACTCACGCTAACGGATACAGGATCATTAGTAGAACAGAACGGCTCAACATAAGTTCTGCGATACTGCTCCAATTGACACCAAACTGCTATGGGTGAGTAAAACTACTTGTTTTATTGCCGAAAGAAGGCTCAGATTGTAAAAAAACGTTACTTTTCCTTTAAGTACAGTAGTGAAGTATTATTACTTCATTACTATACAACACTGTTGAAATTACTAAAACAATTCAGTTTGATCTAACAAGTTGTATTTCAATGAGCTAACCTTGGGTAGATCAGAAATTGGAATTATATGTATAGAGTTTGGGATTGAAGGTCAAAAACGTAACATTACTGAGAGCTGTGGACCATCCCAATTAGATGGTAGGTCACAACCACTAAACACACTAGAGTCAGAATACACTGTGTAACTTCTGGTGGAGGGTCTGCTACCTGTTTGTCTCCATGGAGATATTACTGTTTGATTATTTCACAATGGAGACAGGTTAATGGTCAGATCTATGGAAAAACAAGCCTGCACATGGTAAGAAATCATGTTTTTTAAAGGTATTTGGGGGCTTATAACACCTGTAACTGAACAAATGCAAAGGAGATATGTTTAATGCCCTACCATGGAACATTTCAGGCAAAGAAATCACATCTCTATGAAGACAAGCAGGTAGCAGACCCTCCACCTTAGAAGTTACACAGTGCACCTTGAAATTAGTATTTAGCATAAAATATATATTGTTTCACACAGAAAACTGTATAACGTCTGATGACACACTCTCTTTATTAGATATTATTTGGGGTGGTTACTTCAGTTCTCTACAATTGCACAAAATATGGCAACAACTTCCAAAAAGTCTAACTTTTCTATTGACTGATAAACTTGTACTCCTTTTAACAAATAATAATGCAAAATTGTTAGCTTTTCACACAATAGAACTGTGATTAATCTCAATTGAATTCTCAGACAGAAGTGTCCTTCACAAATATGTGTAGTCGATGTCTGCGTCGATACAGGTATTGTGCCAAAACATCTATTTTCCAAAGTAATCATGGATGTGCAGCCAGCAGTACATTTGATATTCAATAAAGGAAATAAAGAAAAGAATACTATGATGTAATGCATTACTTTGCACAATCTGTTAAATTACATTCAAGTAAGGGGGACACAGGTCAAACACAGCCGTCCAGAGGACATTTTGGAATATATTGTCTGTAAAGAAAATACACATTGCCTTCTTTCAACCAGTAAAATAATACATAACGTGAACTGGACTATGTATAGATTATCTTGGCACCAAAATACAACTTCCCCTGACGTAATTTACCGAACAAGGGCACAACTGATTCTTTATCCGTACAATTGCTAATCTTGCACCGTGCCCGAGGACTTGAGTGACAAAAGAGTCTATAGTAAAATGCTATCAATTTCAGCTGTCAGTTTAAGTGTGGGGTTACTCCACAAATTGCAGTTCAACTAGACAAGATAATATCACAAAAACAGGCTTTATTGTGTAGCTAGGGCATGCACAGGCCGCATTTAGATGGGGTGTCATTGTTTGCCATCACTGGAGCCTATCATGTTAAAGATCCTTTATTACACAAAATGGATTCTTGTGAGCTTTAAAGGAAAATTAACGTTTTTTTTTTACAATCTGAGCCTTCTTTCGGCAATAAAACAAGTAGTTTTACTCACCCATAGCAGTTTGGTGTCAATTGGAGCAGTATCGCAGAACTTATGTTAAGCCGTTCTGTTCTGCTAATGATCCCGTATCCGTTAGCGTGAGTGCTCGGGGCACTGATTTGCGGTGTCCAAATAACACAAACTTTAGCACTTTTCAAATCACAGAAGATCGCTGTGTCAGGGTAGACTTTTAGTGGATTCCAAAACGGCCTGAAACCCGATATCGCAACAGAAAAGTAAAGTTCAGAGCGGTGTTAGCTTCTTTCGGACTAGCGGTGTTTACAAAACAGTTGAGTTCACGCATGCGCACTGTCCTCTCTGATGACGTCATCAAATGAAACTATAGCTGGATATCGGGTTTCAGGCCGTTTTGGAATCCACTAAAAGTCTACCCTGATACAGCGATCTTCTGTGATTTGAAAAGTGCTAAAGTTTGTGTTATTTGGACACCGCAAAGTAATGCCCCGAGCACTCACGCTAACGGATACGGGATCATTAGTAGAACAGAACGGCTCAACATAAGTTCTGCGATACTGCTCCAATTGACACCAAACTGCTATGGGTGAGTAAAACTACTTGTTTTATTGCCGAAAGAAGGCTCAGATTGTAAAAAAAACATAAATTTTCCTTTAAGCCATGCTAGAATGTTGTTACCTCCTCAAAAACATACTTGGAGTTAAGTTTTCATTGTATTTTATTCGCACATGTTTGAGTAACCCTTTTTATTAGGCCGTCTGCATCTCCAAAGCTCAAAATGCTCTCTTCCATCTCGTTATGTCTTGAAGTGGTTGTTTTCAGTATTTTTAACAGGTACCTTTTGCCTTTTTTCAGTAGAGACAGGCAATTCCAGGGCTGAAATGATCCAAATGAGTGTTTTCTTTTATAGAGACAAACATGAATGAAACAAAACACAGCTCAAGGTATGTTTTTTGATAAGAAAACAACATTATAGATAGACATAGATCAGAAAACAGTAATATAGGTGCTTTAAATACTATTGTGTTTTCATGCATCCTCGCGTTTTATATCCAGGAATGTCCAGACACTGAAGTAAAGGTATACATAACAAATGATGAGACAGGAGGAAGATGGGGAGGCAGACTGACATCGGAGCCTGTCACAGTGAGACAATGTGTCCCTGGAATGTATAATTACGAGGGTGGATATGTGGGTGTGTGCCGCCGACAGTGAAGCATTAAGGTGCTTTAAATGAACGTCTGCATTGACAGTATCTCCTCTAATAATGAGCAGCTTGGACACAGACAGAACTAATGCGTGGCTGGCGTCTGCGTATGGTCAAGTAAAGGGAGCATACCTCTCAAAATGGCCTAAGGTGACACGGGTCGCCATAGAGTGGTGCCAGAAGATGTTGATTTTTTTTCTCTTTATTGTTTTGTGGGTTCCAGCCTTCTGTATTCTAGGAAAAAGAAGATGTAAATTCTTCATAAATGTGTGCACATGAATAATAGAATGTGATTGGTTCTATAATTACATCACACTAATGAACAGCAGCATCCAGGTAATTAAACTCAATCCCATTTGATATAAATACTTTAAAACTGAGTGGTAATGGCGCTGATAATTCAGTTCACTATATCACAATTAAAGCTGTGAAGCTGTTTACTGGGAATCTAACTGTACATTTGTAATTTACTAGATTTACAAATTTCTATACATAGACTTGTTAAGAGATTATGTTTTTCTTCCTTATTCATCAAACAAGAGACAGTTACGTTTGAAAAGTGTATGTTTGACCACAAAGTGTATCAAATATGTAAATACTGTAGTAACATTTTTGCATAACATAGGAATCCCAGTGTGCATGTTTCACTAACTGCCTGTAAGCATGTCTATTATTTTCAATCAGCTGAGGCACCATGGATTTGGAAGTTACATCACACTCAAAGACATTATATTGTTAAAGAATTACAAAATCATCTCTGCCTCTGCCTACAACTGAACTATTTAGCAAATTACAAACCCACAAGAAAGAGTCATTATTATGTTACGTTGTTTGATTGCAACCAGAGAGAGCTAGAATTAATTTAAATCAGTGGTGTCAAACATGCAGCCCGGAGGCCAGATTCGGCCCTCCAAGACCTTTAAAGATCCCATGACATGGTACTTCTTGATGCTTTTATATGGCTCCTTAATGGTTCCCTAATACTGTTAATGAATCCTTCTTCAAAATCAACACTCACTGCATGAGATATGACTCTGACAGTCTTCATGAGGCTAGATATGTGTCTAAAATGCTTTATTGTGGGTGTTGCTGCTTCACTGCAAATGAGAAGGACAGAGAGATTGGCTAAGGAGCGGGGGGGCGGGTTTCCCCCGCAGCTCGGCGCAGCTCGTCTCCTCTCTTCCGTGTTTAACACAGGAAGAGACTTTGCAATGAAAAAAGCATATTTACACAGAAAATATTTCAGAGGTCCAGAGGGTCGGGTAAGGGACTTGCGAGCCTAGAAACACTCGGACGTGCCTCCAGGCAAATAAAAAAACGCATTTCGCATTGTAGCGCATTCACAGTCCAAACTCTATGGGCGGGATATACAGGGACGCTGAGCGGAGACAGAGGGAGGGGCTGGAGCTGCATTTGCCGATCTGACGTCAAAAAGGTGCCTTGTCCGAACTCGCCCGTTTGAACACTGGTTTTGTGTAACCCAGAAAAGGACCACAAATGCTCAGTTTAGACATTTCGCAACTTTTAGCCATGGGGGGGGGGGGGGGGGCTAAACAGGGTAGGGGAGCTCACATTAACGTTCAAAAACCTCAGAAAGTGAAAATTTCATGCCATGGGACCTTTAATCTGGCCCTCGGCTGATTTTCTATTAAAATATTTTAATTGTATTTTAATTTTCTATTAAAATATTGGTAATTTTCTGCCCCTCTTTTCTGCACAGTTTAGCATAGCAGCGTCTCCAGCACCTCTGTGCGTGGCCCCTCCCACCAGAACAGCACAAATGAAGACTTGCCTCTTTCCAAACGCTCTTAAAGGATCATCTTTTTGACTGCTGACCGTGACACCCTCATCAGCAAAACATCAAAAATGAGAAAAGTGGACGCCAAGTTGACAGCTCCTCAGGACATGGTGCCTGATATTGATGCACTTGTGCAGGCTAAAAGATGCCAAGTTTCAGGAGCATCAAATTAAAAAAGACTTCTTTATAGATTTGCGTTTCTCTGCACAAATATTTTGACTTATTGCTATTTTTGGGGTATATATGCCATGAGTTTTCTGATCGGGCCCCTTTGGAATCAAAGTTGGATACAGCCCCTGGACCAAAATTAGTCTGACACCCCTGATTTAAATACATACTATATGTGAAAACAAAACCAAAAAAATCAAAAGAATTGCACGCTCCTGCATGGCCCTTATAGTTACTAAAGAAATAAATACATAAAAGTAACATAAACCACAATCTTACCCATTCTTCAGCTATCCTGAAACAATACACATTCAATTTGACCAATATAAAATAGCTCAAATGATAAAAAATTGGCACATAGAAATCAGTTATTACATTACCTAGTTATTCTCCCTAAATACCCATTTCCATTGACCTTGTCCATATTAAGCTTGTGTACACATATTTGCTATTACCACCGCAAACACACATACACAGGCCCAGTTCTAGTCTGCCTCTGCCACCTCTAAATCACACCCCCACGGCCATTACCACAACTAAAGTGGTTACAGGTAGTGACCTCATCTCTTACCTCATCCATTAGAACGCTTGGATTGGTTAATGTTTAATGGCTTGCCAGGCATGCCATCTGGCTCACTAATCAACCAGCTGCCTTTGTCCTCCCTGACAAAAACACGCCCTTATTTGAGCTGGAGGACTCCATCGTTCCGACCCCTCAGCTGTTTGCGCTCACTCCCCCTGTCATTATTGTTTTTCGAATGCCTTCACTGGCTCATTCGGGTAATGTGGAACATAGTGTTGTTGTGGCCTAATGACCTACTTCAGTGGTTTTCCAGGACAAAAACATGCATATTTTTCAATATTGCAAATATGGCTGCTTGGTATTTTAGAAGTTGCATTTTGTCTAGGCTTTAATTTAAGATTTTTCTGTTGTATATGTAAATGAAAGGTAAGCATATTTTGCTTAGCTTTTAAAAACATGATGGATGGACTTGTGAGGTACCACAAAAGTTGAAAAAACAATTAGCAAGCTCTATTTGTTAGAAACCCCCAAAGTGCTAATTATGCTTTTTTGTATGTTATAATATTGTTTCTTCATCCCAAACATCCCTGGAGATGTGTTTTGTTTCATTCACACATGTTTAACCCACAACACCTGCATATTTAGGTTCTCAAACAGAAAATACTCCACCTTGTCATGTGGTAATACAGGAAGTGTTCCACTGTGTTTTTAAACTCCACACATTTTCACTTGAATCATTTGGATGTTTTCAGCCCTGGAATTGCCAATCTCTACTGAACTAAAGGTAAACATTATTGTTAACTTGAAAACTACCCCTACATGACATCTCAAGGTGGAACAGAGCATTTTGAGCTTTAAAGATGTAGACACACTAATAATACAGGATTACTCAAACATGTGTGAATGAAACACAAAACTCTGGGTATGCCGGTGCAGAGAGATCTGGGCGGCAGTCGAAGGCGGGGGCCTCGACGGCCGGATCTCCGGACATGGAGACTAGCTCTGGGGACATGGAATGTCACCTCGCTGGGGGGGAAGGAGCCTGAGCTTGTACGCGAGGTTGAGCGTTACCGATGAGATATAGTCGGCCTCTCCTCCACACACAGCTTGGGCTCTGGAACCCAACTCCTTGAGGGGGGCTGGACCCTCCATTTCTCTGGCGTTGCCCGCGGGGAACGGCAGCGGGCTGGTGTGGGCCTGCTCATTGCCCCACAGCTCAGCCGCCGAGTGTTGGAGTTCACCCCGGTGAACGAGAGGGTCGCGTCCCTGCGCCTTCGGGTCGGGGACAGGTCTCTCACTGTTGTGTCGGCCTGTTGTGTCAGCAGTGCAGAATACCCGGCCTTCTTGGAGTGCCTGGGAGGGGTACTGGACAGTGCACCGACCGGGGACTCCGTTGTTCTCCTGGGGGACTTCAACGCCCACGTGGGCAACGACAGTGACACCTGGAGAGGGGTGATTGGGAGGAACGGCCTCCCTGATCTGAACCCGAGCGGTGTTCTGTTATTGGACTTCTGTGCTAGCCACAGTTTGTCCATAACGAACACCATGTTCGAGCACAAGGGTGTCCATCAGTGCACGTGGCACCAGGACACCCTAGGACGGAGGTCGATGATCGACTTTGTTGTCGTGTCATCTGACCTCCGGCCGCGTGTCTTGGACACTCGGGTGAAGAGAGGGGCAGAGCTGTCAACTGATCACCACCTGGTTGTGAGTTGGGTCCGCTGGCAGGAGAGGAAGCCGGAGAGACCTGGCAGGCTCAAGCGTATTGTGAAGGTCTGTTGGGAACGTCTGGCAGAGCCCTCTGTCAGGGGCACCTTCAAACTCACACCTCCGGGAGAGCTTCTCCTGGATTCTGGGGGAGGCTGGGGACATAGAGTCCGAATGGGCTCTGTTCTCGGCCTCTATTGTCGATGCGGCCGCCCGTAGCTGTGGTCGTAAGGTCTGTGGTGCCTGTCGCGGTGGCAATCCCCGAAGCCGGTGGTGGACACCGGAAGTAAGGGATGCCATCAGGCTGAAGAAGGAGTCCTATCGGGCCTTGTTGGCTCATGGGACTCCTGAGGCAGCTGACGGGTACCGGCGGGCCAAGCGTGCTGCAGCCCTGGTGGTCACAGAGGCAAAAACTCGGGTTTGGGAGGAGTTCGGAGAGGCCATGGAGGAGGACTATCGGACGGCCTCAAAGAAATTCAAGCAAACCGTTTGGCGCCTCAGATGGGGGAAGCAGTGCTTCACCGACACTGTTTACGGTGGGGGTGGGAGCTGTTGACCTCGACTGGGGATGTTATCGGACGGTGGAAGGAATACTTTGAGGATCTCCTCAATCCCGCCATCACGTCTTCCGAGGAGGAAGCAGAGGCTGGAGACTTGGAGGCGGACTCGTTCATCACCCTGGCCGAAGTCACTGAGGTGGTTGGAAAGCTCCTCGGTGGCAAGGCCCCGGGGGTGGATGAGATCCGTCCTGAGTATCTCAAGTCGCTGGATGTTGTAGGGCTGTCTTGGCTGACACGTCTCTGCAACATCGCGTGGCGGTCGGGGACAGTACCTCTGGTCTGGCAGACCAGGGTGGTGGTCCCTCTGTTTAAGAAAGGGGACTGGAGGGTGTGTTCCAATTATCGGGGAATCACACTCCTCAGCCTTCCCGGTAAGGTCTATTCCAGGGTGCTGGAGAGGAGAATTCGACCGATAGTCGAACCTCGGATTCAGGAGGAGCAGAGTGGTTTTCGTCCCAGCCGGGGAACACTGGACCAGCTCTATACACTCCATCGGGTGCTTGAGGGTGCATGGGAGTTTGCCCAACCAGTCCACATGTGCTTTGTGGATCTGGAGAAGGCATTCGACCGTGTCCCTCGTGGGGTCCTGTGGAGAGTGCTCTGGGAGTACGGGGTTCGGGTTCGTTTGCTAAGGGCTGTTCGGTCCCTGTATGACCGGAGCAGGAGCTGTGTTCGCATTGCCGGCAGTAAGTCGGACCTGTTCCTGGTGCATGTTGGACTCCGCCAGGGCTGCCCTTTGTCACCGATTCTGTTCATTATATTTATGGACAGAATTTCTAGGCGCAGTCAGGGGCCGGAGGTGATCCGGTTTGGGAACCACAGGATCTCATCTCTGCTGCAGATGATGTTGTCCTGATGGCTTCATCAAACCGGGACCTCCAATGTGCACTGAGGCGGTTCGCAGCCGAGTGTGAAGCGGCTGGGATGAGGATCAGCTCCTCCAAATCCGAGGCCATGGTTCTCGACCGGAAAAAGGTGGCTTGCCCTCTCTGGGTGGGTGGGGAGTCCTTGCCTCAAGTGGAGGAGTTCAAGTATCTCGGGGTCTTGTTCACGAGTGAGGGGGAGAATGGAGCGTGAGATTGACAGGTGGATCTGTGCAGCGTCGGCAGTGATGCGGTCGCTGTACCGGACTGTTGTGGTGAAGAGGGAGCTGAGCCAAAAGGCGAAGCTCTCAATTCACCGGTCAATCTATGTTCCTACCCTCACCTATGGTCATGAGCTCTGGGTAATGACCGAGATCGCGGATACAAGCGGCCAAAATGAGTTTCCTCCGTAGAGTGGCTGGGTGCACCCTTAGAGATAGGGTGAGGAGCTCAGTCACACGGGAGGAGCTCGGAGTAGAGCCGCTGCTTCTCCACATCGAGAGGAGCCAGCTGCGGTGGCTCGGGCATCTGTTCCGGATGCCTCCTGGACGCCTCCCTCGGGAGGTGTTCCGGGCATGTGCCACCGGGAGGAGGCCCCGGGGAAGACCCAGGACACGCTGGAGGGACTATGTGTCCCGGCTGGCCTGGGAACGCCTTGGGGTCCCCCCGGAGGACCTGGAGGAAGTGTCCGGGGTGAAGGAGCGGAAGAAAATGGATGGATGGACAACAATATAATATGACTTAAAGATCACAAGAGTCAATTTAGCTTAGAACCATTCATTTTGCAATAGTAAAATATCCTTAGATTTTAGGGATACATACACTGTAGATAGATACACTATGCAACTTTTCTGGTGGGGGTATGCCACCTTGTCTCTATGAACAGGACAGATTATTGCTTTGCCTGCAGTGTCATCATGGCCTCAAACTTTTTTTTAAATATCCTATTAAGCAAGCTGCACTGTCAAGCCAAAATACAGATCAGATCTGTAGAACGGCAAGCCTGCTCAAAGTTAGTGAAATTAGTTTCAAGGTGTTCAAGGTTGAACACTAAAACACACTGTAATTTATAAATGCAAGGTACATAAATTTAATGCTATACTGTGGAACCATCCAGGCAAGCATTAAGAAGGAAAATAAAATGACCCTTTTACTTGCCCTCATTGCCTCCACCTGTTTATGACACTGGTTCTGCTGCAGGCTGTCAAAACACAAAAGAGTAATAAGTGAGTGATTACTCATAATATATTTGTTTAGCGCCTGAGGTTTGATTTAATCAGTGAAAAATATAATTCTTTAGGCATTTTCAATGTCCAACTTGTGCTCTGTAGTTCTAAATACATCCCCTCTTTGTTCTCATCCTCTGGGGGCACATGCTCTTGTTCTGTAACTGGATCACTTATTAACACTTTGCTCATGGATGTTATCGGTTTTCTGCATTCATCCATCACTACCACAGTACGTGCTGTGATCTCAGGCAAGGGCTCAGTGATCAGTGCAGGTCCTGGGAATCCACAGCAGCAGCATGTGAAAAACAACCGGATACTTTTGTGGTCAAATACTGGTACTACTATTGCTACTACTAGAACAACTACTACTAATACTACTACTACAATAAATAGGACTAACTAAAAGTAAATTGTTCTCAATTACATTTCTATTGCTTATTTAGAAATGTGGGTGTGACCTTACAGTACAAATACACATGATATAAGATTTAAAATAATAAAACTTTCAAGAAAAAGATCTGTCTCTCTAAGCTTCACTATTTTGATCTGATACTGATACCATAGCATTTTTGTATTTAAATGTATTGTTTTTTGTATTTGTTTCTGCAAGATAATCAACCTTTTTGATACTTCAGTCAGTATCAATATTTGGTATAGTTTGGAGTATGGTATTGTGATATTGTGAATAAACGTGTTTCTTTATTTAACGCTGCTGTCTGCTCAAACACAGGCCCTTTTCCCACCCACTCCTATTGAGTTACCTGCACCCTAACTCACCAAGGGATTTCTGAATTATGCGTAGTGTGCTGAATAACTAACATTTGATTAATTTCCATTGTAACTGTATCATTTTAATGTCTGACTTTGTGCACTAATAAATGGATAATGGTTTATGCTTTATAAGCATCTAACTGTACCCCGTGTAAGGCTTACCATGGCTCTTATATACACTATGGCTTATATATACACTGTGAATGCTAAAATTAGTAGTTCTCTGACATTTTCATTTTTGCAAAGGTAGCACTGGCGGAGAAAGATCATCTCTGTGAGGCTCTAAGTGACAGCTGCTTTAAATCAATCACAATGAAGTGTGGGCTTTCAGAAGAAGCAACTTACTTTAATGATCTTTTAAAGGAAATAGAAACCTACAGAGTGACATATGTTTTGCCTTATCACCCACCCTTATGCTAGGGCCCTTTTGTACTGCAACCACATTATGTCAAGAAATACATACATAAGCCAGGCCATTACAAGAAAGTATAATTCTGTGAGACTCCCTGCAAGACCACAGTAAAGACGAGTACTTACTGTAGTACTTATTCCTGGTATTGCTTATTGAAGTACCAAAGTCAGTGACAATCCCTCTTGAATCCTCTTGCAGTGATTAACCTCGGGACAGTGCCAGGCCCCGTGCACACACTAATGCAGTTAACACAGTCTGCAGTGTTTCATGTGCTCTTCAAAGGCCCAGGACAGACAGATCTCTATCACACTATAAACATGCCAGTCTCTGCCTGCCTTTTGTCCAAATGTGGGGATTGTGTTTGCTTTTACTTTTCTTTGATGAAAATACTACTGATTTATTTTTATAGATTGCAAGACAAAAAGATGAAAAACAAAATAGATTCTAATTTTAGCTTGTTTTGGTTTAGTTATCATTAGCGCCTCAGGGGTCAGAGGTCGATGAGGTGGAGGTGAAGATGATGGGTTTATCTGGACAGGGTTTGTGAAGGCAAAGTTTGGACTCACACACGCCTTGGCTGATGGTGGACGATCCATGGTCAGATGCTAAGGGTCAGTGAGTTTGCCTGTGGCTGTAATTTAAAGGAAAAGTAAAGTTTTTACAATCTGGATAAAACAACGGTGATAAAAC
Source organism: Paratrypauchen microcephalus (assembly GCA_036785185.1). Lineage (NCBI taxonomy): Eukaryota > Metazoa > Chordata > Actinopteri > Gobiiformes > Gobiidae > Paratrypauchen > Paratrypauchen microcephalus. Next base: position 5,138,292 of record JAVJIX010000019.1, on the reverse strand, counting down.
AACGTCATTTACTCACCTATTGTACTTTGGTGTCATTTGGAGTATTTCCGTAGATTTCGGAGTTGGGCTTTATTCATTTAACGTGAGTGGTCGGGGCAGGCTGTTGCAGTCACCAAATAACACAAACTTTATCACTTTTCAAATGACAGTGATGAAAGTTCAATATGTTAGTCTACACTTTCGTTTGAGTCAAAAGGGGCCTGTAACCAGATATCCAGTCATGGTTCCGATTGGATGACGTCATCATCCGCGCATTCACACCTGATTTGCACATAAGACGACGCTCTCAGCTCTCGGTTACAGTCATAAAGAAGCTAAGGAATAATAATAAGAAAACATCTCCGCTTGAGAAAACCTGAAATGGTGCGAAAATGCATTTATCCCGGTTGTGAAAACAAAATAACAGCTTGGACGAAGTTGAGTTTTCACAGACTTCCTCGTCACAATCCAGAGTTATTGAAGCTATTGAAGTAGTTGCCTTGAGAATGGACCCAAACATGAGAGGCAAAGCTGTAAGACGTTTGGACCATCGTGTTTGCAGTACCCACTTCAGTCTGGACGATTTTTTACCAGCAAAGGAAAAGAAAGAAGGCCAGCAGCTTCGGCACATGATTCTGAGAAGTGATGCGATACCGATGGCTGTTCTCTGGTGCGCTGCTCCTCAAACTGTCTCCGCTTCCTTCTTTCTAATACTTCCTCATCCGTATACTCAGGCTCAAAATGGTAGGGACGGCCATCATACTCAAATAAGTCCTCTTCAATCTCGAAGTCCAAATCTTCAGCCATGTCTCGCTCGCAACAGAAAAGTAGTAGAACGAATACGCGCATGCACGCGGCCCTCGATGACGTCATCCAATCGGAACCATGACTGGATCTCTGATTACAGGCCACTTTTGACTCAAACGAAAGTGTAAACTAACACACTGAACTTTTCTCATTTGAAAAGTGATAAAGTTTGTGTTATTTGGTGACTGCAACAGCCTGCCCTGACCACTCACGTTAAATGGATATAGCCCAACTCCGAAATCTACGGAAATACTCCAAATTACCAATGTACAATGGGTGAGTAAATTATGTTGTTTTATCACCAAAATAAGGTCCAGATTGTAAAAATGTTACTTGTTCTTTAACAATCTTGAAAGAAGTAGAGTAAGTGGGCATCTCCAGTGCTGTTTTGGGAATTTTTAAGACACACACATGCACAATCCTCCATCTTCTATGAACTGAAAACATGCACAATACAGCCTGGGACACACAAGAATATTTAATCCATTAAATATTTTCCATGGAAATGTTATTGCTTTGTCTGAAATGTTTCACAGTATGGTACTAAACCTTTCTGTCTTCATGGAGACCAAACTAGACCAAGTTACAGGTCAGATCTGTTGAAAAGCAACCCCGCTCACAGTCAGTATGTTTATTGTTTTTCTAGGTATTTTTGAGCTATAAAACTACTTGTAATTGAATCAATGTAAAGTAGAACTGTTACATGCCACACTGTGGAACATTCCAGGCAGAGCAATGACATCTCCATAGAAACAAGCAGGTGATGGACCCCCAACCAAAAAGTTACATTGTACACCTTTAAGACTTTGCCTCATTCCTTAAACCTCTCGGACGATTATTTGTTATGACACTCCTCATGTCAGTGCAATTCTGTTATGACTATTTCAGGTGGCAGCTTCAAGAACTCAATTGTACATATCCATTTTATTTGATTGATTGATTTATATTACAATTATTGGTTTCAATCAACCTTGGCAACAACAAAGCCAAGACAACAAAAGGCAGCAGTGGTGATCCAAAAACCGTGGAAATATTGAAGATTTGTTGAAATAAAAGCCTTGAGGTCAAAGGAAATAACGAATATTTACTCAGCTACATTCATAAATACATTTCTGGTTGGATGTCTGCAGATATTGTCCTGTTGGGAAAATGGAACCAAATTAATATCGTGCACATTTAATAAACCATAAGGTGTATAATTTTTATTTTACAAGCCATTCTTCTGCAGTTGCCAAAGTAAACTTAAAAATTCTGCAAAATTTCCTCTTCCAGTATTTACCTCCTCCTCAGTTCTAGTTAGTGAATGAGTCATTAACATCTTTTTTCAGATTGCTGGTAAACTCTAGTGTTTGGGAGTAGTAATTTACAGGATGTCCTAGTAATCCGTATTATTCCAGTGTTTGGCAATGCGGAGGAGTCGTTTATATCCTCCTGGGATCCGAAGAAAAAAAGTGTATCTAAATGATCATTATTATTATTTTAATTTTCTATTTCGAGGTAAATGAACACCTTAGCATTTACATTTTGTTAATTTTATTTTTATTCATATTTTTGTAACATGTCCTCTGTAAATCCATGTCAAGTTAACCTAAACACCAAACCTAACAAAAACATTTTTTCGGTCAGTTTTACAGTCACCTCAAAAAGTTTTTAGACTCCTTTTTAATTTATTATTTATTTATGTATTTTTATTAATTATTTTGTTTATGTTTTATTTATGTATTTACTTATTTATGTATTTTATTTATATATTTTTATTTTTATTTTTATGAATTATTATTATTATTATTATTATTATTATTATTATTATTATTATTAATAATAATAATAATAATAATAATAATAATAATAATAATAATAATAATAATAATTAAAGCCGCAAGCGGCGTTGGTCGGGACCTCGCACCTGCGTTTGTTCGTCTTACTGAGACGCACAGCCATACCAAATTTCGTGTGCCTGGCACAATTATCTCACTTCCTGTTGGGCGTGGCCATGACATTGTAGATACCCTGTCAGAACAGACCCTGTCAGACCCTGTCAGACTCTGTTAGACCCTGTCAGACCCTGTCAGACCCTGTCAGACCCTGTCAGACCCTGCATGTGGCCTACATGCTGAGGCCTACATGAACCTTCGATGCTTGTCCCCACATTGCTGCTTGCAGCTATATCAGATCAAAGGTACAAAGATCAAAGACCTTTGATCAGGGCGTTGCCTAGCAACAAATACCTCCCATTCATAACTCATCACTCCCATTCAATAAATACCTAAATTTATCGATCCGCTGTATTGTCATATTACCGCCTATTTGAAAATCCTTCGCAATTTAACATCTCCAACGTCTTAAGATTATGTTCACCAAAATTTAAGCCTATCTGAGGTACGGTGTAGGAGAAGTGTTTCAAATTCCATACCTAACTTTATCGATCCGCCGTATCGTCATATTACCACCTATTTGAAAATCCTTCGCAATTTAACATCTCCAACATCTTAAGATTATGTTCACCAAAATTTAAGCCCATCTGAGGTACGGTGTAGGAGAAGTGTTTCAAATTCCATTCTAAGTCAAATACCCCAGAATCACACAAAAGGCCAATTATCTCACTTCCTGTTGGGCGTGGCCATGACATTGCAGTGAGGCATTTGTTCGTCTTATTGAGATACACATCCCTACCGAATTTCGTGCGCCTATCTTAAACGGTATGCCAGCCCCGAAAGACAACGCGCTAGGGGGCGCTATCGAGCTCCTGGGGGTCACTGGGGGACGAGACTTTGTGTGGTCGTACTGGCAGCACTTTGTGATGCCCGTGCAAAGTTTCGTTCGTTTTGAAGCATGGGAACATGCTCAAAATTGCCCCAGCGAGTGTGAACAAGAACAAGAATAATAATAATTAAAGCCGCAAGCGGCGTTGGTCGGGACCTCGCACCTGCGTTTGTTCGTCTTACTGAGACGCACAGCCATACGAAATTTCGTGTGCCTGGCACAATTATCTCACTTCCTGTTGGGCGTGGCCATGACATTGTAGATACCCTGTCAGAACAGACCCTGTCAGACCCTGTCAGACCCTGTCAGACTCTGTTAGACCCTGTCAGACTCTGTTAGACCCTGTCAGACCCTGCATGTGGCCTCCATGCTGAGGCCTACATGAACCTTCGATGCTTGTCCCCACATTGCTGCTTGCAGCTATATCAGATCAAAGGTACAAAGATCAAAGACCTTTGATCAGGGCGTTGCCTAGCAACAAATACCTCCCATTCATAACTCATCACTCCCATTCAATAAATACCTAATTTTATCGATCCGCCGTATCGTCATATTACCGCCTATTTGAAAATCCTTCGCAATTTAACATCTCCAACGTCTTAAGATTATGTTCACCAAAATTTAAGCCCATCTGAGGTACGGTGTAGGAGAAGTGTTTCAAATTCCATTCTATGTCCAATACCCAAAAATCACACAAAAGCCCAATTATCTCACTTCCTGTTGGGCGTGGACATGACATTGCAGTGAGGCGTTTGTTCGTCTTATTGAGATACACGTCCCTACCGAATTTCGTGCGCCTATCTTAAACGGTATGCCAGCCCCGAAAGACAACGCGCTAGGGGGCGCTATCGAGCTCCTGGGGGTCACTGGGGGACGGGACTTTGTGTGGTCGTACTGGCAGCACTTTGTGATGCCCGTGCAAAGTTTCGTTCGTTTTGAAGCATGGGAACATGCTCAAAATTGCCCCAGCGAGTGTGAACAAGAACAAGAATAATAATAATAATAATAATAATAATAGGGAAACAAAGCAACAACAATAGGGACCTTCGCCCCCTTCGGGCTCGGTCCCTAATTAAAGCCGCAAGCGGCGTTGGTCGGGACCTCGCACCTGCGTTTGTTCGTCTTACTGAGACGCACAGCCATACCAAATTTCGTGTGCCTGGCACAATTATCTCACTTCCTGTTGGGCGTGGCCATGACATTGTAGATACCCTGTCAGAACAGACCCTGTCAGACCCTGTCAGACCCTGTCAGACCCTGTCAGACTCTGTTAGACCCTGTCAGACCCTGCATGTGGCCTACATGCTGAGGCCTACATGAACCTTCGATGCTTGTCCCCACATTGCTGCTTGCAGCTATATCAGATCAAAGGTACAAAGATCAAAGACCTTTGATCAGGGCGTTGCCTAGCAACAAATACCTCCCATTCATAACTCATCACTCCCATTCAATAAATACCTAACTTTATCGATCCGCCGTATCGTCATATTACCGCCTATTTGAAAATCCTTCGCAATTTAACATCTCCAACGTCTTAAGATTATGTTCACCAAAATTTAAGCCTATCTGAGGTACGGTGTAGGAGAAGTGTTTCAAATTCCATTCTATGTCAAATACCCCAAAATCACACAAAAGGCCAATTATCTCACTTCCTGTTGGGCGTGGCCATGACATTGCAGTGAGGCATTTGTTCATCTTATTGAGATACACGTCCCTACCGAATTTCGTGGGCCTATCTTAAACGGTATGCCAGCCCCGAAAGACAACGCGCTAGGGGGCGCTATCGAGCTCCTGGGGGTCACTGGGGGACGGGACTTTGTGTGGTCGTACTGGCAGCACTTTGTGATGCCCGTGCAAAGTTTCGTTCGTTTTGAAGCATGGGAACATGCTCAAAATTGCCCCAGCGTGTATGAACAAGAATAATAATAATAATACGGAAACAAAGCAACAACAATAGGGACCTTCGTCCCCCTTCGGGCTCGGTCCCTAATTAAAGCCGCAAGCGGCGTTGGTCGGGACCTCGCACCTGCGTTTGTTCGTCTTACTGAGACGCACAGTCATACCAAATTTCGTGTGCCTGGCACAATTATCTCACTTCCTGTTGGGCGTGGCCATGACATTGTAGATACCCTGTCAGAACAGACCCTGTCAGACCCTGTCAGACCCTGTCAGACCCTGTCAGACTCTGTTAGACCCTGTCAGACCCTGCATGTGGCCTCCATGCTGAGGCCTACATGAACCTTCAATGCTTGTCCCCACATTGCTGCTTGCAGCTATATCAGATCAAAGGTACAAAGATCAAAGACCTTTGATCAGGGCGTTGCCTAGCAACAAATACCTCCCATTCATAACTCATAACTCACATTCAATAAATACCTAACTTTATCGATCCGCCGTATCGTCATATTACCGCCTATTTGAAAATCCTTCGCAATTTAACATCTCCAACGTCTTAAGATTATGTTCACCAAAATTTAAGCCTATCTGAGGTACGGTGTAGGAGAAGTGTTTCAAATTCCATACCTAACTTTATCGATCCGCCGTATCGTCATATTACCGCCTATTTGAAAATCCTTCGCAATTTAACATCTCCAACGTCTTAAGATTATGTTCACCAAAATTGAAGCCCATCTGAGGTACGGTGTAGGAGAAGTGTTTCAAATTCCATTCTATGTCAAATACCCCAAAATCACACAAAAGGCCAATTATCTCACTTCCTGTTGGGCGTGGCCATGACATTGCAGTGAGGCATTTGTTCATCTTATTGAGATACACGTCCCTACCGAATTTCGTGGGCCTATCTTAAACGGTACGCCAGCCCCGAAAGACAACGCGCTAGGGGGCGCTATCGAGCTCCTGGGGGTCACTGGGGGACGGGACTTTGTGTGGTCGTACTGGCAGCACTTTGTGATGCCCGTGCAAAGTTTCGTTCGTTTTGAAGCATGGGAACATGCTCAAAATTGCCCCAGCGTGTATGAACAAGAATAATAATAATAATAATACGGAAACAAAGCAACAACAATAGGGACCTTCGTCCCCCTTCGGGCTCGGTCCCTAATTAAAGCCGCAAGCGGCGTTGGTCGGGACCTCGCACCTGCGTTTGTTCGTCTTACTGAGACGCACAGCCATACCAAATTTCGTGTGCCTGGCACAATTATCTCACTTCCTGTTGGGCGTGGCCATGACATTGTAGATACCCTGTCAGAACAGACCCTGTCAGACCCTGTCAGACCCTGTCAGACCCTGTCAGACCCTGTCAGACTCTGTTAGACCCTGTCAGACCCTGCATGTGGCCTCCATGCCTCAGCATGAACCTTCGATGCTTGTCCCCACATTGCTGCTTGCAGCTATATCAGATCAAAGGTACAAAGATCAAAGACCTTTGATCAGGGCGTTGCCTAGCAACAAATACCTCCCATTCATAACTCATCACTCCCATTCAATAAATACCTAAGTTTATCGATCCGCCGTATCGTCATATTACCGCCTATTTGAAAATCCTTCGCAATTTAACATCTCCAACGTCTTAAGATTATGTTCACCAAAATTTAAGCCCATCTGAGGTACGCTGTAGGAGAAGTGTTTCAAATTCCATTCTATGTCCAATACCCAAAAATCACACAAAAGCCCAATTATCTCACTTCCTGTTGGGCGTGGCCATGACATTGCAGTGAGGCGTTTGTTCGTCTTATTGAGATACACGTCCCTACCGAATTTCGTGCGCCTATCTTAAACGGTATGCCAGCCCCGAAAGACAACGCGCTAGGGGGCGCTATCGAGCTCCTGGGGGTCACTGGGGGACGGGACTTTGTGTGGTCGTACTGGCAGCACTTTGTGATGCCCGTGCAAAGTTTCGTTCGTTTTGAAGCATGGGAACATGCTCAAAATTGCCCCAGCGAGTGTGAACAAGAACAAGAATAATAATAATTAAAGCCGCAAGCGGCGTTGGTCGGGACCTCGCACCTGCGTTTGTTCGTCTTACTGAGACGCACACCCATACCGAATTTCGTGTGCCTGGCAAAAATGGTAAGCCATATCGGACAATTTTTCCTGTTAGGGGCTCAGCTAGCGGTAGATTTCTGACAGTTCACTGGCCTGTCATATGGGGGCGCTATGTCAGACTGCCAGTTATTTGGCATGAAAATCTTGGTAGTCCTCATCTACATTACCCTGTGAAGTTTTAGTCTGAGGAAGAACTCCAAATTCAATAAAAACCTCCCATTCATAACTCATAACAATAAATACCTAAGTTTATTGATCCGCTGTATCGTCATATTACCGTCTATTTGAAAATCCTTTGCAATTTAACATCTCCAACGTCTTAAGATTATGTTCACCAAAATTTAAGCCCATCTGAGGTACGGTGTAGGAGAAGTGTTTCAAAATGAAGTGGTGACACACCTCCTATTGAATTTGGCACTTTCAAATGGTAGCAAAATTCATCAGGCCGCCATTTTGTCATCTTACAAGATATCAAAAATCCCTTCTCAATTTAACATCTCCAATGTCTTGAGCTCATGTACACCAAAATTTACGCCCATCTGATGTACGGTGTAGGAGGAGTGTTTTAAAATCCATTTTATGTCATATCACACAAAATCGCAATACAAGTCTTCTTATCTCACTTCCTGTTGGGCGTGGCCATGACATTGTAATTACAATTTTGTTCATCTTAGTGAGATACACACCCATACCAACTTTCGTGTGTCTGGCTGAAATCGTATGCCACCCACGATCCTCTTTGTGTTAAAACGCTCATTTGCTGTACATTTTCTGACAGTTCACTGGCCTGTCATATGGGGGCGCTATGTCAGACTGCCAGTTATTTGGCATGAAAATCTTGGTAGTCCTCATCTACATTACCCTGTGAAGTTTTAGTCTGAGGAAGAACTCCAAATTCAATAAAAACCTCCTATTCATAATTCATAACTCCCATTCAATAAATACCTAAGTTTATCGATCTGCCGTATCGTCATATTACCGCCTATTTGAAAATCCTTCGCAATTTATCATCTCCAATGTCTTAAGATTATGTTCACCAAAATTTAAGCCCATCTGAGGTTCGGTGTAGGAGAAGTGTTTCAAATTCCATTGTCTGTCCAATATTACAAAATCACACAAAATGCCAATTATCTCACTTCCTGTTGGGCGTGGCCATGACATTGCAGTGAGGCGTTTGTTCGTCTTATTGAGATACACGTCCCTATCGAATTTCGTGCGCCTATCTTAAACAGAACTCCAAATTCAATAAATAACTCCCATCCATAACTCATAACTCATACCTAAATTTATTGATCCGCTGTATCGTCATATTGCCGCCTATTTGAAAATCCTTCGCAATTTAACATCTCCAACATCTTAAGATTATGTTCACCAAAATTTAAGCCCATCTGAGGTACGGTGTAGGAGAAGTGTTTCAAATTCCATTGTATGTCAAATTTCATAAAAGGCCAATTATCTCACTTCCTGTTGGGCGTGGCCATGACATTGCAGTGAGGCGTTTGTTTGTCTTATTGAGATACACGTCCCTACCGAATTTTGTGCGCCTATCTTAAACGGTATGCCAGCCCCGAAAGACAACGCGCTAGGGGGCGCTATCGAGCTCCTGGGGGTCACCGGGGGGACGGGACTTTTTGGAGGCGTAGCTGCCGCCCTACGTGATGCCCGTGCAAAGTTTTGTTCGTTTTGAAGCATGGGAACATGCTCCAAATTGCCCAAAAGCGTGTGAACAAGAACAAAAAAATAATAATAATAGAGAAACAGAGCGAGAACAATAGGGACCTTCGTCCCCCTTCGGGCTCGGTCCCTAATAATAATAGGGAAACAAAGCAACAACAATAGGGACCTTCGTCCCCCTTCGGGGCTCGGTCCCTAATAATAATAATAATAATAATAATTAAAGCCGCAAGCGGCGTTGGTCGGGACCTCGCACCTGCGTTTGTGCGTCTTACTGAGACGCACAGCCATACCAAATTTCGTGTGCCTGGCACAATTATCTCACTTCCTGTTGGGCGTGGCCATGACATTGTAGATACCCTGTCAGAACAGACCCTGTCAGACCCTGTCAGACTCTGTTAGACCCTGTCAGACCCTGCATGTGGCCTACATGCTGAGGCCTACATGAACCTTCGATGCTTGTCCCCACATTGCTGCTTGCAGCTATATCAGATCAAAGGTACAAAGATCAAAGACCTTTGATCAGGGCGTTGCCTAGCAACAAATACCTCCCATTCATAACTCATCACTCCCATTCAATAAATACCTAACTTTATCGATCCGCCATATCGCCATATTACCGCCTATTTGAAAATCCTTCGCAATTTTACATCTCCAACGTCTTAAGATTATGTTCACCAAAATTTAAGCCCATCTGAGGTACGGTGTAGGAGAAGTGTTTCAAATTCCATTCTATGTCCAATACCCAAAAATCACACAAAAGCCCAATTATCTCACTTCCTGTTGGGCGTGGCCATGACATTGCAGTGAGGCGTTTGTTCGTCTTATTGAGATACACGTCCCTACCGAATTTCGTGCGCCTATCTTAAACGGTATGCCAGCCCCGAAAGACAACGCGCTAGGGGGCGCTATCGAGCTCCTGGGGGTCACTGGGGGACGGGACTTTGTGTGGTCGTACTGGCAGCACTTTGTGATGCCCGTGCAAAGTTTCGTTCGTTTTGAAGCATGGGAACATGCTCAAAATTGCCCCAGCGTGTATGAACAAGAATAATAATAATAATACGGAAACAAAGCAACAACAATAGGGACCTTCGTCCCCCTTCGGGCTCGGTCCCTAATTAAAGCCGCAAGCGGCGTTGGTCGGGACCTCGCACCTGCGTTTGTTCGTCTTACTGAGACGCACACCCATACCGAATTTCGTGTGCCTGGCACAATTATCTCACTTCCTGTTGGGCGTGGCCATGACATTGTAGATACCCTGTCAGAACAGACCCTGTCAGACCCTGTCAGACCCTGTCAGACTCTGTTAGACCCTGTCAGACCCTGCATGTGGCCTACATGCTGAGGCCTACATGAACCTTCGATGCTTGTCCCCATATTGCTGCTTGCAGCTATATCAGATCAAAGGTACAAAGATCAAAGACCTTTGATCAGGGCGTTGCCTAGCAACAAATACCTCCCATTCATAACTCATAACTCCCATTCAATAAATACCTAACTTTATCGATCCGCCGTATCGTCATATTACCGCCTATTTGAAAATCCTTCGCAATTTAACATCTCCAACGTCTTAAGATTATGTTCACCAAAATTTAAGTCCATCTGAGGTACGGTGTAGGAGAAGTGTTTCAAATTCCATACCTAACTTTATCGATCCGCCGTATCGTCATATTACCGCCTATTTGAAAATCCTTCGCAATTTAACATCTCCAACGTCTTAAGATTATGTTCACCAAAATTTAAGCCCATCTGAGGTACGGTGTAGGAGAAGTGTTTCAAATTCCATTCTATGTCCAATACCCAAAAAATCACACAAAAGGCCAATTATCTCACTTCCTGTTGGGCGTGGCCATGACATTGCAGTGAGGCGTTTGTTCGTCTTATTGAGATACACGTCCCTACCGAATTTCGTGCGCCTATCTTAAACGATATGCCAGCCGCGAAAGACAACGCGCTAGGGGGCGCTATCGAGCTCCTGGGGGTCACTGGGGGACGGGACTTTGTGTGGTCGTACTGGCAGCACTTTGTGATGCCCGTGCAAAAGTTTCGTTCGTTTTGAAGCATGGGAACATGCTCAAAATTGCCCCAGCGTGTATGAACAAGAATAATAATAATAATACGGAAACAAAGCAACAACAATAGGGACCTTCGTCCCCCTTCGGGCTCGGTCCCTAATAATAATAATAGGGAAACAAAGCAACAACAATAGGGACCTTCGTCCCCCTTTGGGGCTCGGTCCCTAATAATAATAATAATAATAATAATAACAGATGAGGTCAGACAGATCTGTTGAAAAGCAACCCCGCTCACAGTCAGAATGTTTATTGTTTTTCTAGGTATTTTTGAGCTATAAAACTACTTGTAATTGAATCAATGTAAAGTAGAACTGTTACATGCCATACTGTGGAACATTCCAGGCAGAGCAATGACATCTCCATAGAAACAAGCAGGTGATGGACCCCCAACCAAAAAGTTACATTGTACACCTTTAAGACTTTGCCTCATTCCTTAAACCTCTCGGACGATTATTTGTTATGACACTCCTCATGTCAGTGCAATTCTGTTATGACTATTTCAGGTGGCAGCTTCAAGAACTCAATTGTACATATCCATTTTATTTGATTGATTGATTTATATTACAATTATTGGTTTCAATCAACCTTGGCAACAACAAAGCCAAGACAACAAAAGGCAGCAGTGGTGATCCAAAAACCGTGGAAATATTGAAGATTTGTTGGAATAAAAGCCTTGAGGTCAAAGGAAATAACGGAATATTTACTCAGCTACATTCATAAATACATTTCTGGTTGGATGTCTGCAGATATTGCCCTGTTGGGAAAATGGAACCAAATTAATATCGTGCACATTTAATAAACCATAAGGTGTATAATTTTTATTTTACAAGCCATTCTTCTGCAGTTGCCAAAGTAAACTTAAAAATTCTGCAAAATTTCCTCTTCCAGTATTTACCTCCTCCTCAGTTCTAGTTAGTGAATGAGTCATTAACATCTTTTTTCAGATTGCTGGTAAACTCTAGTGTTTGGGAGTAGTAATTTACAGGATGTCCTAGTAATCCGTATTATTCCAGTGTTTGGCAATGCGGAGGAGTCGTTTATATCCTCCTGGGATCCGAAGAAAAAAAGTGTATCTAAATGATCATTATTATTATTTTAATTTTCTATTTCGAGGTAAATGAACACCTTAGCATTTACATTTTGTTAATTTTATTTTTATTCATATTTTTGTAACATGTCCTCTGTAAATCCATGTCAAGTTAACCTAAACACCAAACCTAACAAAAACATTTTTTCGGTCAGTTTTACAGTCACCTCAAAAAGTTTTTAGACTCCTTTTTAATTTATTATTTATTTATGTATTTTTATTAATTATTTTGTTTATGTTTTATTTATGTATTTACTTATTTATGTATTTTATTTATATATTTTTATTTTTATTTTTATGAATTATTATTATTATTATTATTATTATTATTATTATTATTATTATTATTATTAATAATAATAATAATAATAATAATAATAATAATAATAATAATAATAATAATAATAATTAAAGCCGCAAGCGGCGTTGGTCGGGACCTCGCACCTGCGTTTGTTCGTCTTACTGAGACGCACAGCCATACCAAATTTCGTGTGCCTGGCACAATTATCTCACTTCCTGTTGGGCGTGGCCATGACATTGTAGATACCCTGTCAGAACAGACCCTGTCAGACCCTGTCAGACTCTGTTAGACCCTGTCAGACCCTGTCAGACCCTGTCAGACCCTGTCAGACCCTGCATGTGGCCTACATGCTGAGGCCTACATGAACCTTCGATGCTTGTCCCCACATTGCTGCTTGCAGCTATATCAGATCAAAGGTACAAAGATCAAAGACCTTTGATCAGGGCGTTGCCTAGCAACAAATACCTCCCATTCATAACTCATCACTCCCATTCAATAAATACCTAAATTTATCGATCCGCTGTATTGTCATATTACCGCCTATTTGAAAATCCTTCGCAATTTAACATCTCCAACGTCTTAAGATTATGTTCACCAAAATTTAAGCCTATCTGAGGTACGGTGTAGGAGAAGTGTTTCAAATTCCATACCTAACTTTATCGATCCGCCGTATCGTCATATTACCACCTATTTGAAAATCCTTCGCAATTTAACATCTCCAACATCTTAAGATTATGTTCACCAAAATTTAAGCCCATCTGAGGTACGGTGTAGGAGAAGTGTTTCAAATTCCATTCTAAGTCAAATACCCCAGAATCACACAAAAGGCCAATTATCTCACTTCCTGTTGGGCGTGGCCATGACATTGCAGTGAGGCATTTGTTCGTCTTATTGAGATACACATCCCTACCGAATTTCGTGCGCCTATCTTAAACGGTATGCCAGCCCCGAAAGACAACGCGCTAGAGGGCGCTATCGAGCTCCTGGGGGTCACTGGGGGACGAGACTTTGTGTGGTCGTACTGGCAGCACTTTGTGATGCCCGTGCAAAGTTTCGTTCGTTTTGAAGCATGGGAACATGCTCAAAATTGCCCCAGCGAGTGTGAACAAGAACAAGAATAATAATAATTAAAGCCGCAAGCGGCGTTGGTCGGGACCTCGCACCTGCGTTTGTTCGTCTTACTGAGACGCACAGCCATACCAAATTTCGTGTGCCTGGCACAATTATCTCACTTCCTGTTGGGCGTGGCCATGACATTGTAGATACCCTGTCAGAACAGACCCTGTCAGACCCTGTCAGACCCTGTCAGACCCTGTCAGACTCTGTTAGACCCTGTCAGACCCTGCATGTGGCCTACATGCTGAGGCCTACATGAACCTTCGATGCTTGTCCCCACATTGCTGCTTGCAGCTATATCAGATCAAAGGTACAAAGATCAAAGACCTTTGATCAGGGCGTTGCCTAGCAACAAATACCTCCCATTCATAACTCATCACTCCCATTCAATAAATACCTAACTTTATCGATCCGCCGTATCGTCATATTACCGCCTATTTGAAAATCCTTCGCAATTTAACATCTCCAACGTCTTAAGATTATGTTCACCAAAATTTAAGCCTATCTGAGGTACGGTGTAGGAGAAGTGTTTCAAATTCCATTCTATGTCAAATACCCCAAAATCACACAAAAGGCCAATTATCTCACTTCCTGTTGGGCGTGGCCATGACATTGCAGTGAGGCATTTGTTCATCTTATTGAGATACACGTCCCTACCGAATTTCGTGGGCCTATCTTAAACGGTATGCCAGCCCCGAAAGACAACGCGCTAGGGGCGCTATCGAGCACCTGGGGGTCACTGGGGGACGGGACTTTGTGTGGTCGTACTGGCAGCACTTTGTGAGGCCCGTGCAAAGTTTCGTTCGTTTTGAAGCATGGGAACATGCTCAAAATTGCCCCAGCGTGTATGAACAAGAATAATAATAATAATACGGGAAACAAAGCAACAACAATAGGGACCTTCGTCCCCCTTCGGGCTCGGTCCCTAATTAAAGCCGCAAGCGGCGTTGGTCGGGACCTCGCACCTGCGTTTGTTCGTCTTACTGAGACGCACAGTCATACCAAATTTCGTGTGCCTGGCACAATTATCTCACTTCCTGTTGGGCGTGGCCATGACATTGTAGATACCCTGTCAGAACAGACCCTGTCAGACCCTGTCAGACCCTGTCAGACCCTGTCAGACTCTGTTAGACCCTGTCAGACCCTGCATGTGGCCTCCATGCTGAGGCCTACATGAACCTTCAATGCTTGTCCCCACATTGCTGCTTGCAGCTATATCAGATCAAAGGTACAAAGATCAAAGACCTTTGATCAGGGCGTTGCCTAGCAACAAATACCTCCCATTCATAACTCATAACTCACATTCAATAAATACCTAACTTTATCGATCCGCCGTATCGTCATATTACCGCCTATTTGAAAATCCTTCGCAATTTAACATCTCCAACGTCTTAAGATTATGTTCACCAAAATTTAAGCCTATCTGAGGTACGGTGTAGGAGAAGTGTTTCAAATTCCATACCTAACTTTATCGATCCGCCGTATCGTCATATTACCGCCTATTTGAAAATCCTTCGCAATTTAACATCTCCAACGTCTTAAGATTATGTTCACCAAAATTGAAGCCCATCTGAGGTACGGTGTAGGAGAAGTGTTTCAAATTCCATTCTATGTCAAATACCCCAAAATCACACAAAAGGCCAATTATCTCACTTCCTGTTGGGCGTGGCCATGACATTGCAGTGAGGCATTTGTTCATCTTATTGAGATACACGTCCCTACCGAATTTCGTGGGCCTATCTTAAACGGTACGCCAGCCCCGAAAGACAACGCGCTAGGGGGCGCTATCGAGCTCCTGGGGGTCACTGGGGGACGGGACTTTGTGTGGTCGTACTGGCAGCACTTTGTGATGCCCGTGCAAAGTTTCGTTCGTTTTGAAGCATGGGAACATGCTCAAAATTGCCCCAGCGTGTATGAACAAGAATAATAATAATAATAATACGGAAACAAAGCAACAACAATAGGGACCTTCGTCCCCCTTCGGGCTCGGTCCCTAATTAAAGCCGCAAGCGGCGTTGGTCGGGACCTCGCACCTGCGTTTGTTCGTCTTACTGAGACGCACAGCCATACCAAATTTCGTGTGCCTGGCACAATTATCTCACTTCCTGTTGGGCGTGGCCATGACATTGTAGATACCCTGTCAGAACAGACCCTGTCAGACCCTGTCAGACCCTGTCAGACCCTGTCAGACCCTGTCAGACTCTGTTAGACCCTGTCAGACCCTGCATGTGGCCTCCATGCCTCAGCATGAACCTTCGATGCTTGTCCCCACATTGCTGCTTGCAGCTATATCAGATCAAAGGTACAAAGATCAAAGACCTTTGATCAGGGCGTTGCCTAGCAACAAATACCTCCCATTCATAACTCATCACTCCCATTCAATAAATACCTAAGTTTATCGATCCGCCGTATCGTCATATTACCGCCTATTTGAAAATCCTTCGCAATTTAACATCTCCAACGTCTTAAGATTATGTTCACCAAAATTTAAGCCCATCTGAGGTACGCTGTAGGAGAAGTGTTTCAAATTCCATTCTATGTCCAATACCCAAAAATCACACAAAAGCCCAATTATCTCACTTCCTGTTGGGCGTGGCCATGACATTGCAGTGAGGCGTTTGTTCGTCTTATTGAGATACACGTCCCTACCGAATTTCGTGCGCCTATCTTAAACGGTATGCCAGCCCCGAAAGACAACGCGCTAGGGGGCGCTATCGAGCTCCTGGGGGTCACTGGGGGACGGGACTTTGTGTGGTCGTACTGGCAGCACTTTGTGATGCCCGTGCAAAGTTTCGTTCGTTTTGAAGCATGGGAACATGCTCAAAATTGCCCCAGCGAGTGTGAACAAGAACAAGAATAATAATAATTAAAGCCGCAAGCGGCGTTGGTCGGGACCTCGCACCTGCGTTTGTTCGTCTTACTGAGACGCACACCCATACCGAATTTCGTGTGCCTGGCAAAAATGGTAAGCCATATCGGACAATTTTTCCTGTTAGGGGCTCAGCTAGCGGTAGATTTCTGACAGTTCACTGGCCTGTCATATGGGGGCGCTATGTCAGACTGCCAGTTATTTGGCATGAAAATCTTGGTAGTCCTCATCTACATTACCCTGTGAAGTTTTAGTCTGAGGAAGAACTCCAAATTCAATAAAAACCTCCCATTCATAACTCATAACAATAAATACCTAAGTTTATTGATCCGCTGTATCGTCATATTACCGTCTATTTGAAAATCCTTTGCAATTTAACATCTCCAACGTCTTAAGATTATGTTCACCAAAATTTAAGCCCATCTGAGGTACGGTGTAGGAGAAGTGTTTCAAAATGAAGTGGTGACACACCTCCTATTGAATTTGGCACTTTCAAATGGTAGCAAAATTCATCAGGCCGCCATTTTGTCATCTTACAAGATATCAAAAATCCCTTCTCAATTTAACATCTCCAATGTCTTGAGCTCATGTACACCAAAATTTACGCCCATCTGATGTACGGTGTAGGAGGAGTGTTTTAAAATCCATTTTATGTCATATCACACAAAATCGCAATACAAGTCTTCTTATCTCACTTCCTGTTGGGCGTGGCCATGACATTGTAATTACAATTTTGTTCATCTTAGTGAGATACACACCCATACCAACTTTCGTGTGTCTGGCTGAAATCGTATGCCACCCACGATCCTCTTTGTGTTAAAACGCTCATTTGCTGTACATTTTCTGACAGTTCACTGGCCTGTCATATGGGGGCGCTATGTCAGACTGCCAGTTATTTGGCATGAAAATCTTGGTAGTCCTCATCTACATTACCCTGTGAAGTTTTAGTCTGAGGAAGAACTCCAAATTCAATAAAAACCTCCTATTCATAATTCATAACTCCCATTCAATAAATACCTAAGTTTATCGATCTGCCGTATCGTCATATTACCGCCTATTTGAAAATCCTTCGCAATTTATCATCTCCAATGTCTTAAGATTATGTTCACCAAAATTTAAGCCCATCTGAGGTTCGGTGTAGGAGAAGTGTTTCAAATTCCATTGTCTGTCCAATATTACAAAATCACACAAAATGCCAATTATCTCACTTCCTGTTGGGCGTGGCCATGACATTGCAGTGAGGCGTTTGTTCGTCTTATTGAGATACACGTCCCTATCGAATTTCGTGCGCCTATCTTAAACAGAACTCCAAATTCAATAAATAACTCCCATCCATAACTCATAACTCATACCTAAATTTATTGATCCGCTGTATCGTCATATTGCCGCCTATTTGAAAATCCTTCGCAATTTAACATCTCCAACATCTTAAGATTATGTTCACCAAAATTTAAGCCCATCTGAGGTACGGTGTAGGAGAAGTGTTTCAAATTCCATTGTATGTCAAATTTCATAAAAGGCCAATTATCTCACTTCCTGTTGGGCGTGGCCATGACATTGCAGTGAGGCGTTTGTTTGTCTTATTGAGATACACGTCCCTACCGAATTTTGTGCGCCTATCTTAAACGGTATGCCAGCCCCGAAAGACAACGCGCTAGGGGGCGCTATCGAGCTCCTGGGGGTCACCGGGGGACGGGACTTTTTGGAGGCGTAGCTGCCGCCCTACGTGATGCCCGTGCAAAGTTTTGTTCGTTTTGAAGCATGGGAACATGCTCCAAATTGCCCAAAAGCGTGTGAACAAGAACAAAAAAAATAATAATAATAGAGAAACAGAGCGAGAACAATAGGGACCTTCGTCCCCCTTCGGGCTCGGTCCCTAATAATAATAGGGAAACAAAGCAACAACAATAGGGACCTTCGTCCCCCTTCGGGGCTCGGTCCCTAATAATAATAATAATAATAATAATTAAAGCCGCAAGCGGCGTTGGTCGGGACCTCGCACCTGCGTTTGTGCGTCTTACTGAGACGCACAGCCATACCAAATTTCGTGTGCCTGGCACAATTATCTCACTTCCTGTTGGGCGTGGCCATGACATTGTAGATACCCTGTCAGAACAGACCCTGTCAGACCCTGTCAGACTCTGTTAGACCCTGTCAGACCCTGCATGTGGCCTACATGCTGAGGCCTACATGAACCTTCGATGCTTGTCCCCACATTGCTGCTTGCAGCTATATCAGATCAAAGGTACAAAGATCAAAGACCTTTGATCAGGGCGTTGCCTAGCAACAAATACCTCCCATTCATAACTCATCACTCCCATTCAATAAATACCTAACTTTATCGATCCGCCATATCGCCATATTACCGCCTATTTGAAAATCCTTCGCAATTTTACATCTCCAACGTCTTAAGATTATGTTCACCAAAATTTAAGCCCATCTGAGGTACGGTGTAGGAGAAGTGTTTCAAATTCCATTCTATGTCCAATACCCAAAAATCACACAAAAGCCCAATTATCTCACTTCCTGTTGGGCGTGGCCATGACATTGCAGTGAGGCGTTTGTTCGTCTTATTGAGATACACGTCCCTACCGAATTTCGTGCGCCTATCTTAAACGGTATGCCAGCCCCGAAAGACAACGCGCTAGGGGGCGCTATCGAGCTCCTGGGGGTCACTGGGGGACGGGACTTTGTGTGGTCGTACTGGCAGCACTTTGTGATGCCCGTGCAAAGTTTCGTTCGTTTTGAAGCATGGGAACATGCTCAAAATTGCCCCAGCGTGTATGAACAAGAATAATAATAATAATACGGAAACAAAGCAACAACAATAGGGACCTTCGTCCCCCTTCGGGCTCGGTCCCTAATTAAAGCCGCAAGCGGCGTTGGTCGGGACCTCGCACCTGCGTTTGTTCGTCTTACTGAGACGCACACCCATACCGAATTTCGTGTGCCTGGCACAATTATCTCACTTCCTGTTGGGCGTGGCCATGACATTGTAGATACCCTGTCAGAACAGACCCTGTCAGACCCTGTCAGACCCTGTCAGACTCTGTTAGACCCTGTCAGACCCTGCATGTGGCCTACATGCTGAGGCCTACATGAACCTTCGATGCTTGTCCCCATATTGCTGCTTGCAGCTATATCAGATCAAAGGTACAAAGATCAAAGACCTTTGATCAGGGCGTTGCCTAGCAACAAATACCTCCCATTCATAACTCATAACTCCCATTCAATAAATACCTAACTTTATCGATCCGCCGTATCGTCATATTACCGCCTATTTGAAAATCCTTCGCAATTTAACATCTCCAACGTCTTAAGATTATGTTCACCAAAATTTAAGTCCATCTGAGGTACGGTGTAGGAGAAGTGTTTCAAATTCCATACCTAACTTTATCGATCCGCCGTATCGTCATATTACCGCCTATTTGAAAATCCTTCGCAATTTAACATCTCCAACGTCTTAAGATTATGTTCACCAAAATTTAAGCCCATCTGAGGTACGGTGTAGGAGAAGTGTTTCAAATTCCATTCTATGTCCAATACCCAAAAATCACACAAAAGGCCAATTATCTCACTTCCTGTTGGGCGTGGCCATGACATTGCAGTGAGGCGTTTGTTCGTCTTATTGAGATACACGTCCCTACCGAATTTCGTGCGCCTATCTTAAACGATATGCCAGCCGCGAAAGACAACGCGCTAGGGGGCGCTATCGAGCTCCTGGGGGTCACTGGGGGACGGGACTTTGTGTGGTCGTACTGGCAGCACTTTGTGATGCCCGTGCAAAGTTTCGTTCGTTTTGAAGCATGGGAACATGCTCAAAATTGCCCCAGCGTGTATGAACAAGAATAATAATAATAATACGGAAACAAAGCAACAACAATAGGGACCTTCGTCCCCCTTCGGGCTCGGTCCCTAATAATAATAATAGGGAAACAAAGCAACAACAATAGGGACCTTCGTCCCCCTTTGGGGCTCGGTCCCTAATAATAATAATAATAATAATAATAACAGATGAGGTCAGACAGATCTGTTGAAAAGCAACCCCGCTCACAGTCAGAATGTTTATTGTTTTTCTAGGTATTTTTGAGCTATAAAACTACTTGTAATTGAATCAATGTAAAGTAGAACTGTTACATGCCATACTGTGGAACATTCCAGGCAGAGCAATGACATCTCCATAGAAACAAGCAGGTGATGGACCCCCAACCAAAAAGTTACATTGTACACCTTTAAGACTTTGCCTCATTCCTTAAACCTCTCGGACGATTATTTGTTATGACACTCCTCATGTCAGTGCAATTCTGTTATGACTATTTCAGGTGGCAGCTTCAAGAACTCAATTGTACATATCCATTTTATTTGATTGATTGATTTATATTACAATTATTGGTTTCAATCAACCTTGGCAACAACAAAGCCAAGACAACAGAAGGCAGCAGTGGTGATCCAAAAACCGTGGAAATATTGAAGATTTGTTGGAATAAAAGCCTTGAGGTCAAAGGAAA
Organism: Paratrypauchen microcephalus; assembly: GCA_036785185.1. Classification (NCBI taxonomy): domain Eukaryota; kingdom Metazoa; phylum Chordata; class Actinopteri; order Gobiiformes; family Gobiidae; genus Paratrypauchen; species Paratrypauchen microcephalus. The sequence continues at coordinate 5,117,111 of JAVJIX010000019.1, read as the reverse complement.
TAACGAATATTTACTCAGCTACATTCATAAATACATTTCTGGTTGGATGTCTGCAGATATTGCCCTGTTGGGAAAATGGAACCAAATTAATATCGTGCACATTTAATAAACCATAAGGTGTATAATTTTTATTTTACAAGCCATTCTTCTGCAGTTGCCAAAGTAAACTTAAAAATTCTGCAAAATTTCCTCTTCCAGTATTTACCTCCTCCTCAGTTCTAGTTAGTGAATGAGTCATTAACATCCTTTTTCAGATTGCTGGTAAACTCTAGTGTTTGGGAGTAGTAATTTACAGGATGTCCTAGTAATCCGTATTATTCCAGTGTTTGGCAATGCGGAGGAGTCGTTTATATCCTCCTGGGATCCGAGGAAAAAAAGTGTATCTAAATGATCATTATTATTATTTTAATTTTCTATTTTGAGGTAAATGAACACCTTAGCATTTACATTTTGTTAATTTTATTTTTATTCATATTTTTGTAACATGTCCTCTGTAATGGACTGTAATAGTGTTAAATCCATGTCAAGTTAACCTAACCTAAACCTAACAAAAACATTTTTTCGGTCAGTTTTACAGTCGCCTCAAAATGTTTTTAGACTCCTTTTTAATTTATTATTTATTTATGTATTTTTATTAATTATTTTGTTTATGTTTTATTTATGTATTTACTTATTTATGTATTTTATTTATATATTTTTATTTTTTATGCATTATTATTATTATTATTATTGTTATTATTATTATTATTATTATTATTATTATTATTATTATTATTATTATTATTATTATTATTAATAATAATAATAATAATAATAATAATAATAACAGATGAGGTCAGACAGGAGTCGCCATGGACTATGATGTTTGCAGATGACATTGTGATCTGCAGTGAGAGTAGGCAGCAAAAATCTAGAGAGGTGGAGGTTCGCATTAGAGAGAAGAGGGATGAAGGTCAGTCGTAGCAAGACAGAGTACATGTGTGTAAATGATAGGGAGAACAGTGGAACAGTGAAGTTACAAGGAGCAGAGGTGGTGAAGGTGGAGGATTTTAGATACTTAGGATCATCTGTTCAGAGCAGTGGAGACTGTGGAAGAGAGGTGAAGAATAGAGTGAAGGCAGGATGGAACAGCTGGAGAAAAGTGTCAGGAGTGATCTGCGATAGAAGAGTGCCAGCTAGGGTGAAGGGAAAGGTTTACAGGACAGTTGTGAGACCAGCCATGATGTATGGATTAGAAACACTTGCAATAGGCAGAAGACAGGAGGCAGAGCTGGAGATAGCAGAGTTAAAGATGCTCAGATTCTCTTTAGGAGTGACAAGGATGGACAGGATCAGGAATGAGGTCATCTCATCTCATCTCAACACAGACAGGAAGGTTTGGAGAAAAAGCTAGAGAAGCCAGATTGAGATGGTTTGGACATGTTCAGAGGAGGGACAGTGGATATATTGGTAGAAGAATGTTAGAGATGGAGCTACCAGGTAGGAGACAAAGAGGAAGACCAAAGAGGAGATTTATGGATGCAGTGAGGGAGGACATGGAGGTAGTTGGAGCCTGGAGTAGAAGATACAGAAAACAGGGCGAGATGGAAAAAGTTGATTCGCTGTGGCAACCCCTGAAAAAGGGACACGCCGAAAGGATAATAATAATAATAATAATAATAATAATAATATATTTATATTATTATTATTTATTTATTTTTTTTATCATAGTGCAGCCACAAACTAGAGTCTATCTCAAAACTTAAAAGATGTCCACTATAAAGAACACAAATGAATGGGCAGGTCTCATAGCCTATTGCAACATTATTTCCTGAGAAACCACTGCCCATCCTTTACACCAGCCAGCCTATAGCAGACTACATTTTGAAATAGCGTTTAGAATGCCATGATGAAGTATCCATTGTTACCTGGCTATAGTTTATCATACGAAGAGGGCGTTACCTATCTTGCAGGTTTCATAATGTATATGCAGAATGAAAGAAGCATGCATGCACTTTTTTCCTGTCCAGCTAGAACGTAGCTACTAATAGTTGTAATAGGAAGGAGGTGATGTCATTTGGATGGGTTCCTGAACTTGCTCCATTGTATCGCTCTACGATTATTCTCAGCATATTTATTACGTAAAGGAAAAGTGCTTTATAATGCTCCACCCAGGAGATTTAAAGTGACATAAGTAGTCCAGACTTTTGGGGAAGTTTAGCGAGCAATTGAAAACAGGAGAGGAAGGAAGGAATTAAGTGTGTGATGAGTGAGTAGGTTAATATGAAAAAGTGGGGGAAAAAGCAGTTTCAGCTATCTTAAAGATCCCATGACATGGTACTTCTTGATGCTTTTATATGGCTCCTTAATGGTTCCCTAATACTGTAAATGAATCCTTCTTCAAAATCAACACTCAGTGCATGAGAAAGAGAGATAAGATGAGAAAGAGTAATTTTTCTCCCTCAGAACAGGTCATAATGGGCGTTGTTGCTTGAATGCAAATGAGGAGAAAAGAGCTGGCCAATAGTAGAGGGTGGGGGCGTGGCCAAACACTCTGCTCTGGGCTCAGAGCTCTCAGCTGATCCATTTCCGTGTTTTTGCACGGGGGGAGAGACACATTTCCACAGAAAATAAAATTAAACCACTGCTGTTCAAAGGTCCAGAGGCTCAGATAAAGGACTTCCGAGCCTAGAAACACTCGGACGTGCCTCCAGGCAAATAAAAAAATGCATTTCGCATTGCCTAGCGCATTCGCAGTCCAAACTCTCTGGGCGTGATTTACAGAGACGCTGAGTACAGACAGACGGGGGTGGAACTGCATTTGCATTTCTTTTTTCGATCTGACGTCAATAAGGTGCCTTGTTCAAAATCGTCCGTTTGAGCTCAGATTTTTTGTAACGCAGAAAAGGATTGCAACAAATGCTCAGTTTAGACATTTCGCAACTTTTAACCATGGGGGGGGGGGCCTAAACAGGGTAGGGGAGCTCACATTAACGTTCAAAAACCTCAGAAAGTGAAAAATTCATGCCATGGGACCTTTAAAAGACTATAGCTAGCTAACAGCTAAACGTGAGACTAAAGGTGCATATGTCGTGTTTCGGTGGAGGGTCCGTCAAATGCTTTTCTCCATGTAGATGCTATTGTTTTGCCTGGAATGTTTCACAGTATGGCCTAAACCTTTTTATCTTCATAGAAACCAAACTAGACTAAGTTACAGGTCACAGCTGTGAAGAGGCAAACCCCCTCACAAACAGAAAGCCTGTTTTTTTATGTATTTTTTTATCAGTAAAACCACTTCTAATTGAGTAAATGTAAGGTAGAGCTGTTTAATGTTATACGGTGGAACATTTCAGCCAGAGAAACATGCAGCAGACAGATCCCCAACCAAAAAGTTACACAATGCACATTTAAATTAGGTCTAAACCATGAAAGAAACAGCAATAAAATAAGTATTAAAATGCTCAAAACCTCAATACTCCAAAAATTCTGCAGGTTACCAGTGTGTGTGTTGTGTCATCATTTTGACGCCCTTACAGTGATGAATGGCATGACCCTTGACCCTCCATCAGTACACTTAGGACTTTACGGGGGCCAGTGGGAATCCATAAAGTTCTAGATGGAGTTGGACATGAAAAATGAAGGAGCAGGCATTTAATGTACAGAATTGTAGAGTAAAGCAGCTAGTCTCAGCACCATAGTGTTTGGACTGGCAGGTGCCACCGAAGCAAAGTGTAAGCAGAGTAGAGGTAGGTGCCGTTGCAAACAATACAGCAAAATGTGATATTATTTGAACTAAACATTTTCTTTACAATGAGGTAGTAGTATGTTTTTGTGCATAGAATCATAATTTTACTTACCATATTCCACAAATTTGATTCTTTAAGGTTGTCAGCTCATCAAAAACATAACTGGAGTTGTGTTTTGGTTCATTCACACATAACCATTTATTATTCGTCTGTCTGCATCTCGTGACGTCATGTAGTAGTAGTTTTCAATTAAACCGCTACCTTTCACCTTTAGTTCAGGAGAGATTGGCAATTCCAGGGCTGAAATGATCCAAATGATTCTAGTGAAGGTGTACGGAGTTTAAAAACTGTATTTTCACATGACGTGTTTTCCATTTGAGAGAAGAACTCAGCCTAAATATGCAAGGTTTGTGAGTATGTTTTTCATTATAACATAGACAAGAAAATAGCATAATATGGTCCCTTTAAAGGTACTGAAATGTTGCTATAAGAACATTTTCCTTTGTAAAACACAAAGGTATAATCATGCCAAACATTTGAATAACAGTGTTTAGTGCTTTGTTCATTGATTCTGTGGAAATACACAATGTTTTTCAGTCCCGTCATACAGACCATGCATGCTCCTGATTGGCTAATCCACCTATAAATCATGCCCATTGGAATTTGGGGAGATTCGCCTGTGACCAGACTCACATCTTCATATAAAGTATTGAAGAAGTGTATATTTTGGATCCCTGGCAACCTTCCCTGTACATGATGCAATCCCACCTTGAAGTAGGAGCAGAGTTGCAAGTCTTCAGTAGCCATTCCCAGGCCAACAGTACTGCCCAAAACACACAATGTGGCTGTATTTATGAAACTGGCACTTCAACAATGACACAGACTTACTTCCTCTCTCTCTCACACACACCAAAAGAGCAGCTCCCCAGCTAAATCAAGTCTGTTTAAAGCAGGGCTCTCAAGTTTTGAAGATTGGTAGGAGTGAGATTTCTGAGGAGCGGGGGATGGGGGGGGGGGTCGAGCAGTAGTCGAGTCATAAAATGAAACCAGGGGGTATGGTGGAAGGGCAGGGCAGAATTAGAAGGTACTTTGTTAAATGCTTTTATAACTAAAAGTCCATATTATCATTCAATAATGCACAGGATAATATGTTATCACACACAGTCTTGGTTTAGTCTTGGTTTAGTCTTGGTTTAGTCCTGGTTTAGACCTGTTTTAGACCTGTTTTAGACCTGTTTTAGTCCTGGCTTAGTCTTGGTTTAGACCTGGTTTAGTTTTGGTTTAGTCCCGGTTTAGTCCTGGTTTAGACCCGGTTTAGATCTGGTTTAGTCTTGGCTTAGTCCTGGTTTAGACCTGGTTTAGTCCTAGTTTAGACCTGGTTTAGTGCTGGTTTAGACCCGGTTTAGATCTGGCTTAGTCTTGGTTTAGACCTGGTTTAGTTTTGGTTTGGTCCTGGTTTAGTCCTGGTTTAGTCCCGGTTTAGTCCTGGTTTAGACCTGGTTTAGATCTGGTTTAGTCTTGGCTTAGTCCTGGTTTACACCTGGTTTAGTCCTAGTTTAAACCTGGTTTAGTCCTGGTTTAGTGCTGGTTTAGACCCGGTTTAGATCTGGTTTAGTCTTGGCTTAGTCCTGGTTTAGACCTGGTTTAGTCCTGGATTAGACCTGGTTTAGTCCTGGTTTAGTGCCGGGTTAGTCCCGGTTTAGTCCTGGTTTAGACCTGGTTTAGTCTTGGTTTAGTCCTGGTTTACTCCCAGCTGAATCCTGGTTTAGACCCGGTTTAGACCTGGTTTAGTCTTGGTTTAGTCCTGGTTTAGTTCTGGTTTAGTCCTGGTTTAGTTCTGGTTTAGTCCTGGCTAGGTCGTGGTTTAGTCCTGGTCTAGTTCTGGTTTAGTCCTGGTTTAGACCTGGTTTAGTTTTGGTTAAGTCCTGGTTTAGTCCTGGTTTAGTCCCGGTTTAGTCCTGGTTTAGACCCGGTTTAGATCTGGTTTAGTCTTGGCTTAGTCCTGGTTTAGACCTGGTTTAGACCTGGTTTAGTCCTGGTTTAGTGCCGGGTTAGTCCCGGTTTAGTCCTGGTTTAGACCTGGTTTAGTCTTGGTTTGGTCCTGGTTTAGTCCCAGTTGAATCCTGGTTTAGACCCGGTTTAGACCTGGTTTACTCTTGGTTTAGTCCTGGTTTAGTTCTGGTTTAGTCCTGGTTTAGTTCTGGTTTAGTCCTGGTTTAGTCCTGGTTTAGTTCTGGTTTAGTCCTGGTTTAGTCCCAGTTGAATCCTGGTTTAGACCCGGTTTAGACCTGGTTTAGTCTTGGTTTATTCCTGGTTTAGTTCTGGTTTAGTCCTGGTTTAGTTCTGGTTTAGTCCTGGCTAGGTCTTGGTTTAGTCCTGGTCTAGTCCTGGTTTAGTTCTGGTTTAGTCCTGGTTTAGACCTGGTTTAATTTTGGTTTAGTCCTGGTTTAGACCTGGTTTAGTCTTGGTTTAGTTCTGGTTTAGTCCTGGTTTAGTTCTGGTTTAGTTCTGGTTTAGTCCTGGTTTAGTCCCAGTTGAATCCTGGTTTAGACCCGGTTTAGACCTGGTTTACTCTTGGTTTAGTCCTGGTTTAGTTCTGGTTTAGTCCTGGTTTAGTTCTGGTTTAGTCCTGGTTTAGTCCTGGTTTAGTTCTGGTTTAGTCCTGGTTTAGTCCCAGTTGAATCCTGGTTTAGACCCGGTTTAGACCTGGTTTAGTCTTGGTTTATTCCTGGTTTAGTTCTGGTTTAGTCCTGGTTTAGTTCTGGTTTAGTCCTGGCTAGGTCTTGGTTTAGTCCTGGTCTAGTCCTGGTTTAGTTCTGGTTTAGTCCTGGTTTAGACCTGGTTTAATCTTGGTTTAGTCCTGGTTTAGACCTGGTTTAGTCTTGGTTTAGTTCTGGTTTAGTCCTGGTTTAGTTCTGGTTTAGTTCTGGTTTAGTCCTGGTTTAGTTCTGGTTTAGTTCTGGTTTAGTCCTGGTTTAGTTCTGGTTTAGTTCTGGTTTAGTCCTGGTTTAGTCCTGGTTTAGTCTTGGTTTAGTCCTGGTTTAGACCTGGTTTAGTCTTGGTTTAGTTCTGGTTTAGTCCTGGTTTAGTTCTGGTTTAGTTCTGGTTTAGTCCTGGTTTAGTCCTGGTTTAGTTCTGGTTTAGTTCTGGTTTAGTTCTGGTTTAGACCTGGTTTAATCTTGGTTTAGTCCTGGTTTAGACCTGGTTTAGTCTTGGTTTAGTTCTGGTTTAGTCCTGGTTTAGTTCTGGTTTAGTTCTGGTTTAGTCCTGGTTTAGTCCTGGTTTAGTTCTGGTTTAGTTCTGGTTTAGTTCTGGTTTAGTCCTGGTTTAGTTCTGGTTTAGTTCTGGTTTAGTTCTGGTTTAGTCCTGGTTTAGTTCTGGTTTAGTCCTGGTTTAGTCCTGGTTTAGTGCCGAAATAGATGCAGAAATAATCTAATATGACTCACCCATAAAAACGCGGTCACTCGTATCCATGTATGCACGTGTCATGGTCTTTAATAATCCGGAGCTCCGGAGAAAAGGACATATCCCGAACTTATCCCGTGTCCCGAGACGAGAGTTCCTTCTTACGTAGCATTAACGTAGCAAGTTAAGGATTCTTATTCTCTTGGAAATGCCGCGTAAACATTCACGCGGCTCGCGCCTCACAGCTGATCGGTGAACAGGCCGATCAGCTGTGAGCGATCGGCCTCACAGCTGATCGCTCAACTCCAGTACTGGTGTGCGAGTGACTTTTTTTCACTGAAAACGCGGTGCCTGCATTAACTTACCGATTTTCTGGGCACAGAAGCGCTGTGAATAGTGGCTACAGTTTTGAATTGCTTAAAAAAAATTCAGCGTGAGAAATACCATGTGTGGCGTGTGAGCGTGTGAACATGTCGAATTGCGTGTGTCACACTCTCAAAGCGTGAGACTTGAGAGCCCTGGTTTAAAGTCTGTCTAAGTCCAGAGCAGTGATGCTTTTGATAGGAAGATTTGATTTATTAATACATTTGGCACAGGAAGTTGACCATTGGCAGCTCAAAAAAAAAAAAAAAAAACTGCCCACACTGAATATGAGTGAATGATTTACCAATATTTAGCCAATATAATAAACGCTAGTTCTACCTTAGGTCTTAAAAACATTAAAGCCCCAGTGTGTAGGATTCGTTGCGCATAGGTGGATGGTGCTATTGCACTTTCTGTTTTAGCTACGGCAGACCTCGAGGGTCACCCGGGCACGCGCACTGTATAAATAAAACGCGGCCCCTTTTTCTTTCCTCATGAAAACACACATTCCCGATCATGTACCATGACACTCTACACATCAAATGAAACCTTACAGTCTCCTCTTTTTGACTATGCAATTCATTTCCCTGCAAAACAATCACTCCCCGAGCACATGGGGCTTTTATACGGAAAAGCACAAAACGAGGTTAGCTTACCTTAGAATGCTTTGCACAGGTCAAACTCTGTATTTCACCATAAACTTGCTCTCAGTTTGTCCGTAAGGATCCAGCGAATAAAATCCAGTAAAACAATTTAGTCCAAAACACGTGTTAGATCCATTACGAGTCTGATCCAGCAGCATGCTTGTGTTGTTTACCCAAAACCACGAGCCTTGCCGAAGGCGGAGCCCAAATGTCCTTCTGCGGCTCTTGTATTCAAAATGGCTGCCTCTGCATGAGGAAGATCCCCCTTTTATGTGACTATATCTAAGTCCAAAAGAATACTTTGATTTCATGATGGAAGTGAAAAGGCTTTGAAAACAATGTATTTTTGAATGGGTATCTTCAATTTCAGTAATTAACGGGTAAAAATCTTACACACTGTCCCTTTAAAAACATTAAATACAATGATCCAGACTTATCTTTCTTTGCTAATGTATCCTAGAATTATAATTACTAACAGTGATCTTATACAGGCTTATAGGCGCTTTATTTTTCAGAGGCCAGAGCAAAACTAACAACAACTAGCATGCTAGTAACACACTTCCTGATTCTCAGACAATAAAATGTTTTAGAATTAGGTGCTGACAGCGCACAGTGGTCTCATTTTGGTTCCGAGAACTGCCTTTGCAATTTATTTCTGCTAGGGAAAACACATTTTGCTCATCTACATGGAAAAGTTGCTAATGATACTTTGCGCTGATGTCATCAACATTCCATGGAAGTGTGATGCTGACTGTAGGCACTGCTCTGTCTGAAGTTCTGTTACTGAAGTTAGACATTAACCTGAGCTTTACTTTAACACAAACTGATCATAAGCAACTGATTTAAATGGAACTACAACTGGAGAGCTGATTTGTGCTGTTAAACAAGTCCTGAGAAAACACAGCACAAATCAGCACTTGTTTAGAAGGCACTGCTCTGTCTGAAGTGCTTTTACTCAAGTTAGACTTTAATTTGAGCTTTATTTTAACACAATCTGACCATAAATAAGTGACTTAACTGGAATTACAACTGGTGAGCTGATGTGTGCTGTTAAACAAGTCTTTGTCAAAGAATATTACAGTATCAAGCTAGCTGACATTAGTTTTTCAATTAGTCACTCACCTGTTTGTTGAAAAACCTGAATAGGACCCTGAATGCTTCTATAGATCACATGCTCCTGTATTAATCCATTAAGTGTTTTTTTTCTTGAGTTTTCATCTTATTTATTGAATTGTGTCTCCATGGTACAATAATGGCATTTTAAAAAATACATAAAATTCAGTGTAATGTGTATGTATGAAAAAGAAAACTAAGTTGTTGCACATAAAAATGAAGATTTCTGTTTACATTTGATTAATAATTGTGATTGAAATGGAATATATTGATGAAATGTTTTATAGTCACTATCAGTGTTAATGTCTTGAAAAGGGAAGAGGGGGCAGCTAACATAAGATTACTCTTCTTTCTGCTCTCTTTCATTCATTTTTTTGCATTGTTATGACACTGTTGATGTCTTTTTAATTTATGAATGAAATAAACAAACAAAAATAAAATAAAAAACTGCTGAACATTCCACCATAGAGATACACAGCATCATATCAATACAAAGTATCAATAGGAAACTGGTGGAGAATATTTTGTGATCCAAACATGATCTCACTACCCCAATCCTGACTTCTCAAATCAATTATTCTGCATTGATTAATTTTACATGCGCTAAAGCCCCAGTGTTTAGGATTCGTGGCGCATAGGTGGATGGTGCTATTGCACTTTCTGTTTTAGCTACGGCAGACCTCGAGGGTCACCCGGGCGCGCTCTTGTACCCGTGCGCCGCTACTGTATAAATAAAGCGCGGTCCCGTTTTTTTTCTTTTTTTCTCATGAAAACACACATTCCCGATCGTGTACCATGACACTCTACATATCAAATGAAACCTTACAGTCTCCTCTTTTTGACTATGCAATTCATTTCCCTGCACAACAAACACTCCCCGAGCACATGGGGCTTTTATACGGAAAAGCACAAAACAAGGTTAGCTTACCTTAGAATGCTTTGCACAGGTCAAACTCTGTATTTCACCATAAACTTGCTCTCAGTTTGTCCATAAGGATCCAGCGAATAAAATCCAGTAAAACAATTTAGTCCAAAACACGTGTTAGATCCATTACGACGTCTGATCCGGCAGCATGCTTGTGTTGCTTACCCAAAACCACAAGCCTTGCCGAAGGCGAAGGCAGAGCCCAAATGTCCTTCTGCGGCTCTCGTATTCAAAATGGCTGCCTCTGCATGGGGAAGATCCCCCTTTTATGTGACTATATCTAAGTCCAAAAGAATACTTTGATTTCATGATGGAAGTGAAAAGGCTTGGAAAACAATGTATTTTTGAATGGGTATCTTCAATTTCAGTAATTAACGGGTAAAAATCTTACACACTGTCCCTTTAAGTCTACGTAAGTTCTCCCTGAGCCTGCATGAACTCAATTATATTTTCCTGTCACACACTCAATTAGGAAGCTTTTGGCGTGGTGACCCAGATTCAGGACTGATATTGTTGAACACTCCTAAACACAAAGGAGGCGATGAAAACAGGCAGGCAAACTGTGTCAAGAAGGAGGCAGAGGTCAGAGCCATTGCGTTGCCTAATATCGGTCACCGCGGTGAGTGGAAGCCATTCCTCATGCGGTCTGATGAGAGCTCTTTGGAAAGCAACTGTTGTGGAACTGTAGTGTTCACAATGCGTCCCTGTTTCCTCCTTCATCTGTCTCTCTTCTCCTCATTCCTACACCACCGTTCTGAAATGATTCTTTCCGAGCTCCGGGGCAAATCTTTTCCTTCCTTTTCTCTAATCAATCATGGCTGCTCTTTGTCATTAGGATGGAGAGGTCTGGGTTAGAAAAAGGCTTTGGGATGTAACAGTGACATGTCACTTTTCTAGTGGGGTTCTGCTTGTTTCTATAGGATATGATATTTATGCTTTGAAAACACACAAAATGCTAAATACAAAATGCATCTAAACACATTTTCACTAGCCTGTGATCAATACGAGCATTCATTGTCCTGTTCAGGTGTTTGATTTTCAACAAAAAAGCAAAGTGTTTAACTGAAAAAACTGTGACAATAATTTTAGGTGAGCGGGACATTAACAGCACAAATCATATCACCTGTTGTTGCTCCATCTAAGTCAGTTTTTTCTAGTCAGATTGTGTTAAACAAAGCTCAACAAAGTTTCAGACAGAGCATGCCTACAGTTAGCAGCATCATACCCCCAGAGAATGTTGATTATATCCGCTGCAAAGTATCAATTGCTTTACCTGGAATGTTCCAAAGTATGGCACTGAATGAATCAATCTTATTTTTACATAATCACACGTGTTTATTGCAATAAAATGCATAATAATAATAATAATAATAATAATAATAATAATAATAAATCTTACAGTGGGTGGGCTTGCCTCTCCATAGCTCTGACTTGTAACTTGGCCTAGTAGCATCACTTGATCATATCCATGAACCTGGATGTTTAATGATATACTATGGAACATATAAAAAGAAAAGCCTTTAAATGAGTTGTGACTTTTAACTTTTTGTTGTTGAAATTTATATAGCCTAAAGCTAACATTGTATGCTAACACTTAACACACAAAACAGGTAACACCATAGTCTGTATAAGGAAGTGGACTAAGTGAGTGTGACGTCACCCGTAGTCTTCGGCGCCACTCAAATGAAGCCTGCGATGCTAACGGTTACAGGAGCGAATTTGGAGCCAGGCTTCATATTATGAATAGAATTTTTTTGATGGACAAAATAGTGAAAAAACAAAAACAAACAAACACCAGGATCACATAGAGTGGGTTAATACAAACATTTTAATACCAAAAGGTTTCAGAGAGAGGGACGACAATATTCCAATGTAAGTGGCGGCACGGTAGCAGAGTGGTTAGCGCTCTTGCTTCACAGCAAGAAGGTTCCGGGTTCGATCCCCGGGTCGCCCGAGCCTTTCTGTGTGGAGTTTGCATGTTTCTCCCCGTGTCTGGGTGGGTTTCCTCCGGGCACTCCGGTTTCCCCCACCAACCCAAAACATGCACCATAGGTACTCCAGCTTAGGTCCTGACCAAGCCGAAGCAAGAAGATCATGGAGATGGTCCCCGGGCGCCCTAATGTGTGCTGCCCACTGCTCCTAATATATGTATATATATATAGGATGGGTTAAAATGCAGAGAAGAATTTCTCCAGTGTGAGATCAATAAAGTTCACTTCTTCATTTCTTCTTAAGTCAATGGGAGCCAGGGTCAGAAAGAGCCGGAAGAGCCGCATGTGAACTTCCTATTTGGAACACGGCAGCCAGCGCATTAGCTATGTCCATTTATATGTACAGACTATGAGTAACATTTTGTATTATTATGAGCTTTTGTGTTTCATAAAAATGCTATGAACAGTATATTGTTGCACGTTGCTAATTTGTCGCTAATTTGTTGAAAGCAGAATGGTAAGAACATATCAGAAAGTAGTCACTTTTAACTGTTTTGTTTTTATGCGTGAAGAGTCCCTCAGTCGTCCAGGTAGAATCCATGATAAAAGAAGAAATTCAATTTGTCAACTGGACAAAGTTTGTTTGGTCGAAAACGTTTCGCCGCTCATCCGAGAGGCTTCGTCAGCTCTAATTAGAATGCTGGTAAGACGCTTGCTTATATCTTGCTGCAGGGAGGAGCTAACTAGCTAACTACTTTCCGAAACTATCTCATTGGTTTTAGTCTTTTGTTTCTCTGGCGTCTAGATTACCATCCCTATTCATCCCTACAACGACTGTTTTTCACACCTCTGGCCCTGACCTGGCTAGCCCTATTGTTCCCCTGTTTGCTTGATCTAGGCTGTTTTGTTTTTAATCACAACTCAGGTCAGCAAATAAAGTACACTTTTTCTTTTCTTTTTTTGCTAAAAACACTATGTCATCTGAATGCAGTATTGATAAGTTTGCTCAGTGTTTTCTCTGTTGTTTTGGATTGAAATCAGCTCTTAGAGTCAAAATTAAACTGCTGTGTGCTGTCTGCATCAAAATATAGAGCATTTTATACTCCAAAATGTGTATGGTAAGGTGTGTTGCTATTACCATGCAACGTTAGCGTTATTGAAATGTAAGAATTTTGAGCAACAATAAATAGTCACATCTAATTTTAACAGCGAAGCCATTGGCTTCTGAAAGTTGTGAAAAGGGTGGGCAATTAGAATGAATCTGTTAGGAAAGTGAGGAACAGCCTATATTTGAACCACTGCAAACTGTTTGCAATAAAAAACAGTACAAATCAGGCACTCTTTAATGATGAACGGCTTACTAAATTTTGCACTAAATTAGCCAAATCTCTCTTGTACATAACAGCACGGTCCTCCTCATATACCATGACCATCCCCTCCCCCGCTCCCTGACAACCCAGCGCTCGATGGGTGACAAACAGCCACATTGATCCCTCCGGAGGAAATGGTCGTGGAATGAAATGATCAAATCACTAACAATGATAGCCCCTCTCCCTCTTCACTGACCTCCTGGGAGTTGATCAATCCCCTTAAAAGAGCCACGCCCGTGATTTATACAAACAACCCTCACACACATAGACACACACGCACATTAGGACGTATACACACACCTACACACTCGTCCACACACATACACACGTACACACACACGTAGACAGGATGGCAGAGTATATGAAAGACGATCGCTCTGTTTACTTGTTGACCTTTACATGAACCATACAGTGAACGTACCACCCATGTGGATCCGTCCCAGTGCGGAGGACTGAAAAGCGAGACATAATTAGCCCACTCATATGGAAATGCTCTGGAACACAAGAGAGTCCAGGCGGGCAGAATGAGTAGGCACCCAATCTGATGAAGCTGTGTAATTTACATAAATGTGCATTAGACATGAAAGAAAAAGTGAAATGATGAAACTTTTTGTTTTGTGTCTCCCTGTGTGGAATTACTGGAGACAAAAATGGTTATGTTTTATTTGTTTTGTTTTGTCTGTGTTGGACAACCTTCACCATCCACTGAAGTCGGTCATCTAATAGAAATTAAAACACCAAATGAATGCAAGTACCCTGGGAACACAATACTTGGTAGATGTGGTAAGTTTAAATGGCCCATGTTACACTATTTTCTGATCTGTTATAATGTTGTTTCCTCATAAAACACATAATTGGATTTGTGTATTGTTTCATCCACACATGTTTAACACACAAACCCTGCATATTTAGGGTGAGTTCTTCTCTCAAACAGAAAACACTTTGTCCACCTTGTGATGTCATGTGGTAACAAAGGAAGTGTTCCACTCCACACACCTTCACTAGATTTGGATTATTTCAGCGCTGGACTTCCCAATCTCTACAGAGCTAAAGGTGAAGGGTAGCTGTTAACTTGAAAACTACCGCTTCATGACATCACAAGGTGGAACACAGCATTTTGAACCTGGGAGCTGTAGACAGACTAATAATAAAGTTCAGGGCTCTCAAGTCTCACGCATTGAGAGTGTGACACACGCAATTCGACGTGTTCACACGCTCACACGCCACACATGGCATTTCTCACGCTGATTTTTTATTTTTTTTGTGCCCAGAAAATCGTCTGTGTGGCTCGGTTTATGCAGGCACCGCGCGTTTTCAGCGAAAAAAAACTCTCCCCCTCCTCCCCGTCCCTCTCCTCGGAAAAAAATCAGCCAATCAGAAAATAGATTGTTCTGTTGTTGGGCAGACTGTAGAGTGTAGTTTCAGCTGCTAAGCGCACACTGCGGTGATGATAAAACAAACTGAGAACCATCAGGTAATAACTTCATTTATATAACTCTCATTAGTTGCTTTGTAGTTTAAGTTTGCTCTTTAGACAAACATTTACAGCAGGGCTCTCAAGTCTCACGCATTGAGAGAGACAATTCGACGCGTTCACACGCTCACACGGCATTTCTCACGCAATTCAAGCCCCCATCCCTCCTCGGGAAAAATTGTTCACCCCCCCCCTCGGAAATTACGCAGTCTCACGCACGACCCCGCTCAAAACTTGAGAGCCCTGAATAAAGGATTATTCAAACATGTGTGAATGAAACGAAACACAACTCGAGGTATGTTTTTGAAGCGGTAACAACATTATAACACGGTTAAAAGCTCCCAAGAAAGAGTCATTATTGCGTAATATGGGACCTTTAACGGAGGGGACAAACATAGATCTCTGCTTTATAGAGAATTAAGGAGATGAGTGAAGACAGGCCAAAAGATAAGGAACAATTAGTTGGTGTCTAAAGGGACACCAGCTAATTGTAGGGAAGTCTGTTCAATGCCACCAGGGTCATGAGAAGTGTGTGACAACAGTGTAGCACACGGAGACCCATCTCCTGATCTTGAATTAGATGTAATCAGGAGTATCTCGTTGGAAGATTGGTTTATTGTGCCTATTTTGGTTGATGGATGAAACTGGAGCAGGTTACAGATAAGCATCATGACTATATGAAGTGGCTGTACCTGATTTCTGTCCATATAGTTGAGAAAATGTTGTTTTGCCCAAATATGGAAATACTGTAAAAGCAGGTCTTAAGAGTCAAAATGAAACCATTGAGCGCTGTCTGCATCAAATTATAAAGTATTTTTTATCATCCTAGAACTAAGAAGTGCGTTGTTAGCATGCAAGATGTTCTTAACGTTACTGTGATGGCTAAACAATGCTCTAGCCGCTGAAAGTTGTGGAAACTGCTCACCATCCCAGTAGATAATTAGGATGCTAGGAATGCTTTTATAGTTTAAATTCAGTTTAGTTCTGTTTTTCACATGTTAAAGACAGCAATCAAAAAACATTTCAATTTTAACTTGGCATTTCTTCAGAACCATAGGCTGTATATATAAAATGAACATAGCTACTCAGCTAGCTGCCTCATTCCAAATAGGACATGAGCATGGGGGGTGCTTCCAGCGCCATCAATTTCAGCTCCAATTGACTTTACAATGAAAAACTGTCTCCCATCTTCGTAGTCAGTCATTTTGTCATTTTCGTCTTAAAGGTCCCATGGCATGAAATTTTTACTTTCTGAGGTTTTTGAACATTAATGTGAGCTCCCCTACTCTGTTTAGCCCCCCCCATGGCTAAAAGTTGTGAAATGTGTAAACTGAGCATTTCCGGTCCTTTTCTGCGTTTGAAAAAAAGACAGCTGAAACAGGAGATTCTGAACAAGGAAACTATGTGACGTCACATTGAAGAAAAAATGCAAATGCAGTTCCACCTCCCGTCTGGATATCTACCCACCGTCACGGCCAGAGTTTGGACCGCAAACAAGCTACGCAATGCGAAATGTGTGTTTTTATTTGCCTGGAGGCACGTGAGAATGTTTCCAGGCTCGGAAGTTTATCCGAGCCTCTGGACCTCTGAAACAGCAGTGGTTTAATTTTATCTTCTGTGAAAATGTGTTTTTTTCATTGAAACGCCTCTCCTTTCTTCATTTGCGCATAAAACGCGGAAGTGGAGACAGCGCACAGCGCACCGCTAAAACGAGGAAAGAGCGGAGAGTTTGCCCCACCCTCTGCTCTGGCCTGTCTCTGTCCTTCTCATTTGCATTCAAGCAACAACGCCCATAATGAGGTGTTCAGAGACATATTTTTTTACCCTACCTGTGTTAATGGGTCTTTCTCATGCACTGAGTCTTGATTTTGCAGAAGGATTCATTTACAGTATTAGGGAACTATTAAGGCACCATATAAAAGCATCAAGAAGTACCATGTCATGGCATCTTTAAAATGTTTGCATTAACCCACTCTACGTGTTCCTGGTGTTTTTATTTCTCTATTTTGTCCATTAACAAATTCCTAATATGGAACCTGGCTCCAAATTCAACCTTATAACTGCTAGACTCCTGAGCCTCATTTGACTGGAGTTGAACACTATGGGTGACGGCACACTCTTACTCCACTTCTTTATACAGTCTATGGTTCACAGTTTAATTCTGTTTAGTTCTGTTTTTCATCAGTCTGGTGCAGAACATTTCCATTTTAATCTAGCAATGCTTCATAACAGAAGAAGTATCTTGGCTCTTCCTCCTCTCTGCCCTTTCCGTTGGTGACCTTGCCTGGGCTCTCCTTGGTACAGCCGGCCGTGTGAATGGACGTGAATGGATGATGTGATCGCATGTGCTTCCTGTGGGATTGTCCCTAATGAAGTCTGTCTGGCACTTAGTGAACCCGAGGACACGCTGGGACTGCTGCAGCTACTCAGAAAATGGCCTGTCCTGAATTATACATGCTTCTGTTTGTTTCCACCGTTCACTTCAACACATTTTGCCATATTATATCTTATTTGTCATAGTGCTTTTGCATCCTTTAACATAATTAACAGCATTAGTTGCAAGTTCAGTGGACATAGAAAAATAAAAATGTAATTCTCCTTACGGTTTGATTTGTCATTGTCTCTTAACAGCTCCAGGCGATGGGCTTTGGCTAACTAGATAAATTATTTAAAGTTAATTTTAAAATGACGAATGGCCTCTGATCGCAAAAAGTGAAGCTTCCTTTTACGGAGACTGAAAGCACTTTAAAGATCCAATTGTACACCACTGATTTATTACTAGGATTAAATTGCTGCAAGAAGCAATGGCTGCATTTGTCACAGGTTCTGCTCGTATCCGAGTGACCAATGTTAAAAATTATCTTAACATGGTACATCATAGAAATGGGTTGGTGCACGCAGGTCATCCAATTGGTACAGAGTTAAAGGTCCATTGTGTAAATTTTCTGGTGGCAGGTCCGTCAAATACTTTACTCCATGGAGATGTTATTTTTTTTGGATGGAATGTTTCACAGTTTGGCATTAAACCTTTCTGTCTTCATGGAGGCCAAACCATCCCAAGTTACAGTTCAGATCTGATTTTTTTTCCCCCATGTATTTTTGAGCTACAAAACCTGTAATTGAATAGAGGTAAGGTAGAGCTGTTGAATGTCATAGTGTGGAACATTCCAGACAGAGTAATGACATATCCATCGAAACAGGCAAAAGGTTACAGAATGTACCTGTCTTGAGGTTTCAAGGCAAAAAAATAATCTTTTGTTTGGGGAAAAAAGTCTTCAAAATGTTGCATATTAGCTGAACCCATGAATAGAATTATTCAGACTTTAGGTAACTTTTCTGGTGTTGGGTTCGCTACTTGCTTCTCTCTGAGAAGATGGTATGTTTTACCTGTGCACCTTTCAATTAGCAACATTAGCCTTCAAAATCAGATGAGACAGCAGAGAAATGTAAGTTTTCATTGCATTTACACACTTGTTTAAAGTTGTGCATTGCAAATACAAAGGGTGTATCCCTTTGCAATAGAATTTGTGCATTCACATACAGCACACATACATACAGCACACATACATACAGCACACATACATACAGCACACATACATGCAGCACACATACATACAGCACACATACATACAGCACACATACATACAGCACACATACATACAGCACACATACATGCAGCACACATACATGCAGCACACATACATACAGCACACATACATACAGCACACATACATGCAGCACACATACATGCAGCACACATACATACAGCACACATACATACAGCACACATACATGCAGCACACATACATACAGCACACATACATGCAGCACACATACATACAGCACACATACATACAGCACACATACATGCAGCACACATACATGCAGCACACATACATACAGCACACATACATACAGCACACATACATACAGCACACATACATACAGCACACATACATGCAGCACACATACATGCAGCACACATACATACAGCACACATACATACAGCACACATACATGCAGCACACATACATGCAGCACACATACATACAGCACACATACATGCAGCACACATACATACAGCACACATACATCACACATACAGCCATACATCACACATACACATCAATACATCACACACATACATCAATACATACATACTTCAATACATACATCAATACATGCATACATACATACATACATACATACATACATACATACAAAATAACCAAACTAATTATGCATCTGTTGCTCACTCCTGATTTGCACAGGTTAAATTGTTTTTCGCAGGGCCCAGATGGCTTCAACGGCACAAGATGAGAGGGGCAGGTGGGTGTCTGTAACGCACAAGGTGTCCGCATCAGATGCTCTTGTTATGAGCTTTGTCTTCTTTCTACAGTTTGTGCAGCATCTGTGGACTCACCCATCTGGACAAATCAAACCAGTTTATTAAGTATCCAGTTGCACAATATGGCTACAGGCTGGATAGATTCAAAACAGTAATGTAACCATGTTAAATCAAGCTGGCTGGATGTGATCTGAGATAGGCACATCACGGCGAAAGTCATTTCCAATAAAAGCAATTAGGAGTTTGCTCAAATTGAATTCCGGGGTTTCATTTTACCATTGTTAAAACGACTGTCTAGCATATTTGCCCTCTAACCACATTCTTCTGTCACTGTGTTTTTGTAAAAAAAAAATTGAAATATAGGATTAAATATCATAGGATATTAAAAGTTAGTTAGATTTGCTGGTAACTTCTGTTATAAAATACCAAAATATATTTATGGAAGCAGTGCTGTGGTTTATGACTCACTATGATTTAATAAGAACTGCAGAAAGAACACTGTATGAGTGAAAGAAATACACAGCAGTTTTATGACTGTTCAATATTAACTCATGCAGACTTAAAGCACTAAAATGAAAATGCAATAGCTGTCCCCATGGGTATTAGACACACAAACCAGCCGTTTTTAGCTTTTTATTTCATGTTCCTAAAACATTTTAACACATATAATTCATTCTTTTGGCTTTAATGACCTTTAAACATTCTTTTGATAACCATGGGATTAACAACTTAATGCCAACATTTGGAAAATAAACTAACTAGCCTCTGTTTCCAAAGATGCATTTAGGCACTGGAGCTACTTCTGATGTTAACAATAGGAATGAACAATGAGAATACAAACAAAGGAATCCATAAGGCCACATGAATGCTATACTAATAGAGCTATGTGTTCAATACCAACCCAATTTTAATGAGTCCAGTGATGGTTTATGAATTTAAAAACTGCACACTAGAAGTTTGGATTTTTACCTGTGATGCAACGATCTTGGCAAAATGAAAACTGAGCATTTCTAAGTGCTCAGAGAAGACCATTTTGAATTAATGGATTAATGAAACAAGTGTGAATGAATCAAAATGCAACTATGCAGGTATGTTGTCCAGGTATGATAACAATAACTCAGTTTGTTAGAGTATTTGATCTGAAGGCTGGTGATATGAATCCTGCTCACGACATAATCACAATAATCATAATCATCATTTGTTGAGCGATTAGATCCACTGACCCACAGTGGTGCGACTCTAGCGATTCTAGCTTCCACAGATGATGAATGCTGTCGTTGTGTCCTTGATCATAATACTTAACCCAACTTGCTCCTAGTATTTGCGTCCACGGGTGTATAAATGTGTGTGTGAATGCGAGAGTGGTTCCTTTATGTAAAGCACTTTGAGTGCCTTGAAAGTGGAACAGCGCTATATAAAATCAGTTTTGCATTTGTGTCTTTTAATGTAGAAATATATATATTTTTAAATAAACAGCTGACATCTGTGGCAACACGCCTTTATGGCCAAAATCATTGTTGGTGTGTGACATTTGGTTTAAATAATCTCTAAATGTCACTTGTTGAGAAAAAGTGAAAGCCAGTTGAAATTCCAATGGGATGGCCGTAAAGGACAAGATATTTTCATTTGAATTCCAAACATTGATAATCCTCCTTGAACCGCCATCGTAACATGGTGGAGGGGTCTGAGTGCCCCAATGATCCTGGGAACTATGTTGTCAAGGGCTTCATGCTCATGGTAGGTTCACCCAAGGCAAACAGGTCCTGGGGGACGGGTCAGACTACGAGTGGTTGAGAAGCCCCCATGATGAGAAACACAGCAAGGCCAGTTACGTCGCCTGGATTGGCATTATTGGGGCCCTGCTCTGGAGACAGTCCTGGGGTGGGTGCTCAACAGCGAGCATCTGGACGCCAGGCCTTTCCCCACGGGGCCCGGCCGGGCACAGCCTGAAGGAGCAACATGGGGCTGTCCTCCTGTGGGCCCACCACCCGCAGGAGGATCCATAGTGGCTAGTGCTGGTGGGCGTCAGATCTGTTTAGGCTGTTGCCCCCGTAACCCGAACCCGAATCAGCAGAAGAGAATTGATGGATGGACATTGGTAAAACTTGCATGACCTTTGTTTACCCACTGAGTTAGAGGCACTTTGCAAACAACAAGCTACAAATAGATTCATAGATTTTTATCAAGACAGAGCAGCCAAATGATAGACACAAAATGAAGGAGCGTTTTCGGGAGTGCTTTCCTTCAGTGGTGGGAAGTGGAAAATTAGGTAGAAAGAAACAACATTACAGAAGATGAGCACTGGATTTCATAACATTTACTCACATTCTCCCAGCTCTTCTGATGCTCACTGCGTATGTTCATCAAAGGGCCACAACCCATCTAATAAACCTTCAGGCATTAATTAGCAACATCAAGAGTTTTAGACTGCAGTTCCCACACCACAGAACATTTATATTATATTCAAATTAAAACATGAATAAATGTGCTTTGCCATCAATATTCAGTTCAAGTTTAATATGATTTTGTTTGTTTATTTTTTTTTAATTTTATTTCTTGTTTCTACTTGCTTGAAATTTCTGTGGGGAGCTATTTCTGACCTTTGCTGTCTGGGGAATGGAAAATGAAATGGAAACTAGCAGCACTTATATTAACAACATGATTCTACCAGATGATCTTATGCAGTAATAAGTAAATTATCAAAAATAAATGTACAAAAAATACACAAGGCTTCATCACCCATGCCCCCACAATTTTCCATAAATATACAAAAGCATGATACAAAAGAATACACTACAATGTCACAAACCTGATGTGATGTGCAGTAGTTTCATTAGGGAAATGCATGCCAATAGTAATGTGATAGCGCTCTGAAGGGGGGAGCGACTTAGCGTTGAGAGCAAAGGGAGGAGTGTGAACTGACAGCCTCAAAAACTAAACTGAAACCTATTTGGTGAATATAAATTTTTCAAAACAGTTAAAGGTAACATGGTGATCTAAATGTTATGTGTTAGCAGTTACCCTACAGTGGTGTTATTTCCCACCATTAACCAAAACATCAGTTATAATGAACAAAAATTAAGAACTAACTTAATACTAACTTAATAATTACCCTAACCTCTTTGTTCATGCTTTATTGAGGCTATCTAAGGTGTAGCTATTATAAAGTTTCAGCTTTGTTTTTGTTGTAAACTTTGCTTTGGTACTTGCATTCTGTATGTTTTTATACGCTACAGCCGTTAAGCCAACGCATACAAATGTGAAAAACCAACAAAAACTCCACTGCCAGCTTAAAGAGCAAAGCAAAGTCAGCGAGGTCAGATAAAATAGTTCTGGCCATCGATGATGTTGTCCGCGAGAGCCCCCTCACGTACAACTCCGAATCGAATCAAAAAGAATTATTTATGGTGGCGCATATTTGCACTGTCTTTTCTCCAATGCGTTCCCACTGTGGAGGCCAAACATAAATGTTCTGATGTGCTGAACTATATCTGTCATTGCTACACAACCACAAGTATAAAAAGTATAAAAAAAAGTTACAAAGAGCCGTAAACAGCCCACTTAGTGTACAATAGCGCATATGTCATCGTGTCCTGTGGGATGTGTCCTTCATTGTAATTCTCCTGATGAGGAGGGGAGGAGGTCTGTAGTTTAAAGTTTTGGATACGGCCCTCTCCCCACCATCGTCTGCAAGTGTTTAAAGTCTCAGTTCATTACATCCTGCGGCTCATTCCTCACATTCCTAAGTATCCTCTTTATTTCATGCTGACCTTGTTTTGATGCAGTCTGAAAGAGCTGAGCAAAGTAGTTTTAGTCAAAAGGAATATCGGTTATTTCTGAGTTAAGAAAAGGGAATCACTGAGCAATGTCAGTATAATAACTTTCACGATTGTCCTGATAGTTTAAAGGTGCATCGCACAACTTCTCTGGTGGAGGGTTCGTCACTTGTCTTCATGGAGATGTTATTGCTTTGGCTAGAATGTTCTATGATAGAGATTAAACCTATCTATCTCAAGGGAGACAACTATAGGCTGTATTACAAGTCACATCTGCAAAGATGCAACCCTATTACCCCTATAATTGTATTTTTGAGCAATAAAAACATCTGTAATGAATAAATGCTAGGTGACCGAAAAGTTGCGAAAGCACCCTTTAAATGTTTGTTTTTTTTAAACTGCTACATCGTTTACTTTGAAGAACCAACCTGTCTTCTACATTGACTTTGAATCCTGGATCTGGAACAGGATCATAGAACTATATTCTGAAATACATAAATTGTATAATTCAGAACAAAATATATAGCTTCTTTTACCTAAAATAAATATGAGATTAGTGTTTTCCTTGTTAATTCTGCAGAAATCTCAGTCCCTTATGTTGTTTTTTCATTGTTTTTTTAACATGTGTTTTTGATGCAAAATGACCATGCATCTCTCTAATTGGTTAATCTGCCTGTCAATCATGCCCTCTGAAATTGGAGACAGGATACGGCTCATTTTTGTAAAGTTTAGTCAAAGCATGTGGTTCTGACTGGCAGGTAATCAAAGCATGGCATGAAATTAAAAACACTTTTTTATTTCAGCCCAAACTGAATCATTTTTTGAATTGCAATGGCAAAGGAAGTGCAAATTTTGAAACTAAATACTGAATAATTGAAACCATAAACAGAACCAAACATCAAAAGTTTACTTTTACAAAGGTATCTGAAAATGGCACAGTGAGTAAAGCATCTGCCCACCAACATGCAAGTCAGTTGTTCAAACCTCATCAAATGTGCCTTTCCCACATGTGGATAGCTAGAACAGGAATTGAATTGCCAAGTGGAAAAAGAAAAAATACAAAAACAGGATTTCTAACAACCCAGAGTAATTAAAGGAATGACAGTGACTTTGACAAAGTTAGTTTTTTTCCAACAATTGTAACAACAACACAACTATTTGCATCTACTCCAAAGTAACGTTTTTATTTACCTCCCTGCGTATTCCCCCGTTACATCTTCATCACATGTGCTTATCTTACATGTCACCTCAAACATCCCTGCTCCCAAACAGTTTATATTCAGACTTTAGCTTTTTCACTTCATAACAAGACACATTCCAAATGGGAAAACACAAATGTAGACAGGCAGAAATGATGACACATCAAAACTAGACAGAACAAGATGCTGGTATACTACTTACAATCCGCAGTACCTTCAGGGAACACAAGTCACACATTTTCCCATTATTTAACTCTTGCACTTGCTGCAGGAAGAATACAACCTTTGGCTGCTATTATAGCTGGATAAATATAACAGAATAGGCAAGAAGAGACAAACTTTAGCACTCTTGTTTTTACTGCTGTGAAACTGCCATAACCCCTTGAGTCAGTGAAAGCCCTGTGCTGTACAGGCCTCAGGTGAGCGGGCAGGCAGAGGGAGAGCAGGAGACAGACAGGTGTCTGTTGGGTTTAGTCTGAATCAGAGGCAAGACAAAGCCCTGTTTTGCACTTAACTGGACACATTTAGTGCCATAAGCTCCAAAATTGTATAGTGATTATGATGCGTGAAGAGTCCCTCAGTCGTCCAGGTAGAATCCATGATAAAAGAAGAAATTCAATTTGTCAACTGGACACAGTTTGTTTGGTCGAAAACGTTTCGCCGCTCATCCGAGAGGCTTCGTCAGTTCTGGTTAGAGTGCTGGTAAGACACTTGCTTATATCTCGCTGCAGGGAGGAGCTAACTAGCTAACCACTTTCCAAAACTATCTCGCCTATTGGTTTCTGTCTTTTGTTTCTCTGGCGTCTAGCTAATCTAGAGACAGCGAGATATAAGGAAGTGTCTTACCAGCACTCTAACCAGAACTGACGAAGCCTCTCGGATGAGCGGCGAAACGTTTTCGACCAAACAAACTGTGTCCAGTTGACAAATTGAATTTCTTCTTTATCTTAAATGTCAAAATAAGGCTGCAGTAGACAACTTTTAACCCGTTTCCGGCTAGTAAAATCAGGACTAGCATAACTGACACAAAATTTGATATCTGATGCAAATGGGGGACTTAATACTTTACTGCTCCCCGAGTATGTGTCTATGTGATACGTCTGTATCAAAATATGGTTGCTTACAAGGAAAAATATATCACAAGGAATGGTAAAACATTTAGTTTCTCTGAGGTGAAAGAAATGTGATTTTGTTGAAATGATATGAGACCAATGAGCTCCTTTGTTTTACATGCGTCACGGAACAATCATGTGTGGTTATAATTTGAGACGGAGGGCCTGGGGACAACACTGATAAAAAAACAAAAAACAGATTTGCCAAGCATTAAACAACACCAGGTACGTGACTCAACATTATAAATACCACCAACTCAAAAAAAGTAACTGGCCATAATACAGGCCTGTTAAACCACAACAACATTGCACTTGGCGACACAGTGGCATAGTAAATAGTCCCATAAATTCATCATGTCTGTCTGTACAAATGATGGTGTATAGAGCACAGATAAAACCCCAGGGATGGCAGGTTAGCAGTGGGGTCTGTCTGCATTCCTGAGGTCAGAAAAGCATGACACAGACAGTAAGTGGGCAGGAAGAGATGGGAAAGAAGATGGCTAATTATCACCTACTGTGCATTCTTTTGTTGGCTGCTGATTCGGGGGCTACTGTACACAATGGTGATGTCAAGTGTTGTGACGAGGAGGGATTTGATAAAGGCAAAAGGCAAAGGCGTGAAGAGAAAAGTGATGACAGTTTTATACCCTGTAACATGGAACAACTTGCAACATTGAAAAATATTAGAAAAATCTAAACTAAGACATCAGAAATTCCATGAGATTTATGCAACCAAGAATGTCAAACGCAGCTACTGAATAAACTAGGATGATGGACCGTACCAATCTTTGCTTAATTCAATCAATCAATATCACTGTATTTTTCTCTGACAGGCAATTCAAGCACACTGAGCAGTAAATACAAGAATACAAGAAACAGTCATCAGATCCAGTGTCAGGGCAGTTTTCTTTATGCCGTGGAAATACTCAGGGTCTGTGCCGTTCTGTCCCGCCCTAAGGAAGGCTTTAGTCATGCAGCATTATGGTAGCCTCCAGGGGGAGCAAGGTGAACTCTGGAGACACAACAGGAAAGGATCTTCTAAGCCTTACTCTTACTCTTCACTGATGATAAGTGATGAGACAGGCCATTCCCTCGAAGTGCTTTCCCTGGAATGTCTTCTGCCATTCGATGTAGAAAGCTTGTCGCATTGGTGTAAAACATCTGTAGGTTTTCAGAGCTAGCTGAAGTAAAAATAAAATCTCACAATCCAATAGTCCTTAAAGGGATAGTGCGTTTTTTGTTTTTTTTATGTGAATCTCTATCTGGAACTCATGGAAGTAGGTCCGGTAAGTTAGCGGAGACATTTAATAAAGCTTGTTTTTCTTCTCAAACCAATATTTGTCCAAAAAGTGATATATCTGCATCACAAACAGTTGTCAGCAGCCTAATTCGCTTGGTGCTATTTTCTGTCGATTCGTATCACTGCGCGCCTATTACTATTATTAGCCTGTTCACTAGTAAACATCCGCTTACAAGTGAACGACACGGTGAGCGGTAAGCCAGTGTTAATGCACGACACTTTGGAAGGGGACGCCATAGAGATTCACATCAGAAAAAACGCACTATCCCTTTAAACTTCATTCGTTGAACTCCACAAGCTGTACTTCTAAAATCCCCCAAAATATGTTAAAAATATAAGATATACATTTTTAAAAGTTTAAAAACTGTTCAGTGTGCCAGTCAGTCAATCGTAATAGCAGCCAACCATGATGATGGCACTACATAACTCTTCTGCTGGAGTTTGCACCACCTAGGAGATGTTGTTGCTTTAATTTAACAGACGTTAAACATTATACCTCCTTGTAGCAGGTGATGCCACCAGGCCAAGTTAGAGGTCAGATCTATGCAGAAATGAACCCACTCTCAGTAAGAATAGATATGGTATTTTTAGCAATTAGGCCACCCTACATATTTCAAAAAGTTTGTCCAGACCTTTGAAACCTATTCTATCATGGACCACTCCTAGATGAATGAGGGATTACATAAGTTTAATTCCCTACTGTGGAACTTTCCAAGTCAAGTAATGACATCTATAAGGAGACATCACCATCAAAAATGCTATTGTGTAATGTTAAAATAAAAAATAAACTGATTGTGTGACTTTTTCATGGTGGATCTGGTCAAGTAGTTTCCAAACAAGCACATATCTTCCCATGGAGATATGTGTGTGCTCAGTTATTCAGGTATGTTGGATGCAAGGCAGTGTAAATGTCTAATTTGTTATACAGACATGACAGATATTGATCTTGTGGGTAGCAGAACAAGCTGATGTGCTACAATATGCCTTTACATAATCCACTGAAATCAATGGAGTCCGCCTTGGGCCATTTACTTAAAATATGCATCCAGCGAAACTGACTGCCTTTTGTTCAGCCTGCTCCTTCTTTTTCATTTATGTGGATAGCATGTCAATACCCAAATGTTTTATGGATTACGATGGCATTTGCGTGTCCTTGCCCAGTGCCTCCACAGCTGTTAAAAAGAGACAGAAAGCGAGAGTCCAGATTTTGGCTGTGACCCTTCTGTAGCGACAAACTGCCTGAGGACTAGCATGCGTCTCTGTGTGTTGGCATTCCCCTCCATCTGCAGCAGCTCCGGTGATGTCACTGATGTCATTTAGATTGGTCACAGCTGAAGACAATGATGGCATTCACTGTGGAAGTCAGACAGTCAGACGGCCATCTCACTGCGTTCTGAATATGTCTCACATTAAATTTGCCCCCAGCGCCTCGAGTTCACACTTCCTACTATAAAAGATAGATAAGATGGGGGTTTTGATCAGCTTATCTATTGAATCAGCTAAATGCATCCTGTTATAATAGGATGTGTTCACGTTGTAGAATTTGATGATGTCATGATTTCATTGGGATATATAACTGTAAAGGAGATTAAATTCTTTTTGAAATGCGTATCCAAAGCAATGATCTACAAATGTTCAATCTTATATTATTTGTTAGGGATTGGCTCCATAATCATGCCATCTTAATCTTGTGGCTCAAAATCCTTTCAACTGAGAGCAATCAAAACTCAAGGACTGAATAATGGAACCACTTTCTGAAGAAAAACATCTATTTTTTATGTATACTGACTTTGAACTTTGTGCTAGTAGTTGTTTCATGTGGATAGGCTCAGTACAGAAATACTGACCATAAACCAGGACAACAAATCTGTAGTCTGTTCAACACTAAATCTCTCCATCAGATAAATTTGAAAGTGTAGAGAATATTTAGAAACCTACTGACCAGCCTGGTGTCCACAGCATCTTATAAGATTGCTGGGTGTCACAGTACATGATGTGAGGAGTTTAAATGGTAAGACAGCACATATACACACCATGAGATGGTGCACACGATCAGTAACAGCTAATGTTTGAATCTCATGGTAGCTCCAGGCTGCGTGTGGTAACATCTTGTGGTGGTATGTTAGATAAGACTAACACTACATGAAAGAGAGAAGATGGGAGATGATTCTGTTCACGGTGGAGCTGTTTTGCTGTTACTTTGACAGTGAGCTTCACATGTTTGACAAAGACTGATGACGCAGCAAGAGGAGGGCTCATTCTGCCAGGTTTTTAGGCAAAGGAGGAAGTAGATAGATTTATTATTTCCCTTGTCTAGGCATCCTATAGAAAGCCTGGTGTCCTTTAGACAGCGTGTGTCAGATTGTTTTATTGCTGGATTTTATTGCAAATTAAAGAGGAAAAGCTAATTGCATAATAAAAAAATAATTAAAAAAAAGACTGAAAAATTATTCATGATCACCGACCCGATGACCAAAGAGTGGAATTCAAAATTCTTTCATTTCTGTAATGTTACAGGATGTGACTTGGTTTATGAAACCAAATTTTCCAAAGGATAAATTAAATTTGAGGTGACATAAACAGATAAAAAGCACTTAAAGGGACAGTGTGTAAGATTTTTACCCGTTAATTACTGAAATTGAAGATACCCATTCAAAAATACATTGTTTTCCAAGCCTTTTCACTTCCATCATGAAATCAAAGTATTCTTTTGGACTTAGATATAGTCACATAAAAGGGGGATCTTCCCCATATAGAGGCAGCCATTTTGAATACGAGAGCCGCAGAAGGACATTTGGGCTCCGCCTTCGCCTTCGGCAAGGCTCGTGGTTTTGGGTAAACAACACAAGCATGCTGCCGGATCACACGTCGTAATGGATCTAACACGTGTTTTGGAGTAAATTGTTTTACTGGATTTTATTCGCTGGATCCTTATGGACAAATTGAGAGCAAGTTTATGGTGAAATACAGAGTTTGACCTGTGCAAAGCATTCTAAGGTAAGCTAACCTCGTTTTGTGCTTTTCCGTATAAAAGCCCCATGTGCTCGGGGAGTGATTGTTGTGCAGGGAAATGAATTGCATAGTCAAAAAGAGGAGACTGTAAGGTTTCATTTGATGTGTAGAGTGTCATGGTACACGATCGGGAATGTGTGTTTTCATGAGAAAAAAAAAAAAAAAAAAAAAACGGGACCGTGTTTTACTTATACAGTAGCGGCGGGCGGGTCCCTCGAGGTCTGCCGTAGCTAAAACAGAAAGTGCAATAGCACCATCCACCTATGCGCCACGAATCCTACACACTGGGGAATCCTACACACTGGGGCTTTAACATTAATTGTGCTTTTAGAGCCTAGATTAAATAGAAATTACTTAATTTTGCAAAAAGTGGGTACAGTTATTATTTTTAGCTCTTACATTTGTATTGTGACCTGAATAACCATGATTATTGATTAACCTAATAAGCTTCACACAGCAGAAAGAATGTGATAGATGTGAGGATGTGGAAAAATAAGTCTGCCTATTAACCCAAAAGAGAAGGATAGCATATTTATGAGTTTCAGGTCAAAATATTCTCACAATAGTCACCAATATAAATTATCAAGTTCAACATTTTTGGCCACCAGTGGTATGACAGCATTTCTGTCTTGGGAATCCTCTGGACTTTTTTGCTGAAAACCCTGTTGGTTGTTGTAAACTTTGGATTTACACCATACAAGACTAGCTGGGTTACCACAACTGATGCAGACCAAAGAAAATTGAAGTGGAACAAAATTCACATACAGTATCAATTAGCCTTCTATAGGCTAGCTTCTGGCTATAGTGGCTACCATAGAGCTAATAGGCTACCTGGCTTCAACTAGCCTAGTCTAACTACCAAACTACCACCAAGGTTCAAGTCTCCACAAGGGGGAAATTTGACTTAGAGGTAAGGGAAGGATGCAGTACAGACAGAGAGACATGCAACCAGAGCCATTATCTGTGTTGCCAGCAGAGCACCACCACCTTAACAGAATGGAAAATGCAGATATAAACAGAATAGAAGAAAATGCAGATACAATCAATGACAGTAGTTACATAGCCGGACTACTGACCTCATATATTTATATGAGGTCTCTATTTGGACCAGTAGTCCGGCTATGACCGTCAAAAGGCCCAGCCAGCAGCTACCAGCTTCTGCTACAGCCTCAGCCTCAACCATCCGGCCAAGCTAGCAGCTACCAGCCTCTACTACAGGCCTAGCTACCAGCACTGAAACAGGTACTGCCAACACTACCAGACACAGTTAGCAGCTCCTGCCTCCACCACCTGGCCCAGCTAGCAGCTACCATCTCCAACTAGAGCTAACATCATCAGGCCTAGCTACCAGCTTTGCTAAAGTCACACCACCAGGTCCAGCTAGCAGCTATCATCCCTGCTATAGGTACGGCCGCCACTAACAGGCCCAAGTAGCTGTTATCAGTTTCTGCTATAGCTGGATCCACCTTCTATTCACTGCCACTTGTCTAAATGTACTAAAGGCTTTGTCAGTACTTTCTGGCAGGACCTTGTTTAAAGTTTCTATATTGAGGATTAAGGATATTTTCTATATTGAGGATCTGATAAAATGCCAAAGAAAAGGGATTGATGAAGAAGAAGATAAACTGCTGCTAAAGAAAAGGGTAAATCAATAGTATCTCTCTCAGTTGTTCGTGATCTTTTGGATCAGCAGGAATCCTATTTCAAAGACTTGATTGCACAACAAGAGAGCAGTTTTAGGGGCTTTGTACAAATGATCTATGACTCCAGCAATAAGAGGCTTGATGAGCTGTCCAGGGAGTTACAGGAGGTCAAAAGCAGCCTAGAATTCTCTCAAAACTTCTGGTGATATTAAAAACCTTCTATGTGCCACTAAGGCTCTTTAAGATGACAAGAAACACTGTATGGATCAAATTGAGTATCTAGAATACCAGTCCAGGCGAAACAACATTATCACTGATGGCATCCCAGAATCACCAGACGAAACCTGGTCTGACTCTGAAAAGAAATTCAGGGAAATTTGATCGATATTGAACGAGCACATCACATTCGAAGACGACTGGTTGTTGGTGAAGTGAAGAGGCCACAATCTATGATGGTGAAGTTCATATGACATAAAGACATACAAGCAATCCTATCTAAAGTCAATTGCCTAAAAGGTACTAGCATCTACATTAATGAAGTCTTCTCAGATGCAATGCGTCAAAAACACAAAGAACTGCTGCCAGAGATGAGAGCTGCTAGAGCAAGAGGAGAGTGAGCATATCTGAAATATGATAAACTCATTGTGCAACCCACGAGAGATCAGCAAGCTAGCTCTCAAAAATATAAGTAACATATGGCTGCCTAAAGCATTATAAATTGGGTATCCAATCAGTCCTGTCTTCCTATGTCTAGCCAAGCTCAATTTTTATTTGTTGACAGTGGTCATATTCCATACTGTAATTTGTCTATTGGAAATGCCCAGATAAGATTAGATAAGACTTTATTGATCTCACACAGGAGAAATTTACTTGCCACCGTAGCTCCAGGTAGGGACAGTTTGAACAAGAAAGAAAAGTGCATGCAGGCAAGAATGGAATAAAATAAGTAATAATAAAATAAGTAATAATAATAAAACAGTAACTAGGAGAGTACTGAAAAAAGATATTGCACGTTTGGACTATACAGTGGAGTTATACAGTCTGATAAAATAAGTGATAATAATAAAAAACAGTAACTAGGAGAGTATGTAAAAAGGATATTGCATGTTTGGACTATATAGTGGAGTTATACAGTCTGATGGCGGTGGGGATGAAGGATCTGCGGTAGCGCTCCTTCTTGCACTGGGGGTGCCTCAGTCGGCTGCTGAAGGAGCTGCTCAGCTCTTCTACAGTCCGGTGCAGAGGGTGACAGGTGTCGTCCATGATGGACGTGAATTTGGCCAGTACCCTCCTCTCAGC
Source organism: Paratrypauchen microcephalus (assembly GCA_036785185.1). NCBI lineage: Eukaryota > Metazoa > Chordata > Actinopteri > Gobiiformes > Gobiidae > Paratrypauchen > Paratrypauchen microcephalus. Next base: position 5,084,472 of record JAVJIX010000019.1, on the reverse strand, counting down.
CACCTCCTCTACAGAGTCCAGAGGACAGCCCAGGACAGCTCTGGCCCTCCTGACCAGCTTATTGAGTCTCTTCCTGTCCCACTCTGTGCTGCTCGGGGCCCAGCAGACGACAGCGTAGAGGAGAGCAGAGGCCACAACAGTCATAAAAAATCTTGAGCAGAGGCCTGCACACAAAGGACCTCAGTCTCCTCAGGAGGTGGAGGCGACTTTGGCCCTTCTTGTACAGGGCATTGGTGTTGTGGGACCAGTCCAGTTTAATATAATTTCTGATAATAATGTTTTTCATTCATTAGAACTACAAAACAATAATGATAAGGAATATACTAATTATTTTGATCCTGATTCATTTTTTATCTCAAAATAATGTAAAAAGGGATTTTCATCTTCATGTGATTATTTTTCTGAAAATCAGTTGAACTCTTTTACTGAAATCTATAATGACATGTGTCTTTTCTACCCTACATCTGAACATAAGAAGTCTTCCCAAGAATCTCTATAATCTTTATCATTATCATTATCTTTTCATTGAATCATGCCTTTTCAGTTATTGCATTGTCTGAAACTTCGCTGAGAGAAGATAGGAATTCGCTATTCCAAATGGATAATTACACAACCTCACACAAATGTAGAGGAAGTCGAGCTGGAGGAGTTTCTCTCTATGCTCTAAAGCAGTGGTCCCCAACCTTTTTTGCGCCACGGACCGGTTAATGTCATCCAAAATTTTCATGGACCGGTGGGGGGTGGAGGGGAGCGGGGTGCAGGGATATCAGTTGATAAATACCACAAAATAAAATTATACAAGCAACACAAGAACTGTGGTATATTGTAAATATAATAATAAACGTGAATCCACTGTGTACTTGTAACTTTAATAACAGCGTCCTCATGACATGCGCCAACAAGATAACGAGTCACAACATCCTCTCTGCCCCGACGCTCTCTGGTCGCTATGCTTAAACATGTCTCAAAATAAGATAGACCACAAAACAAATATAAAGTACATGAAAAATACAACTCACCACAACGCTGAATCAATGAGAGCCCTGAGCGTGTTTCTCTGCTACGAGATGGTCGCATCTAGGCGTAATGGGAGACAATGACACCCATAATGTGTTGCTTATGTTCAGTCTACTCCATAACTTTTATCCAGAATACCGGCAGAGTTCATGTCTCGAACATACTTTTACGGCGGCCTGCGCATGCGCATAAAGTCCTTTCTCTTCTGCAAACAAACACAAGAAGATAATAATGATGGCGAACACACGCACAAAAGCCGACTCTCTCGTTTGGACCGATGAGTTACTTCTACGAGTTACGTTGGATTACAAAACACGTCGGTATCAGAAAAACGGCAACTGGGAGTCCAGCCAAAGCATTGCAACGTCATCGCTTTACAAAAGCTGCGTAGGCTCTTCTTCTGTCTCCTCGCTGGGCCTTTTCCCCTTTGCAAAGAAACTTTCCAAAGACGTCTGTTTTTTATTCATTTTGCTGCTTGTGGGTTTAATATTAGCGTTAATGTATCACGTGCCTAAGACAAGCCTCGTGCGCACACGGAAGTCGACGTGCTCTTTTCGGAACACGGAGGGGCCACTCAAAATGAAGGGGTGAGGGAATGAGTCGCCGTGGCCCGGTACCAAAGGGCTCATGGCCCGGTACTCGTCCATGGCCCGGTGGTTGGGGACCACTGCTCTAAAGGGACATGAATCCAAACAAAGACCTGATCTTGAATCAATGTTTCACAATTGTAATAGTGAATCCCTTTTTCTCTAAGTTCAACTTGTTGCACTGAATGTAACAAAAAGAGTGATTGTAGGATGTATATATCATCCCCCAATACTGATATTAATAAATTCAAAGAAGGTTTATTAGCTGTGCTTGAAAATATTGATACGGAGAGCAAACTGTGTTATATACTAGTGGATTTCAATATTGATTTTTTAAAATAAAGAACTCAAACATCACATAGATGCTTTAACCCCACTGTCTTCAAATTATTTTTTCCCTCTAATTAGTAGGCCTACAAGAATAACCACCAAGTCTTCTACTTTGATAGACAATATCCTGACTAATGCATTCATTAATGTTTTAAAATCAGGCATTCTTTATATCGATATTTCAGATCATCTGCCTGTTTTTCAATTCACTATACTGCTCAATAACACGATAATGACAAAACAAAAAAATATATCATTTCGAAGGTTCAATGGCATAAATACTAACAACTTTAGAGACAGGTTTGGAAAATTGTCCTGGAAAGAAATTTATGAGGTGCCCAATGTAAACACTTACAGTTAATAAGATTATTAATAAGCTTATAATTACTTTTATACCAAATTTGAACAAACTATGGTTTACATTTGAACTTCGAAAATCAGCTCTAAAGAAGAATGAATTGTATAAAAATATCCTTCAAAATCCTACTCTTCTGAACGGTGCTGCATTCAAGAGATACAGGAATAAATACAATCATCTTCTTACAGTATTACAGTAATCAATTTAATAGATCTGCAAATAATATTAAATCCACATGGGACACTTTGAAAGAACTACTTAATACAGTGGTACCTCACCTTATGAAAGACCCTACATACGAAAGAAGAAGTGAACTTTATTGATCTCACACTGGAGAAATTCTTCTCTGCATTTTAACCCATCCTATATATATATATATATATATATATATATATATATATATATATATATATATATATATATATATATATATACATATATTAGGAGCAGTGGGCAGCACACATTAGGGTGCCCGGGGACCATCTCCATGATTTTCTTGCTTCGGTTTGGTCAGGACCTAAGCTGGAGGTACCTATGGTGCATGTTTTGGGTTGGTGGGGGAAACCGGCGTGCCCGGAGGAAACCCACCCAGACACGGGGAGAACATGCAAACTCCACACAGAAAGGCTCAGAAAAATCCAAGTTATGAAACGCCTTCATGTTAAATTTTGGTCTCTAGATACGAAAGAAAAGAAGAAAAGTTACGAAACGTGAAATCTCAAAAATTCGAATAATTCGCGCTCAGTTGCACGCCCCGCTGTTATCCCCACTCAAAGAGCACCTTTCTCGGCCTCTTAGCTCACAGGGTCAGCCCCCCGGCTCTTGAATCGGATAGAACCAGAGACAGCCCCGGTGAAAACCCCGCGGTCGTGCCCGCTCAAAGAGCACCTTTCTCGGCCTCTTAGCTCTAGATTCAAGATTCAAGATTCAAGATTGTTTATTTGTCATATGCAGAATCAACACAGGGTCAAAAATGCAATGAAATGCTTAGGATCAGTAGAACCGTTGACTCACTAAGATAGTCAGAAGTACTAATAACATGCAATAATAGTACATGGTAAAAAAAAAGTGTTGTAAAAGTGCAGGAGAAGAAGTAAACAATATAATAAACAATATAATAAACAATAAAATAAAATATGTAATAAAATGTAATAAAAAATACAAGGTACAATGTACAAGGTGCAGGTAGGATTAAATAAAGGGTCAAATAAGGTGTAAGTATTTCACAGATTGCACATAATATGGTGTGGTGTAGGTGTTGCATGTGGATTTCGTATTGCACATAGTATGGTATAAATATTGCACATAGGTTATTGCACTGATTATTGCACAGGTAACAGTAGTTTACAGTGAGGTAGTGACAAACATGATACATTCATATAGAGCAGCAGCAGTAAACATATTATGCTTAATGAAAAGTAGTTTAGTGCAGTATTATTGAGAGTTCAGTATTATTTAGAGTATTACCCAGAGTTCAGTAGTCTGACAGCTTGGGGGTAATATCTGTCTTTGAGTCTTTTTGTGCGTGCTGGCAGGCTCCTGTATTGTCTACCAGAGGGTAGCAGACGGAAGAGTCCAGGCTCTCGATGGTGCACCTGTAGAAGTTTGTGAGGATGCTGGTGTTCATACCAAACTTCCTCAACTTCCTCAGGAAGTAGAGTCTTTGTCGGGCTTTCTTAACCACAGTGTCTGTATGTAGTGTCCAGGACAGATCCTCAGTGATGTGTACCCTAAGGAACTTAAAACTGCTGACCTGCTCCACCTCAGCGTTGTTAATGGAGATGGGGGGATGCTGGTCTACACGCTGTCTCCTGAAGTCCACGATCATTTCCTTAGTTTTGCTGACATTCAGAGAGAGGTTATTTTCCTGACACCAGCTTGTCAGTGATTTCACCTCGTCTCTGTAGGCGCTCTCATCGTTGTTGGTGATGAGGCCTAGGATGGTAGTGTCGTCAGCAAACTTGAGGATAATGTTGGAGCTGTGCCTGGCGATACAGTCGTAGGTGAACAGGGAGTACAGGAGAGGGCTGAGAACGCAGCCCTGGGGTGCCCCAGTGCTGAGGACACGTGTGGAGGAGACGTGGCTGCCGATCCTCACTGCCTATGGCCTGTTGGTGAGGAAGTCCCATATCCAGCAGCAGATGGACGTCCCCAGGCCCAGGGCGGTGAGCTTAGAGACC